>JAVJGG010000040.1:21373752-21412510 GCA_035590195.1 Aviceda cuculoides
TAATACAGGCAATAAACGGAACTTCCAACATCTCTTCAAGGAGGACGCGCGGTTCATTCCGGGCAGATCTCCTACAGACGCTTCCATGCCCGCACGCCTCCGGACCCCGCTGCCCACGGGTGGCACAGGGCTGGCTCTCGCGTCCCAGCCGTCCTCCTCGGATGCTCTGCCTGCTCGGAGCAGGGACCGAGGGCGTTTAACAGAAGATACGCCATCGAGATGTGTGAGGGGCAGATTTCTCAAGCGCCAGGTGAGGACAGGCAGCAAGCCCAAATTCGGTCGGGGCTGCCCGTGAGTCACGTTGCTGCGGTGACACCGTGTGTCCCTCGGTCTTCCTGGTGGAATTGAACTGTCCCCGCGGAGCAGCTGGGGGAAAAAAACAAAAGAAGGATGAGCGGGTCAGAAATACAGCCTGGCGCCGGGAACAACGTGCGCTGAATTTATACCACTCCTTCCACAGCCGCAGCTCCTCCTGGATGTCTTACTCCTGGTTTTATTGCTCGGGAGGGAAAGAAATTTCTGAAAGAAACGTTGCTGAGACTTCATTTCTGACCTTGCCACAAGGGGTTAAAAGGTCAAGATTCCCAGCTGCTGGAGCAGCAGGTATTTCAGTGCCAGGGCTGCCACTGGTGCGTACTGGTGGGTCGCCAGCCATCTCCCCCCAGGGGCACACCGCTGCCCCAGCGGAGGGACGAGGAGGCGGCTGTCCTGGGCACCGAGGGCCCTGCCAGCGCCACGCGTGGTTTCGGGAGCCACGCTCCCTCCCTGTGCCACGGCCCCTTCTGTTCGCTGAGCACCCCCCCCGGCTGGGATCACCTCCAGATTGTCCAGACGAGGGGATCGCCATTCCCTGGGGGGGGGGGGTCACAGCCGAGCCCCCAGGAGAACAAACCAGCGAGGTTTTCTCTCCGAGGGGGCTGTGGGGGGCAGCAGCACTGCCAGGGCTCTGCCGCAGGAGCTGCAGGGTTCAAAAATTCTTCCTGACCTGTTCAGACAACAACAAAATGCTTGATTATCTCTTCTTCGGGTATGGCGAAAAAAAAAAAAGCATTCGGGAGGTTCATGCATAAATATTTATATATTTTCTACTGCTCCCACCTCCTTTTACTGTACATTCACGTGGACCTGTACTCATAAAGACAATAAACCAAGAAGACCGTGGGATACCCATGGATTCGTGCGTGGCAAGGGTGAAGACAGGATTTGACAGCACGGTGTGTGCGTGCCCCGCAGCGCGGGGCGGGAGGCAGATCCTGCTCCGACACCACACGGGACGCTGGGAGGACACTCGTGTCCCACCACCAAAATCCCAGCGGGGAGCTTTCACACCACTAAAGCCACGCACCGCCCAGTATGCCAAGTGGGCTGCCATGGTCCAGCCAGCACCGCCATCATCTGCAGGGCGTAAATTAGTGCGTGATTGTGGGGTTTGGTTTTTTTAATTTTTTTTTTTTTCCAAAGAAGACAAAACTACAGGAAAATTTCAGGCTGCAGAGCTGCATGTTCAGGCCATTCTCTTTCAGCTGAACACAATTTCGTGACATTTGCAAAATAATATTAAACTGAAGGAAAGCTAGGAATGACCCTCTTGCTGGGCCCAGGCGTCTCAAGAAGGAAGGGTTTAATTAAGCATTGCCCTGATGATGGAGGGCCACTGCATTGCCATGGCAACCGGCCTCTGCATTCCACCTGGACCAGCCCTTACAGCCGCCCAACACCAGGAGAAGGGGCTTTCCAGGCAGCAAAGCAAGGTCCTGGTGGCAATTCACAGGTACAGACGAAAAGATATTAACATGCATCACTGAAATACTTCCAGCTACTCCAAGTGCGGCATCGCAGTGCTGAGACACAGATTCGTTTGCAGCTCTAACCCATTTTTGCAACATTAGCTTGGGAAAACAGACTAATTCCCAGAATCGACCTTTCGGTGTTCACCTAGAGACAACCAGACCCGTTTCTGGGAGTGACGGTCCGCGGACTTCCACCGGCGGTGAGGCCGCGCGGCACCGCGGGCTGCTGGGCCCAGTTAAAGCTCAGAGAGGTGGGTGCTCCTCCGGCCCCCGGCGCGGCGGACACGAGCCCAGGCAGGGCTGCTCGGACTAACAGCAAAGGGCTTGCCGCTGCTTTCAGAAGAGTAAGGAGATATTCAGATTTATGAGTGGCTTTTAGCAAAGACGAAAAGAATCTTTAGATTGCAAATGGATAAAACCCAATTTTTTACTCTTACCTTCCAAAAAGCTCTTCCTCATACCGTTGCAATTTCCTGGCTTATCTGTATTTCCCAGTTAAGAGCAGTTTAACGCAGGTTACTAATGCAACTTGGCTGCAAGTCTTTGCTATGGCTTATGGTTTCCCATCCAGATGTTTTGAATTGTAATTGTGAAATGCACACACCACCCCCATTTCCCGTTTAATTTAAAAGCAGACAACATTAAAGTCACAGATTTTATTTTTAAAGACAGCTTGTAGTTCAATCTATTGAGAAACACAATTGTTTTGTTTACTTTTTAACTGGGGTCACCACCTTCTCTGCTGTTGTTTCAAGGTTGACAGTGATTTAAACTCGGTGTATTTTTACAACCTGCACCTAATCCAGGGTATAAATCATTCTGAAGGACATTTATTTCTGCCTGTCATTTCACAGGAAGATGCTATTAAAGCTGCGCTCGGTACAATGTGCAATTCAAAAATTTGTTGCTGATGACTTCAACATGCATTACATTTTCATTAGCTACAGAGAGAGGCAGCGGCAGGCAGGAATGCCAACCGATTCATCTGAGTAAATGATAATTGCTTTCCCCTCATTTAAGAGCATGTCACCGGTTTTTCTTCATTAATAAAAGGACATCTGCATTTTAACCACACCCCATTTTTTTAATAGACACCAAGTAGACTGGGCTCACTGGACACGTACGTAGGAAATGCAGAGAGATCACTCTGCTTTCCACGATTACCTTCATTCTCTCCCCGTGATTCCAGAGACCGTTTCAGAGACACGTAAGCCCAGGTTTTCAAAAGCAATGACCAATTTGGGCTCACCCCTAGCACCGTACCCATCTGCCTGGCACTCACGCGGCCCCGCGGGGGGGGGGTAGAACTACCTGCCTGCCTCCTCCTGGCCTCCAGGACATCTGTTTTGGAGGTGACCCGACAAGGCTTAGGAGACAGTGAGAAAAGCTGGTGCCAGACCTCATCCCCTCCTGTCCGTGGCAAGCGCAAAGAGCGCAAGTGTGTCTTACAGGCACACGTGGCACGCGACATTGCTGGCAGACGCGGGCCCCTGGAGAGTAACGTGGCCGTGTCTCACCTCAAAATGGAATATCCCCAAAGCCGACGTTGTCCGTATGTTTTTAAACGGGTCCCGAGAAACCCTGGGGCTGCTGCTATTCCCCGAAGGAAATTCCGCCAGCCACCCTTCGCTTGAGACAGCAGCAAAACAGCAGCGCTCTGGGATGCGTCCAGACCCCCAAAGCTGGGGTCTCCTTTAGAAAAGGCTTCTTAAGGTTTCCCATCCCATGCTGACGGAGGTCTCTGACCCATTCCCTATGGCTCCCTGGGCCGCAGGTCCCCATGGGGCAGCAGGCACCGCCGTGACTCGCGGGTACTGGTGAGGGACCGCTGTCCCACCGCCTTCACCGGTTCTGCTTTTAAGCACGGGCTGGAGACACAGGGGTGGGAGCCAGCACCACCCAAAACCCACCCAAGTCGTTGGCTTTTAGGGAGCGCACAGAGAGAAAGAAAGTATTGCCTCCTGCAAGGAACAGAAACGTGTAGCTGCTCGAGATTACAGTGCAATATTTTGCTATCCGGTTAATTAAAGAGCCTGTTACGGCCCTTGCTGCGAAGCGCTGAGGACGAGCAGCGCAGAACGCAGCAGCGTTGCAATGGGAGGCACAAGCGCACGCTCCGTGCCGCTCGCCGCCGCTCGCCTTGTGCTGCTTTTGGCCCAGCAGCCTCCCAGGAGGTCGCAGAGACCCAGGAATTGTCCCACAGCACTTGGGTTAAAACCTATCCAGGTCCCATCCTTCCCGGAGGGCCGGACTCCCCAGAAGGAAACCTCCGGTGGAGGTGGGCTTGGGGGCTCGGGGGCTCACAGCCACGGGTGGGCAGAAGGGGAGAGTGGGAAGAGAGCATGAAAAAATACCCCAAACGGGAGTGAAAAGTTTGTTTCACTCATCACCACCATAACGCGCCAACCACCAACGTTGAACGTGCCGGCGGTTGCTGTCCTCCTCTCGGCAGCCTCCAAGGCAAAGGCCGGTTCAGAGAAAATAAAACCCACCCTGAACCTCTGCCTCCAATTCAGCTCAGCCTTTTTTGGAGGTTCCCTCCTGATGCCTTCTCTCATTCCGAGCAGCAGAGGCTCGCTTATCGGCCCCAACTACAAACCACAGGGCAAACCAGCGCAACGGCTGCAGACAAGGCTGGGAAAGAAATGGCTTTGCATCTCCGCAGCCCAGCACGTGTCTCGTTCTCCTTGCCTTTAGACACCCGCAAGCACAACGGCCTTGAGCGGATTTTAACAAATATACCTTAACACCCTTCGGCACGAGCGCTTTGTTGCGCAATCACAAGCCGCGGTGGTATCGGGACGGGGAGCCGACCAGCGGGCTGTAAACCACGTTTATCCTTCCCCGGAGGATGCTGCGGTTCTGGCCCGTGGGCGGGGGGTGAGGCTGGCAGGGCCCCTCTGTCGCCTCGTCTCAAACAGGATTTGTAATCCCAACCCAGGGATTTGGAGCAAATTGCTGGGATGTGAACCTCCCGGTCCTTGAGACATGTTTGAAATGAACAGTGAGGCCACGGCGGATCGGAAGGAGTATTATCACCAGGGCGTCACCGGCACACAGGGAGTATGAATTTAACCTAGGTGCCAATTTTGTTATTACCTTTTATATCTTAGTGGAGCTTTGCCATGGAGACATTCTCCAGGGAATAATAATAATAATAGTAATAGTATTAAAGAAAGCAAAAGCCAATAATTTTAGTTAATTAGCAGGCTGCTGGTGAATTTGCCAGATGTACGGCAGCCCTCACTTTGCAGACCCATCATATACAGGCCAAGTCTTAATGTGATGATGGACAGATACCTCTCGACATGCCTGAATCGATGAAATTAAATGCCAATGCAAGGATTTCCTACATTATTTTTAAAAGCACAAAGCAAGAGTTCCTTGTACAAATCCCATTAATAACCACTTTGAAACTATAGCCTGCAAAGCCCATTAAATCCAGAAAGATATATTTAAGGCAAAAACTAAAACTATTTGAACTTTGCAGTGTCTGTGAGGCTACTTTAATTGAACAGCAAACAGAGCATTTCTAATCCAGCCCAGATGAGAAAAGAGAGAGCAAGAAGGACACACATTTAAAAGACAAGGAAAATAAATAGCAGAAAGGCGCACAGCGTAATGGACCCAAGTGTGCAGTGCTGCAGAAGGATGGGGTTTGCAGAGATGGAGACTCCAGCACAAGATAAGCGTCAGATCGCTGCCGCTTGAGCAGACTTCAGAGGCTGCTTTGAAACGGTTATCCCAACTTTTAAAAGTCTCGGTGGGTTCACGGCCTGGAGAACAGCCTTCCTGCGCAGACAGGAGCAGCGCGCACCAACGCGCCGTCCCCGCTAACTGCTCAAGAACCAACCTGACCGTCAAAGATCCCCAACCAAACCCTGATCTGCAGCAACAGCAGACGACTTGCACCGCAACCGACCCCAGCACAGGTGACATCTCCAAGCACTGTGGCCACGGTGGAGCACCGTTCGGTTGTCCAGAAAGGTGGTGGATGCCCCATCCCTGGAAACATTCCAGGCCAGGCTGGACGGGGCTCTGAGCAACCTGGTCTAGGTGAAGATGTCCCTGCTCGTGGCAGGAGGTTGGACTAGACGGCCTTTAAAGGTCCCTTCCAACCCAAACCATTCTGTGATTCCGTGATTCTGTGATCGGCTGCTGACCCGGAGCCTCCCTGGGGTGCAGCTCCTCGGCACAGCTTGGCCCCCACGCAGCTCGGGGCTGACATCGAGCTTGCAGATGGCTCCGGGAGCCACGGGAACCCCTCTTACCCGTGTCCGGAGGCAGGACCAGCACGCCCAGCCTGCAGCCCTCCAGACCCTCTGCAAAGCTTGCTGCAGAGGTGGCCTTGTGCATGACGCACCTCCTTGAGGAAAAGTAGGAATATTTAAGCAGCGCCTTCGTTTTTGCAGAGCTTTTGCATGCATTAGAGCTCCTCGGCGACTGCTGTTTGCAGCTTGGAGCCGGGACTGAAGCCTGCTCTTCCCAGAGCCCGGGGAACGGAGCTGCCTGCGAGGCCACTGCCGCAGCGCCGGCCGGCAGCACGGGCGCCGGCTGCCTCCCCCATACGGCAAACCTCGGTGCTCTGGGGAACCACAGCGTCCCCCTTCACAGGGAAGCCACCACAAAATAACTGGCCAGGCCTCCAGCGGGCTGGGGACTGGACGCGTTGCAAGGATCCATTTCAGTAAAATCCCTGTTCACTTCTCGGCCACTGTCTCCCACGACCAAGGAGATTTTCAGCTTTCCTTTTTCACAGAAACATGTTTGGTTATCCTTATCGGCTGTGATAGATTTTGTATTTTGAAAGAGACCACTAAAAATCCGGAATCAACTGTTGCCAAAACCACAGTTATTCTGCCTTTACTGTTTTCCTCCTGGCCGTTTCAAACGATGTAATTTTTTGTGAAAAACAAGGATTCTTTTCTTGCTTGCAGTACTGCAAATACTGAGTGGCACCACTTAATAAAATCACGGCGGGTTAAAACCTGCATGAGGGGAGAAACAGAGCATGTTAACTGTTCCCTCTGCAAAGGAGAAGTGTGTACATTCAGGCAGGGCTGCAGAGCACAGTCGAATAACAATACCTTGACTCTGATGTGTATCTGCTGCACACTGGCTCAGAATTATAATGTTTTATAAGCAGAATGCATTAGCTCTTCAGCACTAATGCTATAATGAATACATCCATGCTGATAATGTATCTACGAATCCAGAAGTTGCCTCTTCAGATAGGTAGCGTCGTCAAAACAGCACTTCACGGAAAATTCCTAATACCCTCCTCGATTCTAACACGCCGCTGACTAAATGAAGCAAGAAAAGAGCTAGTGCCACTGCTGCTGGCTGAACCGCAGCCTCCCCGAGAGGCACATGCCCTAGGGGAGACGAAATACTGAGGCGGGGTGGGAGAAAGTCCTGCTTGCATGCAGATGAGCCTAAGATGAAGGAGATCAGCCTTCCCCGTTTCGGTTATTCGCACCAGCATCCCAAAGCGTTTTGGGATCACAGAGGCACTTGCGGCACGACTTCGTTCTCACCGTGCCCCAGTCACCGCATCCTGGAAAGGCTGAGCCGTGAAATAACGCTGCTCCTTGAGCCAAACTTGGGATGCCCAGACACACACTGAGACCAGGGCTCCCCCAAAACACCGCTTTGGGTAGTTTCCTTCAGAAAACACCAGTGACGGTGCCGTGACCCACAGCCAGCGCCCTCCCCAGCATCACACCTCTGGGAAAACAAACCCTATTTGGGCCATTTACTAAAGTTTTCTAGAAGCGGATGGATAGGTCCGACCTCTGGCAGCCCTCTTTCCGAATCCGTGTCTGCTGCCTGCAGGCACTCCGTTGCAAAGGAGCTGTGCCAGCACCACCCGTGTCTCCCAGCACCAGAGGTTTGGGACCTCTGTGACCAGGGCATGGCACCGACTGGCACTGTCCCCTCCGGTTGCTGCTGGGGTCCTCCACAGATCCAGGTCTTCTCTAAGTGCAGTGTCAGGAGAAATGGTCTCTTTTCTCCAGGAAACGCTTAGCTGCTAGAATAGCAAGACAAAAACAAATAAATAGACAGAGCGATGCTTAAACACTAATTAAGGAATGGGTTTGTGCTATCGTCCCAGTGATTCAGTGAGGAGACGGATAACATGCTTCCACAACCGTGCCGTGCAAATTTAGCATCTTCCTGGCCTGCGATCAGAATCAGAATAGCAAAACTCTTGACTTCCCTTCTTTCAGGTGATATGGCTGAGCTGAATTTATTTATGTTATTCATTTATATTTTCCAAGTGGGAGGAAAAAAAGTGGGGAAACTATTCTCAGACTCCCCCCACTCAACGGCAGGCGTTTTGCAATGATTTTGCGAAGTCGTAAGATTCTTTGTGGAAGCAGCGGTATGTTTTGCACACCCCACGGCTCCTCAGGAGTTGAGAGTCCGCCTCCGCTGCAAGCCCACTTTTGGAAAGCTGCCTTTGATGTGAAATTGCTGGGCTCAACAGAAATCCCCCTGTACTATAAATTTCCACTTTCACTGGAAAAGCGTGGCTCTGAAATGCGAACTCACGGGTCCCGTGAGAGTAGACCCAAAAAGCCCATCCCATGTCTAGCCTTGGCATTAGCAGCTTCGCTCCAGAGCACAAGCTGCACCATTACGAGTTGCAGGGAAAAACATAACTTTGCCATTCAGCGGCTCGATGGCGTGCGCTCAGCTTCAAGCATTACCACAGCCCGGCATCGCTGATGAGTTCTTTATGCATTCCATTTACAAAACATAATTATTTCAAGAGCTGATAGTGAAGCTACCCATCAAACCATTAATGCTGCTCTGCTCCCTAATGAATGCTTGAAATCCACATGTTCCCCTCCTTATGTAATTTTTAGTAAGGACTATACTGAACTTTCACAGTATTAAATGTGCTGTGGAGACAGCTATGGAAAACGATCCTCTGGGTAGTCTTGGAAGCACTTGCTAGATATTCCCTATCATAAACTTTTTCTGAAACTCTGAAGACTTCGGGGAAAACTATTAAAAAACACATTTGGTTCACAATTTCCAAAGTGGATGTATTTCCAATCCTCCAAACAAGAAAAAGCCTCTTGAGTCTACTGAATAATGACAAATGACGTGCTCTACACGGTATTTATAATTAAGCGCAAATGTCAGTGCATAAGAGAAAATAAAAATGGACAAAGAAGATGAGAATTTCTTAGTGTGTGACTGCCACCGCATTGCTACGCCCGGGAGTGTGTTAGCTGTAAAGATTTAGGGTTAGAGAAAGACACAGATCTTCTGCTAATGTTCTGGAAAGTCATTTTAGGTGCAAAGTAGAAATGAAATAAGCTACACAGCTTAAATTATTTATGAAAATAATTAGCACATGTTGTACATATATGAAAGAGAGAAGGGGAATGTAACTATTATAATCATTTGTTTCAATAATACTAATTACTTTGGTGCAATTAAACATACAGCAGAACTGCTGCACGGCGGCTGACTTGTCTAGGATTAGATATCATTAAAGCTAAAATAAAGCCTTTAAAAGATGCACAAACAAGCTGATAACCAGCTGCCCTGTCCCCTCCCTTGCAGCAGGAGCAAAGTGGCACAGAGCCCATGGTCCAGGGCTGGGAATGATTTAGCATCCCTCCTTGCCAACCGGACAGGAGACCCGAGACACGGCGGAAAAGGGTTTCTGGAGAACTAACACTCTCAGAAATTGGTATCTTTGTCAAAAGCGTAGTTCCCTTTTCTCTGGCGAAATGGGGATGAGCCACTTATGTTTGAAGGACTCGGAGATAACCAGCGCAGTTTCCAATCCATCAACAGCGGGAGCCGGGGCTTATCAGCAAACTGCCCGATCCGCACGACAGAGGACAGGCGTCTGCCAGCCGAGATGAAAGGTGAGGGATGGAAATAAAACAGGAGCCGTGTTGCATCTTCTCTCGATGCATTTCCTCCCTTCCCCGCAGAGCCGACAAGCCGGCGGCCAGGCTGCTGAGACCAGCCGAGACGGACACGGTGAAACGGCAGCGCGGAGCGTGCGCGGTGCCGGAGAGCCAGAGCTGCGCCTACGTGGCTGGAACCCAGGCTAGCAGGTGGAAAGTGCCGATTCTGAGAAACGCAGAAAAACCTTCCCGATACCACCTCTGAAAAACATAGATGCTTCTGTTTCAGTTTCCATCGTCTGACCCTGAAGGCCGATGCACAGCCACCACCCCCAGGTCACCTGGCAGATAACCCATGAAGATACCTCCCAGCAAACATCTGAACCGGGCACAGGGTTTACACCCAAAGCATCACGAGAAAGGAGGTCGGCGTGAGATTAGTAACTCCTTGTTATTGTCAGCTGGAAGACTTACACTCTGAGAATAATGATATAAATTAGAGGATTTAGGAACCAAATGTCAACATAGTATAAAGGAAATCGAATAATTAGCAGTGAGAACCTAACACAAAGTATGAGTATCAATTTCAGTCTACAGTCTCATTTTGCTCTCGTATAACCGACCAATGCAATTAATAACGGTCACAAGAGGACGGGATTCAGGGAGGGGTTTAGGAGGTATTCCCTACACACCCCTACAACAGTTCTGTGCTGTGCTGCAGGTCAGCACCGAGGTGGCTGAACATTTACTAACTAAGCTCCATAGATTTAACCAGCCTCAAAGCAAAAAAAGATCCAAATAGCTGGGAGGGAACAGGATTTCAAATGAAAACTCCAGCTGCAAAGAACCAGAGCTGGAGAGGGAGGAGAGATGAAAGCTTCTATTCAACTCTGCACTCCCCACAAGGAATTCACTACAATTTATCGAAGCAGCCATGGATATTTTCAGTGCAGCCCATTTAAAACCAAACTACCTCAAAGCTTGTACATGAACCTCTAGGTTCTGCATAAGAGGGGTAAAAAAAAAAAAAAAAAAAAAAAAGTAAAAGAACAACAAATAAAAAAAAGCTTCTTTATGGAAAATCGGTGATACACTTTCAAGCATCCCTGTGTATTTCTTACTGTGCTGGAAAATGTAAAAAAGGGCCACTTGGAGACTAGGCTTTAGTACAGTTCAGAAGCAATGTATTATTTGTTTTTCTTCTCATTCTTCTCTTTTACGTCTCCTCTCCTGTGGCTGTAACAGATGCAGGGAGTCCGTCTAACATAGATAGCACCAGATGGCATTAATTTATTGCAAAACTGTTTTCTTTTCCAGAAAGACTTTGTTGATGTCCCTCACAACTTCAGTCAAGTTCACTTCATTAAATCAGCTCTGTGTATTAAAATCTGGTCTCTGGACATAACGGCCCACCACAAGGAACTCTTAGATTCAGAGACTTCATTTTAACGATTAAACAGAGTCATGGGGCTGGATCTGCAATGCGATCTTGAACGACGTCAGGCAGGACTATGGTTGCTGCCAATCTGTCTCAAGTTGTACAGAAAACTTATTTTCCTTGGCGGAGGAGGCTTCTCCATTACCCAAAGTGGGGAAAAAAGTGCATTTGTCCACGGCCTTTTCCTGGGCAGCATCCTCTGATTTGTTTCGCAGGTTCAACGCTGGGCCAGGGAAGGCCTCCACCAGCTGAGCAGGGCTGTCACCCTCATACGGGCATATTTGTGAAAAGATCAGGGTCTGCACATCTTCGAACAACACAAACAGCAAACTTCGAAGACGTGACACTCAAATGAAACGAGCAAACAGGCTACGGGTGTCAGAGACCAACCAGTGAGCAAGCGCCTGGGCCCAGCGACGGTGCCCTGAAGAGGACTGGGCTGGCAACGCGGGGATGGGCTGTCGCAGGAGAGGTCTGCCACTGGGCTTCCAGCTTCAGAAGACATTTTTGGGCTGCAGATGTAACAGGATAACACAGCAAGGACACAAACGACGAGAAAGGAAATGAATAGTCTTATTGAACTAAGCTGTAAATACCAAGAGAGATTAGTGAGGAGATGATATAGTCGTCTAGGTGAAAAACTGTAAGAAAAATTATCTGAAGTTTTGGCAGCAAAAAGCTGTCAATTAACTCTTTTTTCACCATTTTTAATCATGGAAAGATTTAATTTAAAAGAAGTTGCATTTTAACTGAGGTGAGAAAAGGGTACACTGCAATTTCTCATCAGCAAATGTCTCCCTCCAGTATCTTCTTGGGACCTTTCCACCAGGGGAACTGGGGCAGGAACTGGCTGAGGGTTTCCTCACTGCAGCTTGTCAAGGACTCAGTCCAAACTTTGAGTCAGGTTCTCAAGAAGCTGGACTACCACCACCAGCTGGGACAGACAGACGTTTAGCAAGACCCATGTTCTCCTAGCAGCACCAAAAGCATTGTTTATACCTCAAAGCGTCCCACTCTAACTGCCACAGCAAGTCCAGCCCAGCTCATCACGGTGAGAAGCTCTGCTGATACTGGATTTGACGTCCAGACCCAGTTTCTGGGAATACTTGCAGGGCTATGGCTTCCTGCGTTGGTGAACGGGCTCCTCCGATTCTGTGCTGAAGCACCTAACGCGAATAAGTACGCCAACTATTGCAAGTGTCATCATCCTCTTACGGACTACACGAGTTTATGAAAGATGGTCAATCAAGGAAAATTAAATTTAAAAAAATGCAGATAAGAGGTTTTGCTGATGAAACTCCTCAGCTGCAGATGTCTGGCAGCAAGCCAGGTTAGTGGAAATATCACTCTAAATTTGTCTGTGTCCCTTCTTTAAGTGGTGTGCGAATGAGGATATCGGGAGTGATGGAGTTTGGATCTGATGCAAATACAAGTGACCTCAGGCTCTGACGACCACCATGCATAAAGTTTTAACAGGTACACTATTGAATCATTGCCAAGTGACCATTCTGTAGTTATTAATTTCTAAATCGGTCTTAAAAATCCAGTGTAATTTGCTCTACGGCAATACCCAAACTGTACATTTGACTCTAGAAGAGAACCCCCCTGTGACTCGAGAGCGCGGCACCGCAGCCAGCCCAAAGCAATTACCAGCTTCCCGAAATAGAAGCCAGAAAGGGCTGTGCCAGCTGAGATACCAGAAACTCTGAACTGAATCCTACCAGATCCAAATTACTCATGTAGCACGTTGCAAACACTTTGAAGCCAAATGGCAGATTCCCTCTGGCTTATAAAAATTCACTGAAATATAGCCCTTGTTAATTTGTTGGCAAAATATTGCAAACTTGACAAGTAACACGGGGCAAAAGTCAAACATTGCATACCATGTGATTTTTGTTAAGATATTAAATTTGCAAGAGAACAGCCTTTTCCATAACCTTAGAGATTAAAAAGATGGTGAATATTTTGCTATAATTGGTCTTATTCCTATTTGTACTGCATTTATGAATAATATTAATTCACACACAATTTAAGCCATATGGTGGAAAGAAAATTAAAAAGTTACAGAAAGAAAATTAGCTGTTGATACATTTTGCATGTCTGGGAAATTTTCTTAGGTTTCAAGTTATAAATCTTTTTTAGCTTTAAATAAAAGCAAATAGTTTTGGGGGTTTTTTAAGATGGAAAACTAATTTTTCATTGTCTCAGCACAAGAATAGCCACTAATATCACTACCAGCTGGAGAGAGTGATGTGCTTGCCAAGATGTACCAGTTCAGCCCTTCACAGAATGGCTGAGGTTGATAGGGACGTCTGGAGGTGATCTCGTCCACCCTCCCAGCTCCAGCACGGTCACCCAGAGCAGGTTGCTCAGGACCATGTCTGGTTGGGTTTTGAGTATCTCCAAGGATGGAGACTCCACAACCTCTCTGGGCAATCTGCACCAGTGTTTGGCACAAGAAAAAAAGTGTTTTCTTGTGTTCAGATGGTATGTCATGGTTTTTAATACGTGCCTATTGGCTCTTGTCCTGTCAGTGGGCACTACTGGGAGACGCCTGGCTCCATCTTCATCATTCCCTCCCACCAGGTATTTATCCACGTGGACAAGACCTCCTTGAGTCTCCTCCAGGCCGAGCAGTCTCAGCTCTCACAGCCTCTCCCTGTAAGCAAGATGCTCCAGTCCCTTCCTATTTATGGCTGTTCCTACACAAAAAAAACCTCTCCAAAACCGGATACTTACGGTCAAAGCAGGTGATTATAAGTAATACATTTCCAAATCATTCTCCTGTCTCTCAGCAAAGATCTTTCAAAGAAACACAACATCTGAATATAGTCCTGAGCATCCTGTACATGGAGGGCCTGACTATTCCTTGACTGAATCTCTACCAAGGGCTCCCTGCAGGGGTTATAGGTGGTTATACGTATTCCCCAGTATCTGACTGGTGGTTTTATTGTCCTTTTGTAGCAGAACCACAACAGCCCATATAAAGTGTATGAGAAAATGGCAGCAGCAGTTCACCTGCCCTTGGGGAACCAGTGCACCTCAGACAGTTAAACCTCCCAGTAAATGCCTAGGAAGCTTACAAATGAAGTTTAACTGTATTCTGTTAAACTCCTCAAGAGGACTCACCCCGTCAGTCTAGATGAACATCAACAGAAATCTCGTCTGGGTTTGCTTGCTTCCTACATCTATTTAAAGGAAATCTCCTCTTGCTCTTGTCATCTACTGTGTAACATTAATTGTACTCAAAAGGGCATTTTGGAAAATAGACCCGACCACGCTTAGAGAACTCAATTCTCTTTGTGTTCCTACAAGTTGACTTAAATGAGACTAATGTGGTTTAAAAGTTCTCGAGCAATACAATTAACGCCATTACAACTCAGCAGTTTGCTATATTGACTTCGCAACTGAAATGGAATTGGTTTTCTCGGGACTAATGGGAATTCCTGCATTTCTAACAGGAGACATTTAGCAGAGACATATGCTTTTTAGAGGTTCCCTCTCATTTGTAAATATTGTAAGGTATTTATTCCATGGGTGCAATGCAGCTTTCACCATAACACAGCTGGTTTTCCTGGTATTTGTCCAGCAATGCTTCTCATGGACCCATTTGTGACTTTGCCGAGCTTTCTCTCCACCTGCTGCTTAAAAGCTCTAGGAGGTTTAATAATAGATAACAACTCATGTAGCATTAGCATGATTAAGTGCTCAAGCAAAAGATTACCCAAGTTAAAATGACCAGATGTCTAAATTCAGAAGGGACAATTCTAATTTTTTTAGCTCATCAGACTGACTTTTCCAAGTATCCACTTTGTCTCACTTTTACCCTAGGTTGTGCCTTCGCCTTAGCAGCCGTTCCGCTTTTCCTCTAACCGCCCTGCCGTAAAACACAACACACTCCCCAGTTCCAGCCATATGCCGGCTCCCTCACCTTAGCTGTAGTTATTTAACAGAACTGCTCAGAAGTCTCGGGTGAGATCAAAGTACCTGCGCCTGGTGACTTCTCACGTGTTCCTGACTGCCACAGTGTGGGTCTGATTTGTCATTTTCTCACCTAAAACAGAGGGTGTGTCCCCAAGGCATGACGCAGCGGGGTGCAGGAATAATCAGCCCAGCTGTACGTCCCTCCTGCTGGGACGTGCAGGAACACAGCGTCCGCAGCCAGGTTGCTTCTGTTCCTGCAGGTGTCGGATGCTGCTGTGTGCCAGACATTGCATGTTCCGAAATAACGTCTGTATCTATACATAACGCCGTATGCATAATGGCGGCATCCATCACACCTGGTGTAAACCAGTGCATAGACTGCCACATCCAGCTGGTTACCTGAGGCCCCTTAAAGGTGCAAAATCCAAGTGACCTATATGAGACTTTCTCTGCAGGAGAACTGCACCCCTAAAATACCCATTCCTCTCCAGTGATTAGGAAGGACCCTAGGGGTCCTATGGGATAAAGTCTCTTTACGGTCAGGAGAAATCTAGCTGATGCTGACACTGAGCTCACGTTGATCCTCAACCATGCACGAAAGGCACCTGCGTCCTTCCCGGGGAAAGGGACGCGGTGGTCTCCACCGTGACCATCCTGCACAGCCAGCCCGGCCGCACCGCGGTGCTGGTAGTCTCCACCGCGACCATCCACCCCTGCTCCACACCACGAGCGGCCTGATGACTACAGCGCACTTCATCTTCAACAGTATCTTCCAGTCCCATCCTCAGCTTTTTGCGATCCCAGTGGATTCACTGAGTTACTTCGTTGTAAACGAAGGCAGAAGCATTACTGCAGCACGATACACTCCATCGAAATACTCAGGTAGAGAGAGACCTTTGATGGGTCCCACCAAGAAGAATTCTCTCCTAAAGGGAATGGGATTCACAGACAAGCAGGAGCAAGGGCAGCTGCAAGCTAATGGGGACAAAGTCTTGCAAGTCCCTTACTCTGGTGTCGTTACTGAACGTGTTGGAGCAAGGGTGAGGAGAAGTGATGAACAGAAAAGGAGCCGACCTCTTCTCGGAGGCTCAGGATCAAGATAATTAGTGAACTCATTACCCCTTTCCTGAACACAGACATGTCTCCTTTTAATCCTGTACCTTGGTACAAAACAGAGGACCTTTTGGTAAAATGAAATGTCAGTAAATTCAGGATACGTAACAGGAAAAGTTGCTTCGACACACTACATGAAATTGCTGCCACCCCAGGTCACCACAGTGTAGCTGCTCTCTTGTTTTGTTTTTTTTTAAGGGACAGGTAATTTCCAGCCCACTCATATATAATTTCTAGTTCTCCAACCATCAGCCATCAGCCACATTTCAGGACAACACTGATCACCAGCTGCCATAAAGAGAAACTTTCCCCGTAACATGTAATTCTGGTCCTGGCGGCAGCAGGGCGTCTCTGGAAGAACTCACAGGCTCTTGATGAAGGTGGTATTCAACGAAACAATAAGAAGCCAAAATCACAATGTTAAATCACTGGAAATTATCACAGTTACAAAGTAAATGTCAGACTGTATTTGCTAGGAGCTTTGTTAATATAAATAAACCTTTCAAGGCAACGTGGGCCAATCAGATACTGCTCTTAACAGGTGACTGCAGAGCAGCCTGAATCCGAGTCATCTAGAGCTCTGCATAGAAGACACAAGAAAAACCTGCTGCTCTACACCATGTCAGAACGAACAAAGCGAATGCTCAGAAGTTGAGGGTGGCTGGTGCGTTGCATTTTTTGATTCAGTAAAAGGACCAGCTGCAAATCTTTGCCAGAATGAAACAGCCCCCATTCACACAGACCTGGTACTGGACCAAAATAATACCACAATTATGTGACAAATCCAGCTCTGCTGTCCTACTTCATAAGCTAGAAAGCCATGAACATTCTCTTGGGCACTCTCATCTGACCAGCCAGGCTGCAATTAGTGTCTTTCACGTTGTCCTCCCCTTCCCAGAAACACAGGGATACCACCTGGGCCAAAATTCATTTGAAGACCAAGCTTAAATGTATTGTTGGCACTCAGTTCTACCCCACGGGAAGAAATTCTGCAACACTATAGTGTGCTACATGCCTAGGTTATATCATTCCCATTCAGAATCACCATGCTCTCCACTGAAATCCCTGTGAAAAGAAGGTCAGCAAAAGTTGCCCTTCTCCCTGGAAAATCAGACTGACAGCAGGAATAGAACAACAAACTGCAGGACATTTTTCTCCTCAGTGGTGACATGGAGCAGAAGAGAATCTTATACAGAAAATTAGAAACTTATTAAACATGTAACATCGCTGCCCAGTTTTGGGGTGATTTTTTAATGGCTCATACTGCAAATCGGTGAGAGATTTTCTTGCACTAAACATGCCGGGCACATGCCCAAGTGGAAGCATAGCGCTGCCAACTGCGACTTTTACATTTGAAATACAATGTGCTTTACCACATTTGCGAACCTGACTATTATAGTAGGTATTGTCTACACGGGAAAAATTGAACACCACCAAAACACACATGCCAGAACTGGTCCGTGTGTGCCTGGGCTGGCACCCGTGTTGTTTCCAGACAACTCATGGACACCTTTGGGGGGCAGACGTTGGGTGCAGACCCCAGCCTGTGCCAAGGCGATGGGCCAGCCGAGAGGGATTACCAGCATTTCCCAGTGAAGCAACGAGGCAAACTTCAGCAGCTGAAGATGGTAACCCTGAGGACTGCCAGGTCAGCGTAACTGCAATTTCTTTCCAAGCATGAACAAGCTCTTTGTGGACAAATCAGGTAAGGCACACCCTAAGCTCCTTACTTGGAACCTGCTGGTTTAGCACCGGGACCATGTGAGCTGACTACTTTCACCTAAATGTATTAGAAACCAAAGCCAAAAACCATGAACGTATTGAGGTTCCCAAAGCCTTTTTAGTAGCTCACCTTTCCAAAGACTTCACGTGCAACTGAGCTGCCTTTTTTTTTTTTTTTTCAACCTATGTACTAGGATTAGATTTAGAAATGGAGTATGCTTATTTTGGAGTCTCTGCATCATTACTCCAGTGAGAGGTTTTGTGTCTTTTTGCCACACCTCCTATAAAGCATGGAGAATCGGCAAACCTTTTTTATCAATTTCAATAAAATTACTACACAGAGATACTAGTGAAGGAATTTTCTGCATTTGTGCTGCAACACCAGCACCTATATGAAGCTGTTGATCTCTGTGTTTCAAATATTCACAGTTAAATACGGACCCAAAAGGTAAATGCTCATCTTATGAGCCTAATGATTCTCCTGCAGAGGTGAAGACTTTCTTAAAGAGCTTCTGCATAGAGCTGTCGACACAGGATAACTGCATTTCACAGACCACAATTAGGATGGGAAGTGGAGAAAGGTGTCAAGAAAAGTAATGAATAGGGCAATTTATTTCTCCTTTTTCTATCTCCGCCTCCCATGCTCCTCTTTAGGCTTACATTTCTTCACAAGAAATTAATTCTTGTGATATGTCATTTTAACAACTGCTTACACTTTTAAAGAACAGTTTCAGTGAAAAGAAACCCACGAAAAAATGCTGCAGCTTTTTAAAAGTTGCAGTGGAAAATATTTTACTTTTCTCATTAACTTTTATCTGATTTTTTTTTTTCTGTTTCATGGGCTGTAAGAGCTGTTTTCTCTTTATCAGTGATAGAAACATCCCATGCCAACCAAATTATCTCTTTGTTATTAAATAACTCATTAAGGATTCAGACAATTCATGACTTGCAGGGTTTCTTCGTAGGGAGCTGCATTCAGTCCCCCATTCATTCATGCCACTGGGATGTGGAATTTGACAGGCAAGAATGAGGCTTTGAGGCTAAAGGAGGAGAATTCTGGTGTCTATCATAAACTGTGCATTAAAGTTTAAGCAACCACCATCAGATTGCTATATTTGTTGGAGAAACACGTACATATATTTCAGACTGCAGTTGAGTAACACAAGGGCACTTGTCCCATAGCACGCTACAGGAGACCGAAGAAATGTACACTCAATACTTGGAGATGAGAGCTTTTAGATATTGCAGTTTTCCATCAATTTAATATCTCAACAGGCTTTATCAAGTATTCAGTTGAAAATCACATATTGGGAAAAAGGAACATTATCATACCAAACTTAAATATGCAATACCACACCACCAGCTTGAAACATTACTGATTACTTAATTTTTTGCTCAGTAAAACTACATAAAGCTGCACAACAGTAGGTCAGATGATTCAAATTAGATGTTAAAAAATGCTGTTCTCTTAGGCAATTGAAGGCACTGGAGTGTAAAACAAGATCGTATTTGTTTGAACCGGCTAAGAGGGAATTCTGTGATTTTCCATTATGGTGCGTCTCTTCAGACAGAGCTGCCGTCTGCCCCAGCCCACTCACACACTTTGTCTTCCACGTGTTCCAGCTCCTGACAACTCACAATAACTCTCACAGATCAGTTTTTTAAATTTTCATGCATGAAATAACATAGCTCTAAAGTGTTTATTTCTCACCTGCCAGTTAGGCTGCATTACATACAACCACAATTACAATTTGGAATTGAGATACCGACACATTAACATTTGTTCTTTTCCATTACAGGGGCAAGCACTTGGACCCTGCTATGCCAGAGCCCATGCCGTGACTTTGCTGATATTCTTTAGTGCTCTGACAAATTAAATGACCTTGAAGTTTCCTCCTATTGACCAAAAATGCCATAAATCTTTTATTATACTCTTAAAAATAAAAGACAAACACTGTGATACCTTGTTTCTTTCATATTCCGTATATCACCTATGATAAGGGGATTGAAAATTGACTTATGGATCCTAGTTATTTGGAGTAAACACCTTTAAGGCTATTTTCTGAACATGGAGGCAGTTTCTCATATGTGAACTTTTCCTAACTCTTGCAGATCAAGTGCAGCAAGGTCTCCTACTAAACACCGTAATTTCCCATTTGTCTGTGTGGCTGTCACTCACTCAAAAACGTCAGGTAATCTTCCAAGTCTGCAGGGGCCCAAGATTACAGAATTCAATGCAAAGCAGAAAAATGGAAAAGCTCAATTCACTGGAAAATCGTGTACCCCATGGTGCCGGGTGCTGCAAGCCAGCCACAGCTCCACCTTCCTCCTGCCTCCACGGACCCAAGGGCTGGAGGTTCAGGCACAGTCAGGAGCCTAATGGAAAGAGGTTTGGAGGAAATGTATGTGTGAAAGCAAAGGAATAAAGCATGGCGATAGGAATCAAAAGGAAAGCTGCAGGGACTATCAGACTAAAGGTCACTGATAACAGTTAAGAAGACCAGGGACTCTCAAAGAAGAGAGAAACTGAGGAACGATTCTACAAAGTGCCTCAGAGACCTGGGAAGAAGAAAATGGGTAAGTTCATGAGTCGGTAAAGAAGATTAAACAAGGACCATGAGAGATGGTCCAAGAGTCAGTGAGCTGCAAGAGGCAAGTGAGAGGGGAAGGAAAGAGCCAAGCAGGGAAGGGATGGCAGACATGAGAGGCACAGCGACCTTGGGCTGGCATGAAGGGAGGGCGACAGTCCCGCGGAATTCCTGAAGTAGACAGAGATAGGAGGACAACTGATGGGGAGCAAACCATGCCAGAAGCTCCTTGAGGGTGCGATGTAGTTGTCCGACTGGAGCTAAGATGTGCTATGCTCCTAAGATAAAGGTCTCGTTTTTGTCATTACCCTGGAGATGCAGCTCTCAAACCGACAGTTTTAGCTGCTTCTGTATTTGGATCCCAAAGAACTGAGCTCAAAGTGGTTTGGGAATTCTGGGGTTTAGTTACCTGGGAAGTCATGGTAGCTGACAATAAACCACTCTGAAAAGGAAAAACATGGAAATCAACTGTCTAAGTAAAAGCACATCATCCGAATAGCTGGCTCACGACATTATTCTGCTACAGCCTGCACCAGAAGCACGCTTCAGACCCAAGAGGGACCACACTACAGCTAGGAGATTTTCTGCTGTCAGCCCTTGCAAGCCACCACTGTCTTCATATAATAGTCTGGACATAATTTTTCAAACACAGGCCAAAGCCAATAATTAGCTTAGTGTGTAATTATTTCTTTCAGTAAGTCTGCAGTTCATATTCTTTGAGGAATTTATTTCCTGAAGGGCTTCTGAGGGTTTCGCAACCACAGAATGAAATTTGTTAACTGTTAATAACTACCAAATTAGCTAATTCATTAAGAGCTGAAAATAACTCATCCATGTCAACTGTAATCAACAAGTTATCTGTAAATTCAAAAGCAGCAAAGAAAAAAAAGAATATATACCTCTTTCTGTAGTCCAAGACAGTCAGCAGGGAGGACAATTGTTACTGGTGAGGACCAGAGATTTCAAAGGACATCACGGTCTCACTGCTCCACAGCCTGTACGGGCCCAGAATGGCTGTCGAGCTCTTCGGCTGCAGACACCCTGTACGCCGCCTTTCCTGCCTGAGCTGGGTACCACCTTCTCCGAGCTGGAATATCCTCCCGTTTCTGAGGTCTCAAACCCTTCCTCCTAACGTCTCCTTTATCCCAGCTGATACCCCTCAGCCCTGTTCCCCTAGAGAAGACAGACCACTCAACGCTTCACCGTTTCCCACCCCCTGGACACGTCCACCTTAGCGCACGCACCACAACTTCTTGTGTTGCGACGCTCCTGTACACCAGGATTACTCCTGTCCTCTCAGAGCTTGCTCGCCAGTTAGTTTTGGTTTGGGCTTTTCTTTTTTTTTTTAAGCATTGCATGAGGAATTGTTTTAGAGTTCAGCTCTTTTCTTAACACAAAATGACAAGATTGACTGATACTTATAAATTCCCTGGTGAACGATGACGCTAGATGATGCCAGAAGCTAAGCAGAAATAAACGTACAACTACTGCGCAAATCATTCCCATTTATGAGACCTTTAGATAAATTTGCAGGTCTTGTGGATGCTAGAAAGAAAGTCCTTGCTGTGCACTGGTTCTTTTCCCCTCCAGAAATGTCATTTCTTTCTTCTGCTCTCCAATGACCACTGCACCCTGCCTGTGCATAAATATTTTATCTTGAAAGCCATTTTATTGTATCCTGTATCACATGGTAAGGCACCTGAACAACAGATAGACCGAGGGAAGCAATTTAATAGAGGGTAGCATCTCTCAGTGGATCTGAAAAGAAGATCACATGCACTTGGTGAAATAAGGAAAGCAAATTGACTGCAGGACTATGGGGGAAATTTCTGAGCGTTGGAAGTCTAATGGGTTTATCCCCAAGTACAACCAGAGCAGTTTCGAGGGGCTGCAGTGGCAGTGTTGGCTAATTAACAGCACAGTCTCTGTGTGACTCGCTGCTCAGCACAACCCCTCTGACCTCCACTGTGCTTCTGACAAAGTCATAAAAGCTCAAACTCTCAGAAAACTGCAGCTGTTTTACAAATGTGTGAAGGAAAAGTATAAAAGAAAACACGAACCACAACCTATCATGCAACATGTGTTTCAGACGAATTTCCAGTCACTGCAGCCAACTGTAACTTCATCGCGCGGCACGATCTCCCTTTAACACTGCTAGCGATGCACGCGCGCGCCGTGATAAAATAATGGAGCTTTATCTCTAAATGCAGACGACACAAAGCACCCTGATAAGAGTAAAGAATTTGTTTACTTCTAATGGATTTCTGCCACTGGAAAGAGAAATAAATGTCCTGTCAATTTTAAATATATATACCTGCATTATCTGTGGTATTAATCTAAGGAAGCTATAACATTTATTTAAACTTCACAACATACTCAATGACAAAGAGGTACATGCATATTCACAGACCATATACCAACTTCAAGGTTTTTGTAATCAGTTCTATTATTTTGAAATATTATTTGAGGACATTTGTTATCTCTTTGAATCAAAACAAATACAGCATCTAACAATACTGTTACATACTGTAAATACAGTAGCTGGGTCAAAACCAAAAGATTACAGACTTTATGAAGCTTTAACCTTGGTAAAGCAGATACCGGGACTCCTCTCCAAGCAGTATTCAGTAGGACGATCACTTCTTATCTGAAAACTCAATTCAAAAAGCATCCAGATCAGTAGCAAGACACCTTTAAAGATAAATCTTTGCCAATTATCTGAAATGAGAATTACCTGCAGAGAAACTGGACAGGTGCTAATCTGCTACATGGAGACCTATAAGAATATATAGCATGAAACTCTATCATCTCCAAGATTACTTTCTTAAACTCAGGAAAGAAATGGCTGCATTGATACAGAAGGAACTGCAACTGAAAGCTGGGAAAGAAGGGCAGGTAAAGGTTTGGAGAAGAGGGAGCAGATAGGAATTAGCTGCTGATGGTGGGAAATCCACAGAGGGGAGTGAAATGTGCTTTCCGTGAAGCAAAGCTAAGGGTCCTTCCTACAGCTCCGCGAGGCTGTAAGTCAAGGAAGGTATGGGACTCAAATCTCTGCTTTCACCGAGACAAAACTCTGCAGAACTTTGGTGTGCTTCATCAGCCCAAATAAAGTTTATAGCTTCACATTAGACTGACCCCCCTGCCTTAGATACACACTGTACATAACAGTATATGTAACACAGTCATTATGGTGGCCCCTGAGCACTCAAAACGATTTCCATGGGAGTCAGTAAAGTAAAACAGCCCTCAGTAGGAAAGAACAGAAACCTTAATCAGAGGAAAACTTTCATAGCAAGTTACATGGGAAAACACATTTTAAAGGACAAAAGGATCCGTAAGGAAATGCGTATGGAGGTGGAGAAAGGAGTGCTCAGCCAAGAATGCCTGCGACATGATGGATTTAACCAAAACACACCTGGATCTCAAAAATAAGTAGGGCTGAACAACTGTTTGTAAAGATTGGTTAAATGCACCATTCTAAGCTCAGAGGGAGCAGGCTTACATGTCACAGCCAGAGGTAACAGAGATGAACTACGCGTGAGGGCAGCTCGGGACAGAGTCTTACGGGTCGAAAATTGCAAACAGTCGTGGTAACAATTTCCATCACAGACGAGGCTGACAGACCGTCAGCAAGGCTCGGGAGAGCAAGGAGAGAAACCAGATGAGAAAGGTGCCTCTGGAAGAAGGATATTAGTATTAAGTGGGAACCACAACTGTTCAGATGTAAACTGTTAACTCCGGGTGCACCGAGTGGAAAGGACAGTCAGACGTGGGCATGTCGTCACCGGTGGAGCAACACTTGCGGGGTCCCCTCCTGCAAAGCTTCGGTGGAGGCAGCCAAGAGCTCACAAATCCATCTGCTGCTCTGTCCCACGGCTCTCACGGACACGCGAGGACACTGTGGCCATGCTCAACCAGTGGGCTTCATGCTCACGAAGGTAGACAGGGCACAGTCGTAGGCTCGTAACCCAGGACGTGGTACCCCAGGGCCCAGAGGTGACCTCCGCTGACACCAGTGCTCCAACACAAGTGTTTCGCGCAGCAGATGTGAATGTGCCCCCAGTCCCGGTGCTTGGAATGGTGCGGGAGTCGGTGGGGAGCAACAGGCAGATTGGTCATTTGGTGAAAATATGAGACAGGGGTAGATGGAGGAGACAGGAGTAAGAGAGGCAGAAAGTGAAGGGGATGCCAAGAAGAAAGAAAAATATGAAGATTGTTAATGAGGGATGTCAGCTAGCAGATCAGATCACATTTTCTGGTTTCTCATTCATACCAAAAAATGAGATTTCGGGACAGAAAATTATTAACATTTGGTCATTTATTTAAGTAGAAAAGTCTGGAAAAGTTTGGGTAAGTGCATTATCCCATTTTTTCATGTTGCGCTTTACTCCCTTGGCTCACTGGACAAGTGAAAAACAAAAGGGAAAATCAGAGAAAAGAGAAGAAAAAAGATGCCCCAGCAGCAGAGCCTGTTCAGTGCCCCTGGCAGGCGTGGGGCTGCACGGCACAGCTGCACGGCACATCTGGAAGGGCAGCGCACAGCTGGGGGAGCCTGGGCCGAGGCTGGGGGAGAACGGAGGGCACGCAGCACCCACGGGTGCTTCCCCTCTGCAGGGATGTGCCTGCCCGGGGCAGCTGCACCCAAAGACACTCCGGAGGTGCTCTTCTGCTCCCCTGCTTTGAGCAGTCCCTCTGTCCCGCAGGGGACAGTCCCAGCACCACCTGAGCAGGTTTTATCTCCTGCCGTGTACGTTCTGCTCCTGTTTATAGACTTTTTGAGGGGATGAGGCTAATGCGCTTGCCTAGCCTGCCCGCCGCCATCTGTCAGCCCCCTGCTTTTGACTCATTCGTACGAAAGACAAAGGGGCAACAGGAATATCAAAGGTCCATACAGTTTTGGGGAAAATCAACGACCGAGGAAGAAAGAGCTCAAAAGTGGTGCCCAGATGGAGGTAAAAGCAGGAAAAAGTCGTCATATTGGCAGCTGCCAAAAGGGCAATTAGGCAGAGACAGGCCAGCTAATCAGTACTTGGGGCTCTTGTGAGCCGGCTGGAGCCTGTGCTCTCTCTTGCCCAGAGCCTGCTATGGGACGTGGGAGAGGGCCTGGGGTCCCGGCAGCAAGAGGACGTTGGGAAGCAAAGTGTCAGTAGGTGGCCAGGCACCATGTTCTGCAGAACTTGTTGCCACCATTTCCTTTACACATCTGTCAGTCCCTAGCCAGGTGTCTGCAGGATGCACACCGTCGCATCTGGATTGTTCTCTTTCTTAAAATACTGTCACCAGATTGATTCAATCACATCCCTTTGAGTCAGGGGTTAGTCAGACTTTGCCAAAAAAAAAATCATTTATGTGAACTTTAAACATTTTCCAAAAGAGAAAATCTGGGGAGGTGGACAAGACAAGCCAGCACAGTGGACATCTGCCTCTGTGGGCAGCTCCTGGCTGTGGTGGGTCTCCGGCGGGTGCTGACTCGGGAAGCATCCGCAGTCCCGCTTTACTTGTCTTTCAGAGCCTTTCCTAGGGAGAACTTGACATTTCAGAGCTTCCACCCCTCCCCGTGACACCGTTCAATGGCAACTGTCACATAAAGGGATTCTACTTAAAATTCAGGTTTAGGAATTGAGTCATGTTGAGAAAACCTCAGGGTGCCTGTAAGATTTAAATCCAGGGAAACTGTCAATGTCAGCCCATCAAACTGTTTACAACAAAAACAGTCTACCTCAAATGGCAAATGAATTGTTTTATCTCCTTTGTCAGGGGCTTGCTGCATATAATTTAACACGACGAAGCACAGCACTGGACTTGGAGAATAATAAAAACAGATGGAGCACTTTCTCATTTATGTGACCTTTTTGTTCCTTGACTTGAATCAGGCGGTAAATTAGCTGCACTAAGTAACTAGTGCTCCCTATACACACCTGCTCACTTTCCTAAACACATGCAACCTTTCCTGCTAGGCTGTTTAGTTTAATGGTATCTCTCTGACATCAGACAGATGTGACTTGATGCTGACGTGCTATGTAAACTGTGCTAATGGAACCTCAAGGCAACCTTGAACAACAAAAAGCAACCTTGAACATCAAGCTGACAAATAAAAACTTGGCTCTAGCTGTTACAACTGCAAAGGAAGCCTTGAAAATGCAGGCAGGGTTATCCCGGGCAAAGTCCCTTGCTATCTTTGTCTAAACTCCCCGTTGGCAAAACAGTTGATGTGGGAAAGGGATGGATATAAGCAGAGCTGGTGGCATGGACGCGAACGTGATAATCAGCATTATAGAGAACGAAAATTCTGCTTCTTGGGGGAGATTTGCCATTTGTTACAATCTGCCAGAAACCCAGACCTTCCAGTGTTTTCAGGACCCAATGCATTAAGCATATGTTTGGGATCAAGCAAAACATTTCATTTTGACAATACTGAAACAGTAATATCATTCTTACTGTGTCACTCTGAATGAAAAGTCATTTCTAAACTCAAATCATTTTGACATTTTTGGAGTGAAGAGGGATCCTTTGACAGTCTTAGAGAATTCTCAGAAACTGTTCCCATTTACAGGTAATGCACTTTCTCATAAGATACTCTTCCCAACTTTTTTCCAAAGAGCTGTAGCTCTTAGTGCTATCCATCTGCATAGTCTACACAAAAGCTCTACAAAACTTTTACACTTCCATCCAACTGTGCAGCTCTCATTTGAACTTTTTTAAATGGATGCACTTAGGAAACTGAACCTTTTATATCTCCTTACTCATTAACTGTGGAAGACTGATCTTTTGTCTTGGCTCCGTTTGGCTCCTTTGTGTGTGATCTGTGTGAGCTGGAGTCCTGCTGGCCACGGCACCAGTTACCTAATCCAATTACTGCAGTCCAATCACCACACTGTGTTCCTCTTCTCCTTGTCATGGACCTCGTGTCTTCTTCATACAAGATGAAAGACACCCTTTAAACCTAAGCACAAATTAGTTCACACACTAATATTGACTAGACCTGCCTAGATCCCTCTGCCTGATTACTGCCCTTGTACCTTTACACTAAAGTTTCTGATAAGGGTGAAAGTAAAGCACAATTATAGCAAGTATGTGAATGAAAACTGAGCGATACTGTCACACTGCAGTTTTTGTACAGGATGCAGCCTGGAATGCTCTGAATAACGAACAAACAGCATTAGAAGAAAAAAGAAAAAACTGTTTTGTTTTGGACTGTAAGGAACAGTACTTAGGCCATCAGATTACAGCAGCAAAATGCCCAGGACAAATCACTGTTACCAAATTCCGCATAGCAAACCCAGCCTGCTTAAGTGCCAGGGACCAAATCAGCACAACAATCACAACAGCAGGAGCCCTACACCAGCAAAGAAGGATGATGAAGAACTGTCAGCTCTAGGAATAAGAGTGGGAGACGAGACTCCTTGCCGCGCGTCCTTGCAGCAGAAAAGTCATTCTCTGACAGACCACTGAGAGGAGTTTTCTTGGGTGTACCCACCTTACACAAAATACCATAACGAGAACCATAAGATTCTCTAGAAACCACTGATGAAGGAACCCAATCCCTAGTGTCCCCTTTAGGCTCTCCTACCCAACGTCCCTTTCCCGTGACCGAAGCACCGAAGCTGCATGGCACAGCACGGAGTGCCCACGAGTTCTTCGGCCTGGTCCCCAGGTACGGTCCAGAACGTGGCCGTCTCACAGGGCCAGGGCAGTCAGACCCCGGAGGGATGACTTACCGTGCAATGGTATCATCACGTGAGGAGAGGGATGGGAGCTTTGCTTTATTCTGAATATTTTAGTTGATAGATCAGCCACTGGAAAAAAAGCTTTAAATGCCACCGGCCTTCTTTGGGTTGCTGGTAAAGATGTAAAGGTTATTGCAACAATTTTTGTAAAGATGCTATGAGACACAGAATTCATTTTGGACCTAAAACTAAGAATTGCCTGATTAACATTTGTTGATTACAATATAACATGATTACAGCTTCTATACAACACAGCAATATATTCTACAAAACAGCAGGAGCCCATAAATGAACACCTGTTAATCAGGAATGAAATTCCACAAGAATAAAACCTATGCAACTGGGTCCTGATCCAAAGCTTACAGGAACCAAGGGAGACAAGGCTTTTGTTTTCTGTGAGCTTGGGACGAGGTTCCCACTGCCTCCTATCATCAGCATTTAAATCATGCGCTTTTCATGCTGTTCTTTGTAAGTGGTTCTGTTCATTTAGAGCTCTGATACTAACAGCGTAAACAATATTCATTAATAAGAAAACAAATGATTTGCCAGTACTGTAGGGATTTCAATGAATTTTAAATTTTCAAAACACTATCTCTTGATCCATAAGAATTACAGTAGCAAATTGATTAGCCTTGATACTGGCTATCCATTTATTTGGTTTCTTCTAATAAAATGAACAGCAATTACTTATTAGTCTAACAGTTTATTTACACCGCTTTTCACAAAGGTATAAACAGACTGAAAGCAAACTCTGTACGTGGGAAAGCTGTTATGAGTCTGAACGGGCACTTGGTGAGGTTGGGGCTGTTTGAGGAGGCCAAAGAATTACCACCCGCTTCCGTACAGTGTCAGGAGGACTTGGGCACATCAATTTTTAGGTTCCTTTGAAACACCATCCTGCATTGATCGAGGGGATGCTGCTGGTGATGTTAATGACTTGCTAACACCAACACATCGGGAAACCTTTCTGACTGTACGCCCACTGTCTATGCCCTAAATATGCTGCGCTGTGACAAGAAGAAAATGCTTCTCACTCAAGCAAAGATAATACTTGGACAGCCAAGAAGAAATGGGACGACTGCCTGCTGCTTGTATTTGCATCCAATCTGCGCCCGGCGGGGGAGCACCGGCCAGCAGCGAACACTCCGTTTGCGCCACTTCGCAACTTCGCTCGAGACAAGAAGGGTCTATGTAAGCTAACGAGGTCGAATTCATCCCTGATATAACTTTGCTCACTGCAGGAGGATCTCACTGAGACTGGTTTTGGCCCATTACTGCCTTCGGTATTTCTCAGCCCCCTACTTCTTCTTTTACTGAGCTCTGCTCTAAGTGGAAGCCAAAACCTGCAGCTGTGTTTTGTTCTAGACTTATGTTGGCCGTGATACAGACTTATCCGGGCTCTGCTGAAATCGTGAACACAAGCCACTGAGTAGAATCTGTTCTTTTCTAGATCTGCTGTTGCAGTTTTCCTCACACTGGGCTTATTCCCCACCTCTGGGAATGTTCAAGGTCAGGCGGGACGGGGCTCTGAGCAACCTGGTCTAGTTGAAGATGTCCCTGCTCAGTGCAACAGGGTTGGACTAGATGACCTTTAAAGGTCCCTTCCAACCCAAACTATTGTATAATTCTATTACATTTTATTCTCAGGGGTTTAATCTCAAGCTGAAACCCATTCTGGGGAAAAAAAAAAAAGCTAATAAAAAATCTAAAACATATTACAAATTACTTCACTGTTCTAGGGAGAAAGACATGAAAAAATATAATTTTACATACAACAGCTATAAGACATTACATTACATCTAGCACCTACTTTCAGTATTTTCTTATTCACAAAGCTATCAGGTTGTTAAAAGGGGAAGAAGTTCCCAAACACTTCCAAGTAACAGTTGGCTACTGAAAAATATTTTTTGGAAAATCACAAACATGCAGGTAGGTCTGCTGCTGGGAAAGGGCACAACTGAGGGCATTAAATTGATCCTTATAAAGGCTGGCACTGAATTGTGTCTTTTTATTAAGTAAAGGCTAGTTTTTGCCTTCAGCACTAAAGTAAAAAACATTATTTTGGCAGTGGGTTGTCCAGTACAGGATCACAGAAGGGAAAAAGAAAAGAATTAAGATCAAGCCATGCTGTGAGCAGAGGAACACTGATATCTAAGCGTAAGCTCCCAACACACGCTTTCCCGTCAGTCAACATTTGATCCTTCTTCTCCTTCTCAACTTTGGCTGAAATATCCAGAAGATTCAACATTTATTAACTGGGTACAAACAGCATTTTCACAGACATCCCATTTCCTTAGAGATCCAGGCTGAAAACAATTGAAAATGAAGCAGAGAGCCTCAGCTACTCTTGTGCTAGACTTCCCATGACAGGCTGTTGGAAATGCTTTGTACTTGTAATATAATATTAAAATCAATTAAAAAACTCCTCTTTCCTTAATTAAGGCCGAACGCATGTGCGAAACTATTTGACAGATTTTTCAATAATTTAGCTAGAGTGGAAAGATGGAAAGAGAAAATAGCATTCGAAGGTATTTAAAGCACAGCATGATAAGCAGCTAATCTGAATAGAAATGGCAGATGTTTTTTCCTGTGCGTCCAACAAGCGTAATTGCCTAAAGATTAGGGAACAAACGCTGCGGTGCAGCTGACGGGAACGTGGGAACAAGGATGGGCAGATGGCACACTCCACCTGACCGCCCGCTGGATCAGCCTCCGAGCAGGTTCCTCGGCGCTGCTCTCCATCGCCTCCTCTCCCGCTCCTCCATGTGGAATGTTGGCCCTCATGGGTTAGTGCCGGCTGGGCGATTCTTCCAGCCGTCCCTCTACGGAGCGCAGGAACAAACTCCATGGGTTTCCGTGGAGGTAAGGATGGGCAGGTAAAATCCTTTGGCTTCTGCCATTTAAATTTTCCAACTGATGAGCCAGGAGGAGCAACCGGAGCAGCGCCTGTGCATTTTGTTTTGTTTTGACACTTCTAGGGATGTGCCAATGAAACTTGTGGGAACTGAGGCAGTCATTTGTACCAGCTTCCTCCTTTAAGAGCCTATTTCAATTTCTGCTTCATGCTCTGTTTTCTACTGAGAATGATTATGTGGGAGAAAATCCCTAAATGTCACCTGTGTTTTTGCAAATGCGGTTGCACAATACAGCTCTGCGGGAACGACATGCAGCTTAGATTGTACTGCCAATATAAATCAATGATGTTAGTCCAATTTAACTAGAAATGACATAAACAAGAGAATTTCAAGCGCGGTACTTCTCTTCCAGAGGCCACGTTGCCAAATGGACATCTGAGTTCCCACGGAGCCCCCTTGCTGATGTCGCCGTGCCCACGGCACCAGCCCGGTGCCTTGTCAAAGCCAACCTATGCTCCACCAGCAGATCTACAATCCACCCCAGCTCCTGCCCCCCGGTACGGCAGGCACTGTCGGCAAGCCCAGTCGGCTTCCCAAAATTGAATTTCTGTTGCAGTACTGAAGAGAAGGACACCCAATGCCAGAAGGTGTGGGAGGGCTGGGATACAGCTGAACGGTGCCCACTTCATACTGCCCACAGACTGCAGCAGGTAAGCCAACATCAAAAAATGTCAATAACTCTTGTAAAATGCTCCCAGAGGTGAAGTTAGGTTCAGTACTGGATGACAGACCCGTGATAAAACCAACACAGGAGTCCTGCGATTGACAGTCTAGGGAAGGCTGAAGTGCGAGGTGGCCCATACCCTGCAGCCTCCTGCCTGGAACAGACGGTTCATGAGAGCCAAGCCCTTTGCAAATCAACTTCCAAAAATTAAAATACCAGCCGCCACCTGAGATCCCGCGCAAGAGGCTGTAGTTAAAGCAAAGCAGTGGGACCAACTAAATTGAAACCAAAATCCAGCTCCCGGAGAAGAAGTGAGAGACTTCACATCTTCACCAGCTTTAAACTGCGAAGAAGTCGGTGGAGAGAGCATTTGGAGCCCACGACCATGAAGAGTCAGAGCTCCAAAGCCACTCGCCTCCTGGAAGTATCTACAGCCTTAACGTTGCCTGTCTGTTGCCAGGGAAATGATTAACACGAACCCGGAGAACAGCGCCCTTATCAACAAATATTCCTCAACAGAAAAGCGAGCAAATACATGACTAATGGAATGATTTTTGCCTGCCCAGGTGTACATGTGTATGTGATGGAGAACTTGCCCTTAATGAAGATGCTGCTCTGCCCTGAACAGGCTGATGAATACTAATGGCCACACGCAACAAACCTCCCCAGCAGATGAGGAAGGAGCTCCAAAACACGGTGTAAGGCTTCCTAAGGAATATTCATAGCATTCGGCACTTCTTTACCCAGTTCAAACAGGTCAGGCTGCCTCACAGACTTAGACCTTCTCAAATATTTTTAGAGAAGTTGTAAGATCCCAGAGATAAAGTTGACCCATCTAGACCATGGCTAACGCAGTGGCTCTGCACAGGAGGGCTCATCTCCCACTCGCAGCCGACTCCAACCCATCCTGACCCACCACCTCCCTCTGTCACTCCCTGAGGGCTCCCAAAGGTGGCAGGAGATTACTTTGGGCTGGATTACGGCAATTCTAGTAAACACACTCTGAACCCTCACTTTGCACATCCACTGTTTCAGAGAAGGGAGCAGGAGCACTTTGTTTGAGTTGTTTTGCTCCAGACTCAGAAGCCTTTGTAAACCTAACCGGAATCGATGGGCAGCCAATGGAAAATGCATACCACGTCTGAAAACCAGGCACAGGTTGTCTTAAATTAGCCCCAGCAAAATCCAGGCTAGAGTTTATTTCTAGATTCTACCTGATCTGTTACTCTATAATTTGACTTTTAAAAGATTTACGTGTATTTATTGTATATGTCATTAAAAGTTCATATTTAAGAAAGACTTGTTTTAAAATCACCATTTTGTCCCACATTTGTGCACAAGTGCATTGAAGTATTGTGTCAAGGAAATGAACATTCAATGAGAGTTTCACTTCAAAATCGGAAAGCATTTGAAGGGAATAGCCTAGATATTTCTTCAGAGCTCTTGACTTTTGAATCTAAGAACTGGTCTAAATCAATTCAGAGTCCTAAAAGGATCTTATTTTATAACTTATGAGCCCCTATCCCACAGCCCTGAGCTGTTCGGCCTGGGTCATGCCCATTAATCAAAGCTATTTAGTTTATCTACTACCTCGGGTGGTTAAGACACTGTTGTTCCGGTGATTTGTGCACAAACTGTACATGCTCCCAGGACCCCTCACAAGGCTTCACAACACTGTTTACTTAGGATACAGCAACACAGAACATGAATCATCAGCCCTGTGTTTAAGCTCTTTATCTGCACTTTCCTCTGCCTATAATGTATGCCATTGACAGCATCAGTTCTCCAGCTGATGTTAACCAGATCGAACACAAATCTGTTTAAGGAATCCGTAACCTTTTTCTTTTGTGTAAGGTGGTGGTTGGCAGCAGACAACGTTTTATACTCCGTCTGGGAGGACAACTGTGAAGACTCAAGACTCTTCTGACCTGAGAGAGGTGGCAAACAAACCCACCACTTCTCCAGTCACTGAAACACAGACCAAAGCACACAAACACTTTCTATTCCTGTGCTCTGTCTTGCAGAGATTTATTACTTCAGGCAATGTTGCCCTTAATCTGTAATAAATGCAATTCTAGCCCAGCGCATCTGTTTGCTCTTTGTGTAATGAAAAGTCATGAAGAAACCTTAAGCCATTTTTGAGATGATCCATTAAAAGCTAACTCTAAATCAAGGGCCTAAAACAATGAAGAACACAATGTGATGAATTGCAACAGCATTTCTAAGGTCATCTGTTTCAAAGTTCTGTGAGGGAAAAAAAACACCACTCCTACAAAAATAATACAATTTTCCCCTGCGGCAAGCACTCCCAAGCAGGCCACCCTAGCCCGCACCTACTGCTCCCCTTTGTCCCGCGATGGTTAGTGCCTTCCCGCTGCCCAATGGCCAAGATCGTGCTGGAAAGTCTCAACATGAAAAGGAAAAAGAGTATCTCTGGGACAGTTTTGATAGGACAAAATCAAAATAACTATTTTAATGAATTGTTAATTACAGATGTTTGACGCTTTGGTTGCCCTTTTGGATGATCTAAGCTTGTAGTAAGCTGCTGAAATCTGATGCTATTTTGCTCGGACAATCTGTCTGTGGCCATTTTCCAGAAAAATACTCCTCCACTTCAATAGAAGCTATCAATAATACCTCTACTTCTGTTCTAACATTTGCCACTTAAGTCCTGATCTTAAAAGTTACTATATAACACATTATAAGACATTTAATACTATCTAACAATCATATTATGTAGGGTTGAAAGGAACCTCAAGTGGCCAATTAACTTCTCCCTGTACCCCAACACAGGATCAAGTAGACTTAGGCTGTCCTTACTGGATGTTTGTCCATCCATTACTGTAAAACCTCTAACATTGATGATTTCCAGGTCTCTCAACACACAGTAGAAAACACTTTTTCCTCTATATCTAATTCAGCTCCTCTTTGTTGTAATTCTGGCTCCTCACTCCTAGTCCTGTCTGCGAGACCCGCAGAAAGCAGTTTATTCCTTCCTTGGTGGAGCTACTGTAGATGTAAAAAAGATTGCTGCCCTGTGTCCTGGAACCACATTTCTCCAGACTAAACATTTCCAGTTCTTTTCATCTTTCCTCATACAGCGGCTTGACTAGATCTGATTGTCTCTGCTGCTCCGTTGGCTCCTCCCCAGCTGGCCCGCATCTCTCTTCACATGCAGTGTCCAAACTGGACAGACTCTCTGGTGTTCCTCAGAGCCATCGGGGGATCATCTTCATCGGAACGTACAGGTTCATCTTCATATTAAAACGAGGGACCTGGCCGTTATTTCATGGGTGAAAAATCACACTACCCAGTCCCCATGGATGACAAAAGTGCAATGCAGCACACCCGATGCCAGGCTATCTTGGAGGAGAGACACTTGTCCTTTCCCTTGAGTTGCTCCACTTTGCATAAACAAATACCACGAAGCAGAGGGAAACATGTGTTATTTCCACTGGAGGAAGGAGGGATCCAAAGCTGGGAAGGCAACGTATACCATCCAGGAGAAGACAGCTAGGGCAGGAACTGAGCCGAGCCCCGGTGCTGTCACACTTCCCTCTCCTCTACACCAGCAGTTCCCAGCCACTTGTGTTTGCAAAACCCGTTTCTGGCATTTGAGACTCTGTTGGCATAAACAAGTGCATTTCTGCAGATACGTAATTCCTTTGTCACCGATTCAAGCTAATTTGCGACCACACTGTCTCGCTGGAGATCTTCTGCACTGAATCATCCTGCCCTGGAGAGGTTTAGCCACCGCCAGCCCCATTCGTTTGGACATGGAAGCAGGAAGGAGCGCTTGGAGGAGAGGAGAGGGGCTGATGCTCCCGTGGGGAGGGCAGCACCCAGCGGGGCTCCCCGCTGCTGGAAAAGCCCTGGATTGAGAGCAGCACCGGGGCTAAACTGGGAGGGGAATGGAGAGAGGAGACTGCAGATCCTCCCCTCCAGAGAAGCCGGTGATGGTGGTGTTTGTTCTTCTTCCAGCCCTGTGGGACTTAATCACTTTCAAGTGTTTGCTGCTGCCACGTTAAAGGCTCTAGCTCTCCCTCAAAATTGCTCATGTTCAAGAGGAAAATAGTCCTGATCATTACAGCACAGAAGCGTTTCTGTGATTACAGGTGTATTTGCTTCACAACCCTCCAGCTCATGCCGAAGTTAAAGGCACAGCAACCGCTGCATTTTACCCCCGAAAACCTTCCAGCATGCTGTGTAATGAATCTTCGCAAGAGCCTGTGTGTAGGTTCGCTCCAGACTATAGAGAAGAGGCCCAAGATGAAGCAGCTACAGTAAATAGAACAGCACAAATCACTGTTTTCAAAGCGGATTTCTTTTTGAAGCCAGGCAGGCTCCTCACAGCACCACAGTAAGACTCCACGTAGCTATTTCAGTGGCACTGGCTATTTCAGTGCTTGGTGCTGGAGTAGAATCAGGTCCTTCTCCTGCCCTAACTCGTAACAGACTTACAGGGTTAAAAACTTAGAGCTCCCCTGAAGTTATGGGACAAATTTCCTGCAGGCACACTTCCCACAAAACTCAGGTACCTCTTTTGAGTTCTTAACCAGAAACTCATTCATTTATTAAATAGTATACTTACATTCCTGCAAACAAATCTAGCAGACATAGGTTCAATAACCCCTAACCAAAGCAAACCATAATATCCTTCCTGTACTTCACTTTATTTGCTCTTCTCATCATCTCAATCAGCGCTTTGAACCCAGCAGGGTATAAAATCCAGTCCTCAGGCTTTGATCAGCTGATAATGCCCACAAACAAAGGTCTTTGACTTCACTTCCCCACAGACTTGGCTGGGTGCCATGCGACAACTTCTTGCGCCACGTATTTCTTTTTGGTCCTTTGATTCTTGAACACCCATCAGCAAGGAGGCAAGAACAGCATTTGCCATCTCCTGGAATTTTAAAACAAAACACCAGGCGCCTTATACAATTTTAAATGGCATCAACACCTCAGCGTCACCGCTGAACAGCATTACTCGCTCCTAGATCTCTCTTACGAAAGACGAAACGTCATCGCTCCTGCCCACCCAGGCAGGTACACCCAGCCACGCTCCCGCACAGACACCAGTGGGCACACGGACGTGATGGGAATGGCCTGGGATGGCTCCAAGGCAGCGAGAATGTAAACGAAGGTGCCTGAGGCCCGGCACAGTCCGAGCAGGAGCAGTTGGTGGGTCTGGGCACCTTGGGTCAGGCCACGTCTGAACGGATGGTTTTCATGATTGGTTTTGTATTGGTGTATTTCCAGCCCCAGTTCTGCTCGAGATTAAGCAGTTCTTTACTGTTCCTACGCTTCTTACTAGTTTCTAGCAGTAAGGGGGAAATACTATTTCTTCCCTTTTCCTGGGTGCTGTTTTCTCTTCTTTAGCCGAGTGGTTGAGGCCATCTCGCTGCCCCCGAGCCCACCTGCTTTCAGAGAAAATCAGCTCGCCAGCTTAAACCGTGGTCGAAAGCAGCAGGAGTCTGCCTGGCGGGGCGGGCGCTGGAGCGGACTGGGGAGCGCTGGCAGCCGCGGTGGTGACCTCCAGCCGGGCTTGGTCTGCTCACAAAGCAGAGCCCAGCCCAGCATAAAACACTTAGTACTGAGTAACGTTGGCACAAATCGATCTTTGATAGCTTCTCATTCGCCACGTTTATAGAAATACACTTCTTCGGCAGAATCTGCTGCTCCTCATTTAGTGACACTGAGTGCTTGCAGAGTATCTTGACATGTTCAGTGTTTTGCAGTCACTCTGGTCTTTTCAGGGAAGTACATCACCTTTTCATTTCTCTTTCTGTGCTCAGATGATGCAGATGTCCATATTTCACTTCTTGAACTTTTCTAACAAAGAGTGGCATATCTGTGATACAGCTTCAGAGGATTCGTGTTCTGTTCATTTTATCACCCACTGGTAATCTTAAAAGACATTTCTTCCCCTGACACATATCAATAAATTAGTCCTTTCCACAAGGGCAATAGCAAAATTCCTATTTTTTCTGGGGCCGCCAGTCAAAGTTTTGCCCTCCCCAGTTATTCACCAGACAATTCTTATTCTTGGAGCTTTTCTTGGATAACTAAAATTTTCCTTACTTGTGCTGGAGATCACTCTAACCAACACATTTTATCACAGCTTCAACACCTCTCTGGCCTTTTCCATCAGCAGGAAGATCAAACATAGAATTGTACTTATGACCTTCAGCATATAATACATGTAACCAGCAAAATTGCCCATAATGTGCCTGAAGCACGACACTGCAGAATTTAAGTGCTCATCTTTCTTTTACTGCATACAAGAAAAAGGACTTACCTTGAGCTTGTCAATTAAGAAAGCTATTTCTCAGGATCATTCACAATTAGTGACTATTCATCTATTTCTCCCACAGAAGGACACTACCCTGTTGCCCCCAGCAGATAAACCTTACATGACTTCAGTCTCACCATCAAAGATATTTCTGGCAGAAAGAGAAAATTCCCAAAGAAACTTTGTGTACTGTAGGTTTTTTGATCTAGAAGGACCATTCTGTGTTACTGTAGCTCTGGAGTTCATTACAGATTAGCCTACCCCAGTGCCATTGTAATTTGCAAGCCACACTTTTATTTTAATACAGGAGGATCTCATCCGCGTGGATAAATACCTGATGGGAGGGAATGAAGATGACAGAGCCATTGGTGCCCTCCGACAGTCCAAAAGGCATAAATTAAAAAAACATGAAATTCTGCCTGAACACAAGGAAACACTTTTTTCCTGTAAGGGTGGTCAAACACTGGTTTGGCACAGGTTGCCCAGAAGAGTTGTGGAGTCTCTGTCCTTGGAGATGCTTAAAGCCCAACCAGACGTGGTCCTGAGCAACTGGCTCTCAGTGGCCCTGGTAGAGCTGGGGGCTGGACCCGATGACCTTCAGAGGTCCCTGCCAACCTCAACCAGTCTGCGACTCTTGCCCCACCCCCAATCTGCTAACAAAAATAAAGAAAAGCTCAAAATCACATTTCAAGCAAGGAAGATACGAGG
>JAVJGG010000040.1:21420992-21438275 GCA_035590195.1 Aviceda cuculoides
CCTTCAGGCAGTTGTAGAGAGTTCTGAGGTCTCCCCTCAGCCTCCTCTTCTCCAGGCTGAACAACCCCAGCTCCCTCGGCCGCTCCTCAGAAGACTTCTAGCCTATTGCTATTCTAGTGTCTGTTTTACAAAGCAATGCTGCGGACAGGAAGCACATGGGTTTTGTTCTCTTCATAAGATGCCCTGGAGCATGTCTCCGCTCCTGATTAAAATCAAATGACAGCTTGGCTTCTTTTTCAAAACTTTTCTGTAGATCTTGATCTTTAGATGCTTAGCAGAGCACATCACAAATTATTAATAAGTGAATTACATTTCCCCATGCCCTTTTATTAGGCTGCTCATCAGAGCCAAACCTTCAAAGTCCAAAAAGTGTAATGATTGAAAAGGGACGGGTTATTTATATAGCTATATAAATCTCGTCATTAATAATGGTTTAAAGGCAATGAGTGTATATACACATAATTTCTCAGACATAGCTAGAAGTAGTCCAGGCAATGGCAATAGCATCTCTAATTACGAAATGAGATAAATAATTAATTCAACTCCTTTTAAACAGAAAATAGAAACAAAATGCTCACCGTATGGCGAGCTCGCAGGCCATGCACTGAAGAGAGGAAAGAAAAGGCTCAGCAGGTAACACCCTAACACTTCGTGATGCTTCAGACAGGCAAGCTACCTACACTCGAAGTTGCAAGGTGGGTAAGTGCTGCTGTCAGCTCCCCCGGGGTCTCTCCCCCGTCGCAGGCAAGGCTGGAAAGATGGAGTCGTCAGGAAACCCAGCTCCTTGCAATTTTCTTGCGATACCCTCTTACCCGGCTTGAATTCCCAGGAGAACACGTTATCCTCTCCTTTGTCTTGTGAAACACTTGTTAGTTAGAAAACTTGTTAGTGTCATTAAAAAATTCAACAACCCAGCCGTTATAAAAGACCATGTTAATTATTCCTGGTTTTCACCTTTCCTATAACAAGTCTTTTCATGAAAATGACAAACAAAAGGTTCCCATAATGAAATCAGAGCGCACATCATAAAACGCCACCACCTTCCCTAGCCGGGCCCATCAGCTTCTTTTATCTCATTACTTCTGAGTAGGAGATGCGCATGTTAATAGCTTTGTAGAGCAATTTATGAAGAATAATGGACTGCTTAACTGCAACAGCGCAGTTGAAATGTAAGCTTTGAACCTTCACAACAATTCTATTGTAGGAGGAGAGAAAATTAAAGGTTCGGTATTACAGAGAAAATGATGATAAGACAAACAGTTCATGTGGTTATTGATGGTCCTATCACTGATAAATAGGCTGTTAAAATGAACACTGAGAAGGCTTGCATCAAAGTGAGCATGGTCATGGGGAACCCACTGGCGGAGATCAATAATATCCAATACGGATAAGCAGAGATAGGCTGCATTTCCTCATCATTAATCACTTCCCCATTGGAAAATGCCACGTTTATCCATGTAAATGCCATTTCAATAAAGCAAACATTAATCCTACACACTTGTTTTTCCCTAAAGTGTTATAGAAAAACTACATGCGCAAACAGCTGTGGTTATAGATCTCTCTGAATACAAAGTATGTCTGTTGGGGTTTTCATGGCCACACTTAATTAAAAAATCTAGATTTGTCAGGGCTTTTCCCATCCATAGCAAACTACCTTGAAATATAAAGCGCTACTTTCTATTGACAGCAATCAGTTCCACTATGAACTGGGTAGTTTTGTTTCATCTCAGGTTTCTTCTTTTTGACTTGCCTGCAGAATTTTTAGTTTCAAATCTAGTTAATATCTCAACATGTAAAATGCTTTAAGGGATGCAGTTTGAAGTAAAATAATTATGGCTTCTTGGTATAACCAAAAGTGCCTGTATCGCACTCCCTAGCCACAGACACACACGCACAGAGGCATTTCCCAGGGGAGCACTCCGCTTTCTCTAAGCCCAAAGGCTGTCCTTCCGCAGGACCACACATCACGCCGGGGTTTCCTTCTCCCACCTACTTCTTGATGTGCATTTCCAAACACGCTTCACCAGGCCTGCAGTTTCTATTCCCCGAATTCAGACATCCTGTTCACATACCCGTTCCTTTTAACTTTTCAAAATTCATTTCAGATATGAAATATTTGACTCACAAAATGCCAAAACCAATTCTTAATTACACATATTTTTAAAAGAAGCTTCTTCTGGTGAAAAACATCCCCCTGCATGGTGTTTGATTAACTCTACGTGCTAACCATGTACATCCCAGCATGTCTGTCCAGGCTACTATTCACACTGTTGTTTTTACTTCCTCAATTTGTAAATACAATAAATGGAATATGATGCCCTGTTTTAGATTTAACAGTGACATTTCACTCCCAGGTTTCCATGAAATCCTGCCCCTTCTTTGACATGCTCACCAACCTGTCCTTCAGAAAAGGTTTCTCTGCTTGCTTCCTGTTCCTCCAGCAACGTCCAGCCTTTCGCTCTTCTGTTCACAACAGGAACCGCTGCCAGGCACCGAGGGGGTGATTCAGGACTTCTGTCCATCATCTCCTGTGACCAAAACGGTGACAAAACCAATTCCCTCTTCACAGCGTTGTGCTAAACTTATGTTTTTCCTACATTCGCTTTCATAAGCGAAAGGGCCAGTTCGGAGCTACAGTCTCCTCCTGGCGTGCATACGCACACCTCGTCCACCATCCGATGTCCTAATTTTGCTCCTCGATTTCAGGCAGCGAGCGTTTACGCTGGTTCGGCTCGGGACGAAACTCACGCCCCGTTCGGCGGGGCAGAGGCGCGTGGAGGGGTCGCGGGGGGAAGCCCTCGGCTCCGCGCGCCGGGGCCGGGGCCGCTGCGGTTCACAAATACGCTTGTGGGGATGCAGCCCAGTCCGAGTCAACCAGCTCCGAACAACGCGTGGCGTTTAGGAGCCGGGTACCCTCCTCCCCCGGCACTGCCGCTGCGCTGCAGCCGCTCTCTCGTCCCCCCACCCCGGGCGAGGTCGCCCTCCTTGCTCCCTGCCCCCCAAGAAAAGACCTCTTCTCTAACCTTGGGGTTCGCACCACAGGATTTTGATGTTCGCTTCAGACCAGCAGCGACGTTTTACCGGCAGAAACTCACGGGGCAGCCTACCTGTCCACGAACCCCAGAAGGCGGCACGGCCGGGCGCTAAACGCGCTGTCCCAGCGTCGGGAAAGCCGTAGGCAGGAACGCCAGGAAAGCAGCAGGGCCGGCACGGTGCCTCTTCCTCTGCTCCAACACAAGGCGACAGAAAACGCGGCCGACGCGTTTGGGCCGCGACCGGAGTTTCCCCGGCAGCTCCCCTGTCGCTCGCTCACCAGCCGACGGCTGAAATGAATTAACGTCGGGCGGCCGAGGCCGCAGGGACGGGGATGGTGTCTGCCGCATCTCTGCCGGTACCCAGCGATGGCGCGGGGGGGGCAGATGCCAGCTCCTCCTCCCCAGCAAGAGTTTGGCTGATTTAGCTCCGCTGACGGAAAGTTCGCTCCGACTTGCCCAAGGCAGAAATATGGTGATGGCCTCGATCGCTCCAAATGCTGCATTTTTTTTCTTTATTTTAGCATAACAGCCATCCTGACATTTAAAATCTCTGTTCGGTCATGGCTTAAATTTAAATTAGAGGTCATTCAGGGCTTATTCTGAATACTTGCAATGCTTCACACCTGTTATCTCTGCAAACTCTATAAATGCTGTAAAACAAAGAAGGAGCATTTCTGAGAAACTCTGATGCCACTAATCAAATTAATATTTAACCCCATTATATTAAAATTATGAGATATACATACAGATTGCAAGGTTAATTGTATTTTACAAGTAGGCCTCCTCTGCAAGCAGCGTAGTATGTACACTGCTGGAATTGTGCACGATGATTAGGTTCAAAACCAATATTTTCCTCTGGTTCAAATTCTAAATACAGTTGGTTTATTAAATGTTTTTTAAATTCATTTATGCAGCAAGCACCTAACATCTGTTCAGTATACTACGAAGGTTGTATTTTATAAGATTGCAAATTTTATTACAATTCTAGAGAGCTGTGTATCTACAAGCAAGAAGCAGCAGGCTCACATTTACAGAAGAAGTAGAAGTGGTTATATATCACTGAAAAAAATTAGACCAGCTTCCCCTCGAGTATCCACCGGGATGATACCAGCTGAGGGTTGAGTCCAACATCGCATTTGTCAGCTGCTCCATCAGCTTGATGCCACTTGTCCACTGGACAGTGGCAACCATTACAAAAATGGTTACGAAAGCTGGTTGAATAAGTCAAAGAGACACCAATTTATTCAATATAAAACAATGGCTAAATTTGGGAAATCTTATTTTCCTCTGCATCCCCAGTTTTGCATTAACATGAGTGCCAGCAGATTTGTGTCGGTGTCAATGAGAGGATCCAAGCCAAGCAGTCACGGAAAGCTAAACCGGGAGTTCAAGCCATCCCCATCAGCTACGCTGAAAGACAAATACACAAACCCAGAAACGGGGAGAACAAAGGCACTGCACCAAAAACCTTCACAACAGCTGTTGGATCAAGCTGATTGCTGTCTGGAGAGATGGAAGCGAAACTTAACTCAATTTGTGAGAAAAAAAAAGAGTTTGTGATCCACAACCCCCTTTACATTTTGCAGACTCAGTCTCCTACCTACTTTTACCACTATTTTTCTTACCATCGTAATAACCTTAAAGAAGCTGTATTAGCAATTAATTGCCTTAAGTAAAAGAAAGAAAGCATTTAATAAAGGAGGTCCCTGACACATCCATAATGCCATCAATAATCCCGGGAAACAAATAGGACAAGGTCCCTACCCTGAACGGCAGCAGAAGGAATGCAGGTGACAACAGAAACTGTGCAAGGCCAAACCCCTGAAATTCAGCTCCCTGAACTCCAGCTGGCAAACACACTCTTTGGAAGAGCAGGTGTAAAAGCTTTGCACAGAAACAGGATTTTAGAGGGGTCTGGTTAGACGAAAAAATAATTGATGCTGACAGAGCAGGCAGGGCAATGCAGAACCTCCACTTCAAAAGGTACTGCTTTTCATGCTTCGGGACAGATATAAATACTGAAAAATACACAGGCTGGCTGTGTGAGAGAGGGAGTGATCCAGCACCGCTAAATAACGTGGAACATAATGTTGTGGTGACAGAGAGGCACTCAGAGCTACCAGAAAAGTCAGGTATGTCCAAAAAATACGGAACGCTGCCCCAGGACTGAATCCGGGGTGCACAACTCAAATCCTCTCATCTGCTACGGCTTGGGAGAAAGGGAGAGGCAGGAAAATCTTTCTTCTGGCTCATAAGGTCAACAAGTGATAACTTCACGTCCCATCATCTACTCCGCACATCAGGCGAAGAGGTACCGGAGCTCCGGCCCTGTCCGTTCCCGGCCCGCTCCCGCCCACGCGGATCAGCGCGGCATCCGAGTCCTCCTCCGTCCTCGCGGAGTCCTCAGGAGCCCACGGCCGGTTGTCACAGCGTCGCGCCTTGCAAGAGCACGTCCATCCACATCACGACTGCATCTTTCAACTGCAAACTCCCCGGGGGTAGGTGCATCTCATTACGTGTTGTGAATGTGCCGAGCGTACTTCGGGGCACTGTAATAACACCAATAAATTAATGCTTGTAAGGTGTGAAAACTGTCACGGTGCCGGCACCGGAGAAGTACGAAGACATGTTATTACTGTCATTATGGATCTCCACACATAGCTGCACTGTGCAGCTCTGCAGGGAGAAAAAATCCTAACTGGAACTAAAACTTTAAAATAGTTAATCTCTAATTTCTTCCGAACAATCACAGAGCTGTTTCCACAAAGCAAAGTCACATACTAAATCTATCGGGTGAGATGCAGTATTCTGCCAGCGCTTTGCAGGATTTGAGCTGTTGCTGTATCTCGTTTGTAAGCTGGGGATGGGAGCGGGGCATCCGCAGGGCCCCACCAGGCTTTTCCCTTGGAACCTGACAGCAATTCCAGCAGCCCGGCCGTGAGTTACCACCGCGAGTGGAGTTCAGCCAGCAAGGGCTGGAGCTGTCAGCAGGATACAGCTGGTGATTCCATGAGGATAAACGCTCAAGTATGACCACGGCCAACAGAAACTGCTTTTCAGGAGCACCTGCCTTGTTGGGCCCATGAAATCAGCCATAGAAAACCATGCAGCAAAAGAAAACCCAGGTAGAAGTCGGGTTTCGGTGCGCTCCCTGAGTGCTGGGAGGGACACGAGTCCCACGCAAGTCCAGAGGAGCAGCTGAGCAGATGCAGCACATCCCTCCCTGGGCAGAGGAAGGAGAACACAGCCCTGCGCTTTGCTGGCTTGACAAATGCAAACAAGAGTTGGCAATTGGTTCCCTTCAGAAAACATACGCCAGAATTTTCCAGTTGGATGGAAAAGCGGAAAATCAAGGTCTGAATTTGGCAAACAATTTACCCTTTAATTTCTTCTGTACGAGACCTGGAGATTTTGGACTCTCCCTGGCAGCTAAAAAATGAATCGCAATGGGCAAGAGAGATCCCGGTTGCCCACTGCCCGCTGCCAGGCCACCAGGGAACAGGCTTCGCAAAGGGCAACGTTCATTTTGTGTTGCCCTCGCCCACGAGTAGGATGTAGGAAGCAGAAGAGAGACACGCGCTGCTTTACTGTTCTCGGTTCCCTAAATCCTCACGAGACACCTCCGCTTCATAAAGTCTCGGAGAAGATAAGCTCTTTTGACTCTCTTAATTCAACCCCACGCCAAGCGCTTGGGATGAGCCCCGTAACGCTTACGGGGAGTCGATTCCCCTATTAAGCGACGGGCAGAGCCTGGTCTGTCGCTGCGGCTGACACGGGGAGCAGCACTGGTCCCAGCGAGCTGGCACGGGGACCGCGGCACGCTCGGGGGTGGAAGACAGGCGTGGTGGGACGCACGGGGGCTTCTCAGGGGCTGCGGAGCCTCCTATCCTTGTCTGCTCCCGCTTCACGAATCCAGTATTAATAACGTTTTGCCTCTTTTCTCACGCGTTCCTTCTTTCTAAAACTACTTGTTTTCCCGTCCCGTCCGCACCAGAGAGCGGACAAACTGCTTCCAAGTCACGAGCGCGGCAATGGTATACTTAAAAGGCAGAGGCGATTCTAGCAGGGGAGAGTGGGAAGAAGGTTGCTGCCCACATCAGACGTCACGTCAGCCAAGTATCGCGTTTCCTGCACCGTCTGGGATTGAAACTGCCATTTCTGTCTCATCCGGCACCATTCCAAACTCACTGTGCAGCCCGCGCTTGTGTAATACTACCATTTACATACTCAAGGGGCAGAAAGCAGCATACAATTAAAATAAAACTTTCAGCAGTCGACAACTGATCCTTTAGCTACAAATTCTATTTGTACCATCCGACGGTCGAAAATGTACGCTTGTAACAATTTCTGTACGCAAAATCAGCTTACCGCTCGAAGGGCACGTGATCCTGATCGTGCACCAGGAAAAGGCAGACTAAGGGTGTTAGTGCTCACGTCTGGCTAGAAGATGCTGCTAAATTACGGGAGTGGTGCGGCGAAGGAGCAGGGGCCTCTGCCACCATCTCACGACACACCCTGGGTGCACTCGAAAGGCCTCACTCGGGCGCCTTTCGCAGCGCTGAACCTGCTGCAGCACAGCGTGAATGACGAAGGCATGCTACAGACTGAAACCCCTCTACCTCTAACATCCCTTCTAGCTTTTTTTCTTTTTTTTTTTTTTTTTAAATTTAAAGGAAAACCATTAACAAAATTAAGCTGCTTGAATTACTCAGGATTATGTGCCAATAGCTGTCAGAAAGCAAACACTGTATGACCTGTAGCCTAGAGGAGGATGTAGCATTAGGACACTAATGGTTGCAAGATGCAAATTGCTGCCGCGAAGTGAGCTGCATTTCCATCTGCCTTTACCTCTGCAATTTCCTCAAACAACTCCATCTGCCACTTAACTGCAGAGTCATGCTGCGACCATTTTGACCCAAAGCTCTTAGAGGTTGTAAAAAGGTTGGTTGGTTTGTTTCCAAAACTGTCACTGAGCTTTTATTTTCTTTTATTTTTTTTTCCCCAGGATGGGAAAGGCTTCTTTTATTCCCCCCCTCCATGTCTCAGGGGCAAAGCTGCACTGCAGTTCCCCAAAGTTTCACGACTAGCCAGGCAGGCCGGACTCCTGGTTGGTATTGCTGAGATAATTTTTTGGCTTTTTCTAGCTTTCTGGTTCCAACTACATTTGGACCCTGTAAAGTGCCAAAGTTACCAGTTACCATCAACCGGTGCACTTCAAGGTACAGAGCTGACACCGGCCTCCTGTGCGTCATCTCACCCAGGCGATGCCTGCAGAAGCACCCAAAAAAAGGTGCATCATCCCACCTGCCTATGTATTTAGGTGGCCTGCTCTTCCCTTGGTACGTAATGCAAGCTGGAGGAAGCCTTTGCTGTTACACATCATGGAATCACACGTTGTTAAAACTGTGTGATATTTCATGGCCGGTCTTTGAAGTATCGTACTGAGAATGCCCAATTACCCCAGTCCTTTCCAATTAGCACACACTGCAGCCAAACCGCTCTTCCAGCCGGCTCGTTGCAACTCAGCTCCAGAGCTCTCCCGGGAGGCGGATGGTCACTGGAATGACCCGGCCAAAAAATGAAGTTGACAGTACAACCTGCCTTTAGCATACACTGCTAAACTAAAACATTCCTCTTTCCTTGTGGCAGTGTCACTCACGATCTTGTTGGGTGTGCTTGCCAAAGCTGTTGAACATGACCCTACCCAAGAAGACTTCATTTATGTGTACACATTGATGCTAAGAAGAAGGAAAAGATAATCCAGGAATACGTGATTCCTGTAACAGCTAGATGAGGCTGGTGATGCTCTTGGACAGATCAGTCTATAGTTTTGCACTGGTGGGACCTCCTGCTCCAGCAAGGACCAGTTTTGTGACTCTTTGAGCGACTCAAAACTACAGACTGATAAGAGAGAGAAAAAAAGCTTTACAGTTGTATTTGCAGTGTCCTTCCCTACATCCAAAGGGCTTTTGATTAGTTATTAGATTAGTTTCCTCATTCCACTCTAACTACAATGTATGGAGATAATTTTATGACAGGTTCTGTACTAGTCAAAGAGTCTTAAAAACCATAGATGAAAAAAAGACTGTGAGGCTAATTCCTAATGAGAGCTTGTGTCATCTCTAAACTTCAGTTGAACTTCCAGATCCCCTTTGAAGAAGCAAAGTATTTTAAGAAGTTTCCTGAGGTGACATAAAACTTTCAGTTTTATACATTTTACAATAAACCATATTTTTCTGCTGAACCCACGTAGAGATCTGAACCTATCAAGCAACAAGTCTGCCTATTAAAGCCCCTGTCTTTTGTTGGATATTTCACTCACATTAACTAGGAAATTGCTCAGCCCCATTGTCGACAAGATAAATGTGTTCTCCCTGGAAAATCTTAGCGGATTTTAATAGCAGATTCCGCCTCGTAGTTTCTTGTTTCTTTCTACATACATAGTAATGGTATCTCCTTTGAAGTTCTTTATCTTGCTTTATCCCTTCTACTTTAAGGAGCAATTTCTTGTTATTTCTTGTGCTGGAACTAGCCTTTATGTAGAAGTCATCCGAAAGTACAAAGAATAAAAGTGTCCAGCCTTGCAGAACTGTGAGCATCTGTCTAATAGAAATGTCTGCAGTTTTTCAAAAACAGTGAAACCATGTTACTGCCTTTCAAGTCTTCCCAGATTGTCAATGCATTGTGAAATGCAGTCTTAGAATGACATCTTGGTTTTGCATCCAGTCTCTCTGGGCCCAACCCCGGGGAGGACTGAGTACTCTTGATGCGAAGCATCTGTAGCTGTAAATACCATCTGTACAGCTACCGAAGATACTTTTGAGCAGCTGCTGGAAAGTAAAAACCAGACCCAACTCTATCCAAAAGGGAAATTTGAGAAGTCCACATTTTCTAAAGTAGAAATACAGTTTTCACAAAAGCCATCGCGCTACCATTTTGTAGCGAGAGGATTATCTTTACGGCCTGCTAGAGCACCAACCAGAAGAGACGGCTGCTTTCCCAGGCTAGCTGTCCTCCCGCGAGCTAACCCAGCTACACCAGTAACCCACACCGAGCAAGCCAGGCCACCAGGGGAAGAGTGCTCAGCGACGCAGAGAAAAGGGGCATCGAGCCCTTCACACTCCCAAGACCTGCTCCAGGCACACAAACCAGAAGAGAGCCATAGACTAGGTTAAGACAAGTAGGAATTCGTTAAGATGGACACCCTGAGGCCTGGATTCTTCTCAGGCAGCTTTGTAAAGCTAGCCAAGGAGGCTGAGTGAGAAACATAGCGTTCTCTGCATCCCACTATAACCCATGGAAAAATGCAGATACCTGCCAGCAGCACTGACCCACCAGCGATCCCAGCATCCTCCAAGGTGGCCTATTGCTCCCCATTGGCAGAAGTGGGATCGAGCCAGGTCTCAGGGTCCTTCCTCAGCATCTTTCATTTTCCACCTCCTGCCCAAATCCATGATTTTACTTTTTTTTCACTCAGCTGTAATACACAGACCTCGCTTGGGATGCTTGACCTTGCTGATTGCTATTCTGGCATCCAGTGACAGCGTCTGTTCGGAAGCACAAGCTCCAGGGTCCTTCGGAGCAGAATGGACACAGCAGCTGGAGGTTTCATACCCTGCTATTTACTAGAAAGAAACACTGCCAAGTCACTCATCATTTGGGAAAAAGGACAGCCTTTGCTGGGTTAAGACAGGAAGGAAGCAAGCAGGGACCCAGCTTGGACTATAAAAGATCCATTCTCACTTGCACTTACCAGTTTGGCCCGGTGATGTTTCCCTGCGGAAGCGGTCTGCGGCCAGCAGCGTGCTCAGCTGCACCGCTGACCGCGTCCCACAGGACGGTGTGCCGGGATTCAGCAAAGGCCGTGTTTAGCACTTCCAGCAGTGCAAGCCCCATTTGAAGAGGGAAATGGCAGGTGGGCTATAGAATTGCTGTGCCAGGGTTAGCTACTAACATGAGTATTAAGAGAACATAACTTTTTTCCCATAAAATATTTAGGGTAGAACACATACATATTTATTACTTTTAATCAAACAGAATGAGAAAGTTCTTGCTTCAGCTTTTGGAAATCAAAACAAGTCTGGCCTGACAACTGCTACCTGTTTTCTTTCCAGAAAGAAAATAAAAAGTTTGGGAAGGATCAGTGTTCCACAGGACATAGTTTGGGAACCACTACCAGATGCAGGGTCAGTATGCCAACAGGAATTAAAGTCAGCAAATCCAGGCAAGACCTGATATGGCCCTGGGCAACCTGCTCCAGCTGACCTTGCTTGTGCAGGGGGTTGGGCTAGATCATCTCAAGAGGTCCTGTCCAACCTCAGTAATTCTGTCATAAAGGATAATGAGGAACTGAAATTAGAAAACAGCCATGTGCTTTGCTAGCTAATAGAAATGTGCACTTTTGCTGGTATACATTGAATATGTTTATGTCTATCAGCATATATACTGAGTGGACTCTGACTTATATCTATATAAGATCACAAGAGGGAGTCAATCATCCTTACCCCTTTATTTACGCTATCTGGACGCCGGGTTCAGACAAGCTATTTGGGGACCTAACTCCTTTTGTACCCACTTCACAAAATAAAACCTGCCTGCGAAGAACTTCAGATTCCTGCTGACACAAACCATGGCAGGACGCGTAGTGCCTCCAGGAAAAATCAAGATGAGAACCGTGCCCCTGAGGGTGCCTCTGAAGCACAAATCCCTCCAAAGTAAAACCCTTCTGACACAGGTTATGCCCTCCTTGCTCAGGTCTGTGCTCGCCATGGGTGAGAAGCTCTGCCTTTCCTCATCTTAGAAGAGCCCTGTACGGTATTTGTGCCTTGAGTCTTCGTTCAATCACTGACACCTGACCTCAAGCTCTCTGTGAACAGAGGATCAGCCATGTTATACGATTACTAAGCAGCTACGGCTGGTAAGAGACACCCACGCCGGCGTCTCACGGCTGCCGATGACCGTGGCCCACGGGGAGGCTCAGCACGGGGCAATGCCCACGAGGGACTCCCCGCGCTCTGGCCACCAGCCGGGGCTCGTTTCTTTCTTTTATCTTCTGTTTGCATTTTCTGTTTGGACCATACGCTCCCCCGTATTCTCCTTTTAAACCATGTAATACGTTTTACCTGGTACCGTAGCCTAAAAAAAGGTAGCGGCAATTGCTGCAATAGCTCTGCGGCGAGGAGCGGAGTTCACGCAGCCCGCTGACATTGCTGAAGGGCAAACAGAAACGTACCCACATGTGAACAAGATTATGCAATCTTACTCCCTGTGAGTAAACAAAATTACTTATTCTTAAAAATCAAAAGGTAATCACACTCTTTTCAAATTGTGTGAAAGGATGGAAACTGGATCCCTGTTCCTAAGACATTAATCAAATCCAGACTCAATTTAATGATGTTAACAGTCATCCTTAGCTTTCAGAATCATTCAAAGGGCTTCTACTGAAGTTATTTGATCTCAGGCTTTTTGTTCACTTTTCAGCAGTATTTTAGAGAGTCTATAATGTCTGAGAAGCTTCATGTTCTGAATAGGGAAGGAATTGCAGGACTAATGTTACTATTTATTACTTTTTTCTACTCAGTCAAACTTAAATTACATGCACAAAACTTCAGGATGATATGAGGCACATAAACGCCCATATTTAGTATTTTGATTAGTCACAGAAGAAAGTAAATCATGAGCTTGTCTATATAAGTTGCCAAGCTGCTGACAAAGTCTTTCAGAAATAACACTGAAAAATAATGAAGTCTAGTTTATGAATGAAGTTTGTGTCAAGGTAAGACAGCATTCCCTACAGCATTATAAACAGTGCTTTGATGAAAGTTTCATAAATGGTTTAATTTTTCTCTTTTATCTTCTCCCACACTCTCCTCCACAGCTTATCTTTCTTCAGAGCAGCATCTGCAGGGGAACACATGGTTCAGGAGACGGGAGATCCCTCCTGAAGATTACAGGCAAAGGTCTCTCACTGGCTTGTTGGAGGAGAGAGAGTTCAGTTACGGGTGTCAGATATGACCAGAGACACAACCAGTCTTGGCGCCGGCACATGGACACTCCCAGGGACAAAAGGTAGCTAAGATACAAACAGTATCTTCATTTGGACAGAAATGGCTTAACAGAAGCTATCGATCTGCGCAAGACTCCCGCCATCCTCTGGTGGAACTGCTCTGCTCCGTCGGAAGGCTTGAGTATTTACTGAGATGTAACCTAGCAGAGCAAAAATGCCCTCTGAAATGGAAATTACGACACTGAACTTCAGAGGAAGCACACTGGGATTCTAGCCTTTCTCAGTTCATGTTTATTTATAAACGGAGGTGTACTACCACAAGAGATTAAGAGCTTGCCTAGCTCCAGAAATCCTCTAGCCCTGCGACTCAAGAAGCTGCTTGGGAAATGACAGTGCACAACCATCCGTTGTCGTTGCCTGCTGGTGGTCTTCATCTCCATATACCCCTTTCCTCTAGGGACCCAACTTCAAGGTTCCCCCTCTGACCTACGCTACAGCCCTACCTTCGGCATCTCCTTTTTTCTTCCTATTTTCTGAAAAATTTGCCTTGCTTGCTCTCTGCCTTCCTCCATGCAGTTCCTTAGCAGCGCGAGGACTTCGGAGCCACCACGGTTTGTTCTTCCATCCCACCAGGTCAATGGTGCCTCGTCCTGTTAACGCAGCACAGAAGAGACGGGAGGCACCACGCCGGCCCCCGCAGCACCCGGGGACGGCACGCACGACCGCCGGGGAACCCCGCTCGCGTGGATGGCGGCAGAACAAGGAGGAGACCACGTCTGGGGCTGCGCTGCCTTCTCCTGCCTGCCAGAACGGAACGCAAAGCTGGGTTTAGGGCTGAGCGCCTGCCAGGCCGGGGCGGTCCCACCAGCTCGGTCAGGTACCAGTGTTACCAGTGTAAGCCGACGGTGGATAAACGGGAAGAGGAAACGCTTTGGCTTACTTCAGACAACTGCTGGCTCTACATCATCGCGTGCCCTTCACAACACAAAATCCATGGGCTGCCTTCTCCTTCCACCCATCCCACCCACCACGGCGATACCAGCCCTGCCTGAGCCTCATCGCTTTCAGCTCCAAACACTTGCTGCCACGGGAAAGCTAAGCGGTGGGGATCTCTGCCTCTCTCGCATCAATTCCACTTCCAGCAAGCCAGTATTTGTTGATATCAGAATTACATGCAGATATCACAGACTTTTATTTAGAGTATTACAAGAATTGCTGTAATCTCTCGATTCTTCCTTTGCTCCTTATCATACTGGTTCAGCTCTTGCCTGCTTCATACAGTTGCTGTCTTCGTATCGCCCTTTGTTCAAATTTGCATTCAGACAACAATTAGAGGACTACGAAGTGCACATTCGCACTGTATCACACGAGCACTTATTTCTCTGGAAGGCTGGCAGCAACCTGAAACAGCACTTCTTTTATTAATGGGAAACCACTGGAAGGATCACTGTATTCCTGGAGCAACATCGGGGATTTTGCCTTTGGTGGTGTCTCCCACCACACTGGAGACACCGTTGGGTGTTTAGCAAATAAGTAAGTCAACAATTCCTGGAGAAAGCAACCAGATAGACACCACAAAGAAGGGTCCCTGATTTGCATGTTGAGTCTGCTCATTGATCATTCATGGTAAATCCTGGCTATGGACTACAGAAAAAATATGAAACTACTTTCTAAGACGTACCTTCCTTCCTTCATTGTGTGCTTCAAAGTCCCCATGCGCAGCCAGGCTCCAGGAAGGCATGGCAGAGTCTGTCACTGTGGGGACTGAGGTTTGCAAAGAACAACCGTGGCGGAAGAGAAAGAGAACCCCGTCTGAAATATGAAAGGGGAAAATGTGCAAGCCCTTCCCTCTCCCCATCACAGGCTCCCACTTCCTCATCCCAGCTAAAGCTAAGAAGGAAAAAATATACTGTAAGAGAAAGGTTCCTTTGAAACGCGACAGAACGCGGTTACAGAGAGATGAAGATGATGGCTTATGATAAGGGCACAGCCAGCAAGGAACAGTAACTTTGGGAACAATGGAAATTTCACATATATTAGATCTGAGCACAGTTGAGGCTGCTGGAAACTGCAGACAGGAGGGTGAAAAGGTGCCCAGGCTTTACTGGAAATTTTTTCTTCCTGTTATTTTACTGATAAAGGGGAGGGGGTGAGAGACAGCAGAAATAATCAAGAATATCCTGGTTGAACAGGGAAACTATAGAAGTACATAACAAGTGTGTCATCTCTGTTTCCCCACAATCAGTCAGTTTCTTCTGCTGAGCTGACTCTCAAACACACATTTCATAAACCAGATGTATGTTTGTAGATACAGGGAGTGACAGACGATGGGATGATAAAACTCTGAGGATGGTACCTGAAGGGACACATTGAGTGCAGTCCTCTTAAGGACTTTAAAACTTTTAAAGTTCAATACAAAGATGACTTTTTTTTTTCAGGTGGCATAAGCGTAACAGAGATTATATTTTAACCAGAAATTAGGAGTGGTGCCGAAGGAAGTCATCTTGACCTTCGGCAGGGCAGTGACCTGCCATGGCATCACTCCCTGCCCAGCACTGCTGCATCCCAGTTCCCCAATATCCCGATAGCAGGACAGCCTGGAGGAGAGAGGGCCGCTGTGTACAGAGAGAAAACAGCTTTTCACTGGGTAACTAGTACAGGCACTTAAGTCCTTCTTCAGGTAAGAAAGGGTCTTAGCAAGGGTAAATTTTCATGAACAGTAGCATCCCTATAAAGGGTTAGCAGTAGGGAAGGTCAGTGGAGGACTCTAATATATGGTCTATATGTCTGTATCAGACAGCACTAATGGCACTGATTCAATTTTTCATCTCCAGCAGAGTTAAGAGCTGTTTTCCAGTCCTCTTCTAGAAGCTGTACTGTAGGACTCCCCTGAGGATCAGGATTGAGAGATCAAGGATGGACTACTCTCCCATTTTGCTGGAGCTGCCTTGTTTACATGCTTCAACAATCTAAAACACAGTGAAAACTGGGAATGCAAAATAAATGAAAAACTCGGAATAAAACCAGTCCATTTCTGTTTGGAATCACTCCCCGTTTGTGGTGCAAAGCCCATTGGGACCATCACACTCCTGCAAAGCCTGCTCAGGGAGCAGCATTTCCTGGAGGGCAGTGCTTAGATGGAGATATTTTCTGTGTTCTTGCAGCGTAAACCACTACTGCAAAGCTGCTCTGGCTCAACGGTTGCTTTAAAGGCCAGCTCCGAGATGCAAAGTTTCAATTATAATCGGTTGAGTGTGATTCTCTTTAGGTGATTCCTAGAAAGACAACACAATAGTCGCTGCAAGAATATGATCTCTCGCTCTTTTTTTTTTTCCTTTTTAATGTTCTCCAGATGCATTCTGATCTTATGTAAAAACTGCTTTGGAGCAAAATATGTTATCATCCATGTGGAAAGTAGGAAAAGTAAGAGTGAATACCTTTACTGCTCTGAAAACTTCCAGACATCTCTTCAACACTTATTTTGGAAGTATTTGATGGTGCAGAATCTCCTACACCACTTTCCCAGGTGTGCTGTATGAGTTACACAGCTGCTTATCAGATTAGAACTAATTTCAGATAATTTGTTTCCTTTCAGAACAATATGGTTGCGAAATGTGCTTGGCTGGGACGCTTCTTCCTGCAGTAACCAACTCAAATGGAAATAAAAACAGGGATGAAGTTGATCTTACACACCAGAAACTGGAATAAATTTATCTGGACACTCATCTTCCACTTTTCTACCCACGCTCATTACTGCACCGCAGTGCCCAGCATCCAGCACAGTAACATATGCAGTGAAATTTTGGAGAAACTCAAAAGAAGAACTGGAGCATAGCTGTGCTCCAAGGGCACAAGGAGAAAATTACGTTGGCCCACTGGTGCCCTGCCGGATCCAGGCACTGGACGGAGCTGGCGCAGTTAATGGGGGTGGGAGGAGAAAAGCCATGTGAGACTGAACCTCTGGTGCTCTTCTGCTTCCATTAGCAGATTATTCATACTGGAAAGATTAATAATGCAAGAATCATTTGTATTGGTCACCTTTTCTGGGAGCTACATGAGAGTCCTAAAGAGTCTTTTAAATAGAGATGGGCCTAAACTGAAGAAGCTTTTTGGTTCAGATTCATTTCTTTTTCTAATGGTTAGATGCTGCCTACTTTAGCAAACATAGGAGTCTCTTCTTCCCAAGTACTTCAGTAGCATGCAATTATAGTTACTATAATTGAACAATTAATGTTTCCATTG
>JAVJGG010000040.1:21453172-21471806 GCA_035590195.1 Aviceda cuculoides
CAGGGTGTTATCAACATTCTTCGCATACTGAACTCAAAACACAGCACCCTACCAGCTACTGGGAAGACAATTAACTCCATCCCAGCTGAAACCAGGACACCCTGCCTGCTCTGAGGAAACACGTCGGCACGCACCGGACGGCCTCGTCCCTCACGGAAGCGACGTGGCTGTTGCAGGCCCCAGACAGACCCTGCATTTCAGGCTGGCAGAAGGGGCCTTCAGAGGTTTGTCAAGAGCAGCCTGCCGGAGAGCACTGCCTCCCGCGTGGGCGAGCGCAAACCCCGGGTCCTCACCAAAATTAGATTAGAACCTCAAACCGCCTGGAAAGGAAGGGCACTGCTAAGGCTTCGCTCTCCAGTGCACCTGGGATTTATGTATTACTTCCTACCAAATTGTAAGTGCTTCTAAAATAGATTAAATAGCAATTTTAAAACACTCTCGCTGAATATAATTTATTTTGTTACATTTTATCCGGCTATAACTCCTTTCATTGCTTAAATGGCTACTCCTCCCATATATCCCTTCTTCCTGTTTGGGCTCTGAACTTTGGCAAGTTATTTTTTGGCCAGTTGTTAGTGTCATTTTACTAATAAGCTTTGTGCTCAGTTCCTAGGATGGTTTTGGGTCAGGCCTGCAACCTCCCGAGGGCACCCCAGCGTCCCCACCGCTGCTCTCCCCTGGGTGCTTGGAGGCTTCTTTGGGCACATAGTGCAGGAGGTCACCGCATGAATAGGTGAGCAAGGTTTTCCGATAGATCATCTCTGCCCAGCGAGGCTAATTAAAAGCTAATTAAAAGCGAGTGACATTTCTGTAATTAACTGCTTACTATTCTGAACATCATTTGGGGGTTAAATAGTCCTATTATGTTAGATCAACTTTTCATCAAAGAGCTTCAGAAGTGCTGTGTGGGTTCCTGTGTCCCACAATCACATGGAGAATCAGAATAAAATTATAGCACAAATTTAACTCATGCTTATTCCCTCTGGGTCCATTTCTAATCTCTTGTGCTACGTTTAGTGATTTACTGTCGGCACTGTGATTTTAGAAAGCCTTGTGATGGCAGCAGCACCTACAGTTGAATTTATGGTACCTTGCCGGTGAGGCTGTCTTCAGTCACTCGTGGGCTTTGCTAACCAGAGTCCGCACAGGCTGAGCTTCTCCTCTCAGAGTTTTTGTGTATGTATTCATTTCACCTGCAACAGGATCGCTATTAGCAGTTCCTGAGGAAACCGACTGTTATTTTACAGTTTAAAAAAAAATGGCATTGCCCACCATAACCTGCTTTACGGTAAGGACTTTACACACACATAGCACTTAGCCAGCTCAGATTTGCCAAACTGTAGGTTTCTGCGGGGGGGAGGAAAGAAAAAAAAAAAAAAATTATCATTTCAGCTCATCTGACTGCCACTCCATCCCCGAGAAGTGACGCAGCCCTGCTCCCCCAGGGTGTCCGCCCCGGGCATTCCGCCCGCGCTCCCGCCGCCGCACGCTGTGGACCGGGGGCTGAGCTGCCAGCGAGCGACTCGCGGGGCAGTCCGGGTCTCGGCGGCGGGCAGGAGCTGCTGGGAGAACGCTGCAGAGCGGCACCGAAGGCGGGCGAAGCAAAGCAGCTCAGAGTGCCAGCCAGCCTGGGCACTGGAGAGGGGGGAAAAACCAGCACGGCCCGGCAAAAAGCCTGTGTATCTTTATGATGATAAGCGGTCACAAGAATTAACACAACCTCCCAGAGAAATCTACAGGTTAAATCAGGGGTTTGCATGACTCGATTTAATGCTAGCTGTTTATATCTCTTTGTTCTTGCTAGAATTACTTAGATTTAACTCTGGCTCCTCCGAGCTTGAATGTTGCAATACCATTAACGCACTTGTAATGTAGTTTTGTGCAGGTCCAATATAATACCATATCTGATTCTAATTAGTAACACTCGTAGAAGTATACAAATTCTTCTGTATCTACTATAAGCAGCCCAAAAGCTAACAAACTTATGAAAAACACAGTATAGATAATTGGTTAATTAAAAAGGTGTGTATTTCACACTGCATGGCAGGATGTTGGCTACAGGAAACAGGACGCTGAGCTCAAGAAATTAATAGAGTTAGGAGAGAGCAATCCATAACATCTGACTGACAGACCAAGGTACACCTTATTTATTAACGGAATCTATAGCGAAATGGAGGCCAGCATGCTGATGGAGAGCTTCATCAAAAAATAGTGTCAGTCCTACATTATCTAAATTACACTTAGATCCATTCTTAATTGCATTGGATTAGCCTAAACAGGAGTCCCCTCTCAGAAAATAATGAGCTTCACACCTGACACCGGAAGAGATGGGGGCGAATTCAAGAGTGCTTTGACTCTTAATCAGGCAGTTATATTTTCTTCTTGCTCCTGAATTAATTAAAGAAGAAAATAGCTACAGCGTTAAGACATTTTTACAATAAAAACAGATTCATGACCATTTGCAAAAGGCAGAGTGATCCATGCAAATACGAGATTTCCTGAGACCGACACAGACCAGCCCCAGCCAATTCCTCCTCCCAAAGCGATGACAAGGGGGCTCCCCTTCAGCAGTGCTGGTCAAGCACGGACATCTGAGACTCATCCTATCTGGGTTTCGTGCAGCCTAGTAGGAAAGCCTTGCAGAATTAAAAGGTTTTGCATGTCTAATAAGAAAAAACCAAAATCTTTCCGCCTTCCCTGAGCTCATCTTGGTCATTCAGAGCCCTTCATACAACCACCTCCCAGTCCGAGCTGTCAGCAAGCCAGGTCAGACCCCCCCGCCCCCCCAACACGTCCCAGAGCCCAAAGAGCAGTTTGAAATAACGTGCTAACAGCCCCCTGTCCTCTCTACACAGGCTTTCACCTTTTAACAGAAGCATCAGTAAACAGATGAGAAAGTACCAGCTGCTTTCTCAGCTCCTTTTAGACCTCCAAGTCGGATACGTCCAGGCGAAATCTCAGCTGCATCCAGCGCCCCGACTCCCTCCTTTCCGACAGAACTACCCTCCTTTAGCCACCGCCGCGAGAGGCTTCACGCCCGACTTCGCAGGCGCTGCCTCCCACAACCTGAGCCCCTTCTGCCGTCCCGCTGGGCCCGGACCCCCGGCCGCGGCATTCCCAGCGCCCGGCCAGAGCCTGCCCGCTCCGGAGTTCGTGAAACGAGTCCCCGGTGGGAGCCGAAGCAAAGCTCTTCTGTACCGCCTCATGCATCAAAAGTGCTGGAGCATCCGCTCCCTGGCAGCGCATCCACGAATCCCAGACCAAGCCAGGGGATCATTTAATTTTTACTTTGGTAAGAAAGCACGAGCGGTTGTCGCTCACTGAATGAGTGGCAAGCCCATCGGGAAGGCAATATACACCATTACATCTGCTGATTCATTCTGTATGTGGACTTATTAATGGCTTCTTAATTCTACAGAGACATGGCAAGCATAAAAGTATTTTTTCTCCCAGTTTACAGCCCTCAGCCAGTGTGACACCAGAGCCCCGCTGACCGCTGTAATCACTGTGGGAGGAAGCTCAACACAGGCCAACCCTCCTCTTAAGTTATAACAATTGCTTTGATTAAGAAACGTCGTGAGAGCTTTACCATTTACTCAGTGAGCACAGGAGCTCCCAGCTGCACGGAGGCGTAAGGGGCTCCCTACAGCAGAGATCACACTCTGGCACGTTCTCCTTGACGGGACGGAACCCTCGACGCTCCCCACTGGCAGCAATATGTGCACTACACAGAGGGGCATTGCTCACAGGGACACACGTGTGAAGTGAAAAAAGGTGAAAATGGCAAAACTTTGAAGTCAAAAGCAAGCAAATGTAACTCTCTCCTCTGCCTGCAGACTCTTACCTAGCCCAGCCGTACCCAGTGCATGCTGCACAGACCCGGCGACCAAAGCCTCTGCAGGAAGAGAAAGGAAAATGACTATTTCAGCTCTAGCTCCCCTGACCCGTTACTGAAGGGGTTTCCCCTAAACATCAATTAAAAGGAGATATTTTTGACATTAACAGCAGAAACAGTTCAGAAGGTTAGGATGACAGATTTTTCCCCCACTTAGGGGCCCATAGAAAACCAGCTTTTTCTGACTGGGTCTAAAATCCCCCTGTCTTAGCATCACCCCCTACATGCACGGCTGCTCCCTGCTGCGGGACGTGACCCTCCTCAGCGCTTCGAGCTGGAGCCCCACCACGACGCACCCCAGGGCACACGGGCAGCGTCGGTGGCTACTTTCTGCTCCTTGGCCATCAACAGTGTTCAGTCCTACCAGAAGACTGAGGTAGTTCACTACATACAGAGAATAACCATAAGCCTTCATTCACCCCCACCGAAATGACAGAAAACAAGAAAAAAGGAGCAACGGGAGTTTCCCAGCAAGCGGGCTGCCTCGCACGGCCGGTGGCACTTCTCAAATCACATCTGGCAAACAGGTACTGTTAATGCCCAGCCTTGATGGCAGTAAGACATGCTGTAAATGACAAAATGCACTAAGAAAGGCGATGAATCACAAAGTAATCAGGAAAGTACAGTAAATCTACCCCAGCCTATACCAGAGGCGGGCTCTTTGGTGCAGTAAACATGCCAATGTCAGAAATTTTTCTGTGGTTCTTTGAGTATTGGGGATTTTTTTTTTAGGTAGTCTTGTGTAACAGCACTGCCCAAGAAGTGATCGGTTGCAGATCAGCACTATAGCAGTTCACAGAGTCTTAGTGACATTAACTTTCTTCCAAGAACAACTTATCCTGCAAGAGTTGGTTAAAACAGGAGATGATTCACACACACACACGCAATAAAGTTATTAAAAATTCTGTCCAGCTGTACCCTGAAGAGGTGACACCACTTCTGGAGGACACCTGATGCTGTCTCTCAAGCGGAATATTTAGGTGGACTGGGCTACCACCCAGCTTTACGTACAGCCTGCTCCCTGCTGAGAGCTGAGGGGCTGAGAGCTGCAGGTCCCTGCAGGCTCAGCAGGCGACGGTGACGCAGAGCCTGCCCTAACACCTCTTGCCCTGATGCTCCCTGCGGCCAGGGAAAGCTGCAGAACACAGCACAGAGAGACGTGTCACGTCTATCAAAAGCTGCCACAGAGATCCAGCGACCCTCCGGTTCTGAACAGACCCAAAGCCCAGTTTTAAGAGGTTAAATACACAGCTGGAATATGCTCTACCTGAAACCCAGCATTTTAATGAGAGTAGATCTGGACCACAGTATTAGCATTTTTAGTTACAATCTCTTTTTTCTTAAGGCCAATCAGCTAACGCTATAATTTCATCTTAACTTACAGCATTTCTGCGGTCAGGCCATCAGGCACTCGCACGCCGCGGAGAGAAGCAAGCACAGCCGACAGCGGTGTCCGAGGGCAAGCTGTGAAGCCGAAGAGCACAGAGAACACATTGCTACAGCCAGCCACCTCTCGTCGGCGACAAGGGGCATAGCACACGCTCCCAGTCTCACCAGGAACCGCACTGAAAACGTCCCACTCGATCGTTGCTGGCAGTGTGGCAGGGATGGGGATGTCACAGCCCTGACCACGCTCACCCTGGCAGGGATGGAAGGTGTCACAGCTCAGCAGCCCTCAGAAGTCAAACAGTTACTTTGCACACCTTGGGAAAAATGCTTTTTTTTTGCAACAGAAAGCATTTTCCTGTCGGTTTACTGGTGTTTGTCGTTTGGAATCTTTTCTAATGGTTATTTAAGAACACAGTCCCTCCCTGTGCTATCTGCATATCGGTACAGCGCGGGCGCTGCAGAGGAGTGGGAAACGACAGGAGGAATCCATCTTTTCCAGTTTTGGAAGAGCACTGAACCCGTGGTCCTGTTGGCAAGGCAGGAGTGATCCTCTGTCACCGAGCGTGATGGACTCTGCCGAGATTCCCTCCCAAAATGCAGAGAGGTAGGACTGCGGCACCAGCTACCGCCCGGGGGGTTGTCACCATTCGAGCTCTTCCTCTCCAGCTGCAGCAGCCCCCGGGCAGGTGGGACCAGTGCTGGTGGGTCTGCCCTGCAATCCGCTGGCTCAAGGCCAACTGGGAGAGCAGTACTGATTGTTATTAGCTTTTCTCTTCGTCAGGGAGGTTTGGGGAAGGGGCTCGATGCTGCATGCGGCACTGCACGGCTGCAGCAGCCACGGTCCTGCTGCGCCCGGGGTGGCGGGAAGGACGTGGGGGAAGGCACTAGCTGCCTCTTCCTTGGGACAGGGAATTTTAGAAGGAGGATATTAACTTTCCTTCAGGTGTGTGAGTCTGGCTGAGAAAGAGTTGGCAAAGGCTGTGCTGCTAAACGCTGCCAGTGAGGGTGTCCTGCCATGGCACGCAGGGAAGAATATGGCCTCTAATTTTGGTATAGAAGTGTATTTTTGTCCCTTCTTTCCTGGTACGCTTTGTGCTTTTGAAAGTCCAGACGCTTGCAACACTATCTATCGGATGTTAGATTTGCCGTTTCAGTTATTTACTGTTCTTCCTTGGACACGGCTGCGTGGCGATGGCTAGCAACCGCTTCTCATCTCCCTGCAAACTGCAGAGCCACGGGCGCAAAATAGCAATACGGACAGGAACGTTGCTCTTTGAGTGACACTCAGGGCTTTGACAGAGGGGTTTAGGTGGATAATAGCAGTTTTGAGTGACATTAATTAAAGGAAGTGAGATTGGTTCCCACTTTTAGGTGTGTCGAAATACATTGACAAAAACATTTTGGCTCCTAGTGAACGGAGCCCCTTAACAAGTCTTCTTCTAATGCTCCGTCCAGAGGCTGGACTCACAGATGGAACAGCTCGCCAGTGTTTCAATGTTTAATTTTGGGATCAGGGGGCCCAAGGATTTGCAGAGCAAACCTGGATGGTGCTCTCCTACCAGACCCGTGGACAGCAGCACTACAAAGGAAGGCAGGGGAGCCGTCGCCGCAGTGCGTTGGAAGCAACATTTGCTGCCATAAATTATAAATCTGCATATGTACGGTGGAAAAGATGACCCATTAGTAAACCTTTCAAATATAGATAGCCTCCCAGGAGACAGGATTGTACATTATTCACAGAAATAACCCTGACGGCACAAAGATTTGTAGAGCATTTCAATTGCCCTGAGATAATTAAGAATTTGTTCAGTGAACAAAACTGGAAACCTAAAAATCACAGCAGCTGAACAAATTATTCCAAAATCTGCCTCATTTATTTCATGGCGATGTAGATTCGCAGAAAATTAACATAAGATGCAACTTCGGTAGCTTATGTTAAGCTGGGAAAGACAAAAAACCAAAGAGCCACACCATGGATCTCCTGGAGTCACTTTGCACAGGAGATCTCAGCACCTCTACTCAGAACTTCTGCCATAAGCCAACTTTGAAAGAAGCTTTGCCCAATTTTTGGCCCGTCTCTTGAAAAATCACCTATATTGGATTCACAGCACAGCTTTGGTAGTAATTGTACTCTGTGTACGTTCAGTCTGCAGTTTTCATTTCCAGTCTCTCTGTGATGGACTACTTGCAGTATCACCAAAATCCTTCTGGTTAAAACGTGGCTTTGGATAATAAGCTCACTCCCTTTTAGAGCAGACCTAGCATCCGAACCAAGTGACCAAACGAACCTTTGCCAGAGGGTATTTTATCTGAGGCTGAGTGTCACGTTTCTAGGTAGCTAACATAAGACTACAGACCTAACACTGTATTCCCAAAAGCTAATACCAGGAACTGTTCAGTGATACATTCAGTGCCCTTGAATTTCACAGTAGTCCTTCTTTTAACCGTGACAGGAGTGACACCTGGCTTTTAACTTCATGCAACATGTATGGACTTCATAATGATCCCAAAGATCACTGCTTACATATTTTTTCTGAGAAAGCAGAGTGTGTACAATTTTTTGCTAGGGGTGGCTGTTTTCTTTAAAAAAGGAAGCTGATGTTTCAGCTTCATGAAATTCAGCCCTGCCTTACGCATCTGGCATACTGACAGCAGATCAAGAGCAATCCGGTTTTGTTTCCAGCCACCTCCAGCCTGGAGAGGGGAAAGGAAGATGTGGAAATGAAATTCATAGAGCAACTCAAAATAAAAACAAGCCAAACATGGCGCACTCTCATCAGGACCATCGGGTCTGTCATCTGCATGCTTCATACTTGTCACTTGGGTTTTTTTTTTTCCAAAACACCATTTTCAAACACCCTATAAAGGAAGACTCCCTGTCAAAGTGCTGCTTTGGCATTCCATCAACAGCAGTACGGCTCCTAGGCTCTGACGTGCCGGCTCATTTTCTTGAGGCGCTGCGCACCCCGAGGTGGCCACGCAAACCTCGGGAGCAGCAGTTCGCTCCGAGGCACGCTGGGGCTGCTGCCCGGCTGGTGGCCTTGCTGCTCCAAGCCTGGCATCCGTCTCGGCAACCCGTAGCGCTGCTGCCATGCTGACCTTTGCTGCTGCTGACATTTGGGGAATTTGTAGAGCAGCGAGCTCCAGTAGATCTTGTCAGAATTAATGTAAAAGTCGACACACTCATTAACATCCTCCCTCAAATAAGGGCTGGCTGGCTATGGCATCGTTACAGGGACACCGTTTGTCGTCACTGTCTGCGATGCAAGGCTGGAAGGTGAGCGAGGATCCGGGACGTCGAGCCTGCCGGCACAGGGAGACAGCCTGCACCACCTCCTGTCATCGTGGTGAGGGCACGTCTGGCCAGCCTGGAGGTCCCGAGGCCAGAACAGCTACTGGAAACAAGAAGATATGTGTACCCTGCAGCCATGAAGTCCAGTCCTCTGACCCACTGGAGACCCATGGTCTCAGCATCGGTACAATGGCAACGTGGGGTAGACCTTTTCTGTGCATGTTCAAAAAAAAAAAAAAAAAGAAAAACAAACCCCCAAAACCACCTCTCCGGAAAGGTTCATTGAGGCACCACAGTTTGTTACAGACTCACCACCAAGCCACCCGTCAGCTCCACGGAGTTCTAGTGCTCCTGTCATTGTGCTGCTGCTGGTTTCCCTTACCGTGCTGTCAGATCAGGGCACAAGAGAGACTATCAAAACCAAGCGTAATTAGCCATCTGGGAAGTGCTCGCAGGGTCACAAACCGCTCGGCCCCCTGACCTCTCCTGAGGACTTTGTCCCACCGGGGCCGATGTCAGATGAAGCCCAACAGCTCATCCTGCGCCAAGCCGGGGTCCTTCTGACCCCCTCCTCCCCATAGCTCCCCAACAGCTCCAGCACTGCCTCACGTCCGAGCACCCGAGCACACCCGCCGTTAGGGGATCTTCCACGACGTACATCTTTTGCTGCAAACCTCAAGAAATCCCAGGCACAGACAAACGTGCCCGTGCCTGCACAGACTGCAGCAGGGCCAGGACCCGTGAGAGGAGCCAGGAAGGAGCCGCTGCCGCGGGAGCGCTGGGGCAGCCACGACGATCCGCTCCGCACCCCGAGGACAACGCGCTGGCACGAAACCGGCTGTGAGCTGAGGCTGCTGTGCCCCCGGATCTCTTACTGGTGCCGTCATCTTACTAATGAAGATCTTACGCTCGTTGGTCAGGGAGTTGGTACTAAACCGTCCCTCACACTGAAACTCATGTTCTAGGCTACGGATTGGCGAGTTGGTTACTGCCACGTCCCTCGGTTGTGTCTTGCATAAACTGCTTGTGAATGTGCCTGCGACAGAACTACTACAGTACTGCAAAGGGATAGGAGACTGTCCAGTAACACTCATCCTCCACATGAGTTTCACACATGGATTTCAACATCGTTGAGTCACCTCTAAAAATATAAACAGAGGAGTAAAGGTGATGTAAAGGTTGAGGCAATGATGCATGCATTAGGTCACTGTTAAAATACCCATTTGTATTGTGTCCAGGTCTTTCATTTACTCGTCAGAGGGACCACAGAACTTTCTTTGACTCAGATTGTTCAAAATTAGCCCGGAACAGACTAACAAGCCCAAACTTCACAACAGTTAAGCTGGTGCACCAGTTTCAGGCACTACGAGTACCTTTCGCTACACCCGTTTTCCTCCGCACCGAGGCCATCGCGTCACCTCCCGAATCTGCTTCTGGTGTCGGGCTGCAGGTAACGAAGCGGTTACCCGGACCCGCTCCAGAAAGTGCAGTAAGCTCTGTAGCAAATCTCACAGACTGCTGGCTTCCGGCAGTTTTTCTTTCCAAATTATCTGAGGTTCGTTCCACCTTCCACTCGCAGCAAGCTAAGGCGCCAGCAGCACCAGGCGGCGACACGCACAGCGACCCTGCCCTGCACCATTTGAGCTCCCTTGGTTTTGCAAGCCTCTCATTTCCGAACCCAGGGGGTTCAAGACCCCGAAATAAATTAGTAACAAAGGATGGGAATGGCCCCGTGCCATCTGTTAGACCACCTCGCATCTGATTTCTGGGCAGAGGCAGCCTGCATGATCAATAGTAAGACCTACACAAAAAAGAAAAAAAAAAAATAATCACAGCAAACTTTTCAATCATGGGGCTAAACTACAGCATTAGAGGAGGGGAATGACTAAGGAGCCAAAGAGGTGGCGAACTCACACCGAGAAGGCACAAGCCAACCTCTTCAGAGCTAGCAGTTCAACACTTCAGCAATCCTATGAACAAATGCGCAATTAAAAGAGCACAAAAATCCTGACACCTGCTGCAGAGTGGTAGGGTCCCTGCAAAGAAGCAAGGGTGGAGGTAGTTGTGTGCTAGGGAGTAATTATGTCCTTCAAACACATCTTCCTAAGTATTTTCAATTTCTTTGAGAAACCTTTTGACAATGAAGGGGGAAAAAAAAAAAAAGAGAGAGAGGAGATAATGCTCTTGTTGGCCATTTAAGTCCACAGAATACTATTAGAAAAAAATGGTAGAACAAAATGATTGTCATGCAGACACTTGAGCGTCTTTCTTTAATGTAAGTAAATAAATTAATGAATAAATCTAGTTTCACAAAGTAGAAATCCCTGGGGTTTTCAGGCATCAATTAAAGACTACAAAAAGTCAAAATGACCGACTGAATTCTTGAAGCAAGTAAAACCCTGGGAAATTCAACAACTATTGAACAGAGCCCTTGGCAACTAGCACTTGATACTGGAGAAACTCAAATTAGACATCAAAATTCATTGTAAGTGCCTAAATGAGGGTGAGGCCATCTCCTTAACTGATTTACTTGTTAACATTCATCTGTCTCACACAATCTGGAAACCTGAGACTGCATAAGCCTCTCTCTTCTTCTTTCCCTTTCACTTTAGTAGAAGCTTTAGGTGGTTTCCACAAGTGTAGATAGCTATCAGGAAAGGTAATGTGCCTGGATATACCCATCCTCAATAAGTGGTCCAGGAGAGCCTTCAGGATATTTCAGTAATTCATTAAGGAAAAAAAAAAAAAAAAAGTTATCTCTGCAAACCCTCTAAGGACCTCTCCAGCATACAGAGTGAGTTAGTGCTTGTACTGGGTAGGGCTTAAAACTCCATTCATTTTGCTTGTAATAATCAAATATGAAGCTCTGTCAGGTAGAAGACTTCATATTAAAAAAGATGAAAACTAATTTCAGTCCTGTATTTTCATTATAAAAATATAATATCCCAGCAATATGCAGCAGAGAAGATGCATAATTTCCAGCAGAAGAGCATGAGACAGAGAAACCAACAGTACTGAAGCCTGAGAAATTCCCCTGTGAAGGCTGTCCCCCAGCTCATCAACATGCACATGCACTGACCAGATAATAAAGGAAGATATATCTGATTTTTGCTAATCAGCGCTAAAGCCACAGAGGTTAGCGTTATAAATAGTTCATTACGGCTGGGAAAGGCTTATTGCCAGCTTGTACAGTCCGTGCCAGGGGTCACAGCTGAACGAATGAAAACACAACTGCTAATCTGATTAGTTCAGCTCTGGTCAAACCCACGCATGGGTAGTTGTGATAACAGAGTCCAGGATGCCAGTCTGGGACTGAAATGACACAATGCAGAGGTGAAGTAAAGTTTTGTTGTCACTGGAAAAAAAGGAAACTGTGGGGTTTGTACTGATGTAAGTCTCTGCGCCAGCCCCGCAGTGATGAAGGGCTCCGAGAAGATGCTCTAAGCAGTGCCACCATTTTGAGGGCTGATGGAGGCAGTCAGAGCAAACGCCGAGGGTATGTGCTCGCCCAGAGCAAAACTTACAGTACCTCGTCTTCCCCGTGCCCAACACAAAAGAAGCTCTTCCCATCTTAAAAACAAAACCTCAAACAAGCCAGGACCCTCACCCTTTTTGTGCACTGCAGATTTTGCCAGGAGACATGCTTGTTTTCGTAAATTTTTCCCATGTTGTTGGAGGGAACCTGGGAACGTGCAGATTCAATGAGTATGTCAGCCTACGGAATGGTAAGCCATGTAAAAGTACAACAGCACCTTGTACTCTGACAACCGTGCTGGCGCTGTACCTTTGCATCTGGATTGGTTTTACTTTTTTTTTTATTTATTTAGGAGGAATGCAGACGTTTTCCTTACATCTCTACAGCACAGAAGCGGATGCAGAAACCCCCACGGTTAGAGGCAACCGGCTGGAGTGAAGTGAGATGAGAACCCTGTGGAAGGGCTGGGCAACAGGCTGCCGAGGGCAGGAACCAGAAATCAGATGCAGCTCCCGCCCGTGACTCTGAAGCCAAGAGGAGCTCTTCGTCCCTCAGTCCCAACACCTTTGGCAGTTAGTTTGTCTGTCCCTCTGATCACTTGCTCTTAAGAGCCACCTGCTCTTACATGAAACCAGGTCAAACTCTGTTTTTTCTTCAATGTACAGCAATGCCCAGAGAGCAGCTGTGCCCACCGCTTGCCAGCTCTCCAAGAAGAAGGTCCAGAGAAGCAGGACAGGAATTTCCAGCAGCCAGGAGAGGTGTGAGCCCATTCCCCAGCCACGCTGCTCCAGGGACAGGGGGCACCGGGCTGGGACGTGCTGCTCTGCAAGAGCAGCAGAGATTTGACTTGGTCGGATGAAGGGCTCCTGGGACTCACCCTCCGGGATAAGTGTGAAGTTAGACCTTCAGTGGAGCGGGGAGCAGGAACCCATCTCTGAAAGGAAGCTGCAAACATTGCTCTGAGCAATTTAAAACTCTTCACCTAATCAGAGTTGCTGCTGAACAGCATGGGAAACGGTGAAATCGATTTCAGAAGCATTGTCTTGATTTAGATGAATTCGAACTCTCAAAACCCAAGCGTGTTAGCCACCCAGAAGCGCACGAAGGACTTTTCCTGGCAAAACCAAGGCAGCTGCCAATTGTATCCCCCCACCCACAGGGAGCGAAGCAAACGCTGAACCGCAGAGCTCATGGCGAGGGCTGAGCAGATTACGCCACTGTTCTGCATACCTCTAAGGAGAAGGATTCGTTGCCAGCCATTTTCTAGGATTTAATGTGTTCCCTCCACTTCCCACGGTAGACTAGAAACCAATTAATGCCGAACAAAGTGGTGAAAGTTATCTCGAGTTTTGCTTTGATGCCAAACCACTGAATCCGAAGACTAAAACAACGTGGCTCCAGCTCCCTTGCTTTGCCTCACCTCGAAAGGGCAGGATGGAAGGGAATTATTAATTCCACCTCCTACTGTTTCCAGCGCTTCAGGAGTTTATTCCCAGCAAGAGAGCACTAGGTTTTGAATCTGCTTCCAAAAAATCTTTGGCTGTCAGATTCCTCAGAAAGATGTGTTAAGAAGAAAAATTTCCCAGGAAAGCAAGTGAAACCTTTTTAGTGAAGAGACAGAATATATTTATTTTTCAATAATAAAGCCCTAACACAGTGACAAAGCCACAAGGGTCAGAATAAAGCTAGCGTTCCTCCATTAAAGAGAGCAATGTTTCTTCTTTGATGTCTCTAAAGATACACAGTTAGTCAGGCATGCATCTTTCCAGGCAATCCTTTGCAATAAATTTTTTAAATCAGTCATTGAAATCACAGGCAGAAGCAACAACTAACCATTTGGATGTATAGTGATTTTAAAAGCAAAATGCCAAATCCACATGTATTAGTATTAATTCACATCACAGATCAAAAAAGAGTACTAACTGTAAAGCTGTTTTTGTAGGAACTCAAAGGAAAATAAAAGAGAGGTATTTTCGGTATAAGAGGACATTGATTTCCCCAGTACAGATTATTTCCCTTCCTTTAAAGTATTCCCTACCAGCAGCAGACTCATGGATTAACTCTTTGGCACACACCTGCTCTTCACCTCACCAGCCAAACGAACCAGACGTCCAAACATCTCTAACCATCTGAAAGGGTTAAAGCTGTTATCCACAAATGCAACGTGAGGAGATCCACATTAACGTGACCTCCCCCCCTGCTGTTTGAAACACAGTGCTGTTGGAAATCCCTGCCCACAGACCATTAACGTACCACAATCCCAGCACCTCCAGCTGACCACTACTTCCTAGGTACCCCACCCTACACAGCACGGAGCCAGTTTAGAAAGCCGTCTGCACCGAGACTGTCCCTTGCCAGGTGAGAAAGAAAATCAGAGAAGTCAAGTCATATTCTTGGAGATGCTGCTGCCCAGTGACACTGCACATGCAGTGGGGTGAGGACAGCAGATCTGAGGGTGACAAGTCTGACTCTATGGGGAGCGGGACATGGGACAGCAAGTCAAGCCCTGGAGGTATACGCCAGCAATCAAACTGCAGGTCAGCTGCTCCAGTTAACTCTCACGCATGGAAAAACTGGCTCTGTGCAATTCGCAGCACTCAAGACACAAGTCCTACCGCAATGCGGCGCGCCACAGTTTCATCTCATCCTTTTCCTCCTCCAGCCTGCTTGTGACTTTACACTGAGATTGAAGATCTTCTGCAAAATGGATTCTCATTTTTCCTTATTTGTACACAACTGGAGCAACGGGGTCCTAATCCATCACGGAGCCTCGTGAGCAGCAGACTTACAGTGAGCAGTAACCATGCCACCGAGCAGCCTTTTCAGTGGGGAAGAAAACAGTATCGCTCACGACCAGCACTGCCGCCTCCACAGCACAAGGCGGTAAGAAGGGCACCCTCTCTTCTGCCCAGCCACAGTCCCCTTCCATTTCCCTGCTCCCAGAAAACAAAGCCGATTATTTGGATACGAGGCATTTGAAGCCCCACACAAGAATGGCAAGAAAAGCCCAGACTTGTGGAGGCAGCTCCACCCAGCAACTTCCAGTCTCAGCACCCCACTCCAGAGTTTAAGTTTTGGCCTCCGATGGGCATTTGCTGGTCATGACTTCTGGAAGGGATTTCAGGAGCATTTCTACAGCTATTAGAAGTGTAAAACAGCCACCGCTGGTGGACCAAACTGAGCCTGGGACAGTAGAAATTGCTGCCTGCACAAGTCAAGTACAGCCAAAAATAATACGAAGAAATCAGCACAACTGAGATGCTGCAGCAAGGAAGAACACAACAGAAATAGGTTAAAAATGAGGTTTTCATGCAGCATGGAAAACAAAGTAATGAAATAAACCCCAAGATGAATTGGTGGAGAAGAGGAACATTTCACTGTGTCATCTAGGGTTACATAAACAAATCTTCTGGCTGTGCTCGTGTTTGGAATTGTGTGAACATCAGGACCCTTGCTGCCAAGAGCAGCTGTGACACTGAAACACTTGAAGCACATACTATTATTTGCTTTAATTCATCAGCATCTGTAGTCTGGGCTACTGAATACTTTTGGGTGATAGTCTCAAATGATTTGAGTCTGCCAAAGTACATTTGAAGAGCCTATCACTAGCACAAAGGGCCAGAAGTAACACAGGATTTAGAAACAATATTCATACTCCAAGAACTAGATAACATAGGTAGCACAACGTCTAACTACTGTGCCCCACGCAGCAAGTCATGGGCAAAGGAGAAGCCACAAGAGGAAGGAGGACTTTGTAGCATAGTTTTTAGGATCTTCCACCAGCACTGTTACAACCCCTTTGAGAGTTCTGCACCCCAAACAAAGCAGGGCAAGGCAGCTGGCAGGTGTCAGGGGGTCTTTGCAGTTTTAAGGATGACATACGAGGACTTTTGGTACCTTCAGTCTTTTGAGATTTGAATTCAATAAAAGCTGGAAAGTTGGAGTAAGGATTTGACTTCTGATTAGAGAGATGCACCACTTGCCTGTTTAGCCGTGAAAAATCGGAAAGCTGACTCCACGCCATTCCTTTGCAGACCAACTTCAAGCCATCAACAGGGAAATGACTCTCCCATTGGTGTGGGACTACTGGAGCAGCACCTGGGAAGAATTAACAGAAATTACAATACAGGTCATGCAGTTTTCTTCATTTCACTGCAGCTCAATACCTACAAAACAATCTGTCTGAGCCACTTGTAGCCACAGCAGAAGCAGCCAGTCACTTCTCTCCTCAAACTTACATGTGTTCGGAACAAGCGGTGACCCCACCGGTGAGGGACAGGAAGACAAGGGTGGTCGTACCAGCCCCCCCCGTGCCCTTGTGCTGAGCGGTGACCGGCTGGAGAAGACACAAGCAGCAGGAGGTAAGCCAGGCGCTTTCAGGCAGGCACAAGCCCTTGCAACTTCAGCTGGGCGACAGTAAACCAGCTGGCATCCATTCTCACCACCACGCGGCATTACCGAAAGATTACGCAGACCTCCTCTGTTCCCAGCTCAGTTTGGGAGGTTTTTTTCCCCCAGGGACAATCAGAGGAGGCTGATCTTGGTTTTATCTGCACGTCAGCAAACCCAGGTATAGTGCACAGCTCTCACTGATGTACGTATTTCTTCTGCAGCACCAGGAGCCCCACGCAGCCCCAGCAGAGCCCCACTCAACTCCATGCGGGGCACGCACGTTGCTCAGCCTGCGTGTCCTGAGGAGGCTGCAGCAGAACGGACAAAGCAGGGGTGTACGGCTGTTGTGAAATGCAAGATTGCAAATCTGCTCCTCGATCACAGGTGGGCCTACACTCTGAGAGGAGACGTTGTGCAGAGGTTTGAGCATTTAAGCATTCAAGTGGTAAAACAGAGACAGACAAGTCCCTCCTCTTACTGATCCAAATTCATCTTGCTCAAACTCTACATTTCAAAGGCTCATGCCTGGACATATGAGACTAGTTTTATTGTTTTCTGTTAAAAAAACCCAACAATAACAACAACAAATAAACCCCCACCAAATTAAAAAAGCCAATCACAAAAACTACTAAGTGGTATATGTTTCACAATCTGCATATCTTTACTTATTCAAAAAAACCCTGATGTCAGTATCTTCAGTATGCTCACCACCGCTAATAAGAAGTAAGACAATATTCTCCAGATGAGAAAAAGAATGAAATAATAATTATGAATGTCTGCTAAATTAGCTAAATTATTAATGTTGTCACTATGTCTGGGATGGTAATAACAGAAATTCCACCTGAGCCCAGTGAAGAGTGTTCAGATCCATTATCTACAAAAACCCCAGGATGAGAGAGCAGGCAGAAAGCTTTCCACATGCTTTCCTCAAGGGAGCACCTCTACAGGCTCAGCGCAACGGACACATTTGTTGGTGAGCGAGGCTGGGTTTTTCCCCAGCTTTAGCCAGCCAGATCTCGTTTGGACTCACCAGAAAGACAAATCAGGAGCTGTTATTGTTAAATATCTAGAAGGCATGACTGCTACCTGGAGCAGAGCTGCGTGAAGGCACTGACCTAATTCTGCCTCCCAACAGTCCCCAAATCTCTGGGTTAGTTTTACCCAAACGCAGACTTGGTTCACAGCCGCTCTCTGGGTGGGGGCTGGACTATAAACCCGCCTGCTGACTGTTTAGACACCATCGTAATGCTCAGCATTTCACCCAAACCTGGCATGGCATTTACCCTACGTGTTCAGACCAACACAAAGGACGTGATTTCCAACCTGCAAGCTGGGAACCTTGCTGTCTTCTGCTGGAACGAGAGCTCCTCTGTGCGAATTACTGGCCTGGGGACTGGGAGCCAGGCGTTTTGCTGGCTTCCTCCCAGTTTTCAGTTGAGGATAGGCTGCTCTTGAGTCAGAGGAGCAGCAGGGACTCATGCCAGCATTATCGGCCCATGGCTGTCTGGTAATGGGTAAATCCCATGGAAAATCCTCTGAGCTGGGCTTACTTTGTTCTCTTGTGATGATATAGCAGGGGCCCCATACAGTTGCAAGCGTGATACCCACAGAGCTCATACCTGCTCAAATGTGTCACCTTGGGCAAATGACATAAGTACATTTCTCCTACAAGGCCCCATTCTGGAGCAGACATCTCCAGGTGTTAGTGCAAAGAAGTATAAAAGACCATTTAGTTTTGTACTCTGAGATAATACATGACTCAGTGTTGTGGTTTAACCCCAGCCAGCAGCTAAGCACCACACAGCTGCTCGCCCACTTCCACCGCACCTAGTGGGATGGGGGAAGAGAACTGCGGACAAAAAAAAGTAAAACTCGTGGGCTGAGATAAGAACAGTTTAATAGAAGAGAAAGGAAGAAACTAATAACGAGAATAATAACAATAATAAAATTACAATAGTAATAAAAGGATTGGAATATACAAAACAAGTGATGCACAATGCAACCACTCACCAGTCGCTGACTGATGCCCAGTCAGTTCCCGAGTAGTGATCCGCCCTCCTCAGCGAACCCCCCCCGTTTATATACTGGGCATGACATCACACAGTATGGAATACCCCTTTGGCCAGTTTGGGTCAGCTGTCCTGGCCGTGTCCCCTCCCAACTCCTTGTGCCCCTCCAGCCTTCTCGCTGG
>JAVJGG010000040.1:21471906-21500829 GCA_035590195.1 Aviceda cuculoides
GGGGAATTTGGGTGGCAAAAGGGGTTGGTCGGAGCGGCAGGGATGTCCTCCCGTGGCGGCGGGGGGCCCTCGGGGGTGCTGATGCTGTGTGCCGGCTCGGTCGGAGCAGCGAGGCGGTGAGCGCACCCCCTGGCCTACAGGAATGGGGGTGCTGGCTGGCAGGGGACGGGGTTTGTATGGCAGGTTTAAACTGCGGGAGAAGGAATTGTTTGATTTTAATTATCATCCAGTGCCGAGTAGTACGGTGGGGCTTGAATAACCAACTGAAAGGAGCGATGGGCTAGAGAGGAAAGCAGTGATATCACAGTGCGGGGGAAACCTTGTCTTGCCTTGCATTTAATTTGTTGGGTTTGCTTTTGGGGTTTTTTGTTTTGGTTTGGTTTTGGTTTTTTTTTTCTTTCCAAAGCGAGCGTGCCGAACCTAATGGTGTGAGTTAGGTGGGATGGATGAGGCCCCTGCTGAGATACTGGCCAGCACCTCCCTGTGTGATGGGATGTCCGTGTTCCCCAAACAAATGCAGAGGCTGTTCGGAGAAGCAGAAAGGAGCAAAGTTTTCAAATTAGGGAGGAAGATCAATAGGGACAATGTATAGATGGGTAAAGGGCTAGCACATTTGTCCTTATCAGGGCAGAACCACGGTGCTAAGAGGAACCGAAAGGTCAGTCCAGCCCCGCGTAGCCTCAGCCAGCAGCAGCTTTTGCTTGGCCTTCTAAGTTTGCGTTCAGAAGCAACAGCAGGGAAGGAGACCGAAAAGATTGGATAAGACCATTCCTTTCACTCGCTTCTTGGGAATTTTTTTCCCGTCTCAAAGGAGTGGTAGGAATAAACCGAACTTCTCGAATTAAACAGGTTTTTGGTGGGTCCCAGCACATCTGCGGAGTGGCTAACTGCACTCCCTGATGCGAAGCAGTGCCGTTGTCCGGGGTGGGATCACGTCGCGCCCTCCGTTTGCCGTGTGCTCGGGTGCCCAAGCGTCTCGGTCCCAAAAAGCCGGGTGCAACTCCGGGAGCCTCTCGCTCGCTTGTTTTTCAATGCTGTCCCTCGCTGTGGAGGCTGTGATTTCTGTCCCAGACTTTTTTTTTTTTTTTTTTTTTTTTTTTCCACATTTAACACTTACTTCTCTTGTCAGACAGAGCGGAGGAGGGTTGTAGCGAGCACTGAATGTATCTGCAGTGCCCTGCGGAGGTGGGAATTCAGGTGCTGTACTTTGGGGAGAAAACAGCAAATAAACCGTTCGTAGCCTCAACAGCAAAAATGGCATGTAAAGTTTAATCACGTAGTTCTTTTAATGCTGGAAACACATGCCCTTCGTAGCTAAGTGTGAGCTTTGAGTCAAATGTTCATAAAGGGTTTTTTCCCAGCATAAAATGCAGGCTAATTTAGTCATGAGTCAGGCTGGATTTTGTCAGGTGTTCACTGAACATTTGTAAAGTCTTCCCTTGAACTGAGGAGTGTCATATGAAATCATCATCAATTCTCTTAACAAGAGTACAATTATTGTAATAAGGAGATGCAGAATGCAATAGGAAAACAGCTGTTCCAGTGTAAATAACCCCCTCCCCACAAATTGCTTTCTTTGGCCCCATCAGCAGTTAATAAAAATTCCTATCAATTAAAAAAGAAAATGCAGAATCCACTTTACCTCAAAGGAGCCTTTTATGTTTCACTCGCAGCTGATCAAAGAGAACATCACGTGGGGTTTTTGTTTTGTTTTTCTGAAATGCTTTTTATTTTTTAACGGATGGAGTGCCATAAAATGTTAATTCTTTCTTTGCGCACTCTAATAAGGTGAAGGTAGGATTCCGTTCTGAAACATTAGAGGAGGCTACACTAATCACACTAATTAAGATGGTATGCATTTGAAATAATGAAGGTGTTTCTATAATGTGCCACAGTTACACGTGTCTGTTGAAGGAGATTCCGCGCTGCTTGGCGAGGAGCTTGTTTGCCGGAGCCGAAAGGAGAGGCGAGGGAAGCGCTGTGTGGTGTACACCAGCTGCCCATCAACTCCAGACACTGGTGGACTGGGGTTTTGCCACACTCTCTGGTACCCTGGTGTACCACGGCTGTTTGAAAAGTTGCCTTTGCTTGCTTCTGAGCCTCATTTATTGATATTGTCAATAAATACATCTTTGTCGCACTGCTGCTGTGTATCGTCTCAATGCTAAATCTTGTATAATATATATATTATCATGTATCTATATATCTTATATATATATATATGTATATAAATCTTCCCCTCAGCTGTGGGAGGAAAGGCTTTCCTGAGGATGACTGGGGGAGCCTTGAAGTAAGAGCAGGCAGAGGTGGGGAAATAAGTGAGGCAGGACCAGAGGTGCTGAGATCCAGCCGTTGCTGTTGATTATGGCATTGATGGTGAAGGTTACAAGAATTTAGACTTCCCATAAAGCAACCCAGGAGAAAACACAAGCCCCTAAAGAAGACTTTTCCCCCAAAATCTGTTTTGGACCCCAAGTCCTTGCCTAGGGACAATCTAATGCTAAAAACTCGCAGTTAAGTTGTAATTAATGTCAGGGCTTGGTGGAGTTGTGTGTTAGGCAGCAGTTCTGTAGCCTCTTCTCCACCCTGTCGTGGGATGCAGAACTTTTTGGGCAGCAGTACTGAGGAGGGTACAGCATCCTTGCTGGTCCGCCCGCCCCTCTGGCACACCAGCTTTCACTGGGGCCCTGACTGGATGCTCTGGTCAGTGCCTTCCCTGCTGGGCTCCACTGGGCGCTTTCGTCTTCAGGATGACAACAATCTTGTTCCCTCTGTCACTATTAAAATGTAATCCTGCCTTGAATAACATCGTTTTGGTATGGTAACTCCGTCGTATGCTGCAAACAGCACGTTATCCCACTGAATAATTTGTGAATATGCCACAGAAAGAAATGCGAAGCCGTTCACCCTATCATCTGCGGGAAGCTGCGTTAAAAGGCACGTGGTTTGCAAGCTGATGAAGAAATTAAACTCCTCGGGTTTTTTGTTCCACTGAATAATTTGACCAGTTGTATCTTGCTGATCCGCTTTGTTCCAGGTGGCTGCTGTCTCTCGACAAGAAATATGTTCTCAGGTTTCTAAAAAGGGCTTGGGAGCGGTGGGGGAAAGAGGTCAGCTTAAATCAAGATAAATGCAACATCAGGGCAAGTGAAGTGTGTATTTCAGTCACACTCTCAGTTGAGAATATTGAGCCTAAGCCTGCTAAAGCGTCAGCAGTCACTGAAATGAGACTATCAGAGAACCACATAGAGTTGGAAATGACATCCAGGTTGGCGATTTTTACCATACCAGTTTCATATTGACCCTTGTGGAAGCTTAAAAGCTACCAGAAATCCCCTACAGAAAGTTTCCAAGGAACACAGAGCATGAATCTCCCATCATCAAAAAGAAAACAGCAACATGTTCTGGTTTACTGACATATGGACACTTGTCCTCTGAATGGATTGTATCTCTCTTCTCCCCTTCCCCTGGATCTTCCCCCCAACTGCTCTGCAGTCTTTGGTTTCTCTCTGTATATTGTCAGCTTTTGTTTTCCTTTTTCTTGATGGCCCTTAAAGGCTAGGACGTTGGCTGGAAGGCTGGAGAAGTAGCTCTGGGATGCTGCAGAAGTAGCTCTTTTTCCATGACTATTGAACATACTAGTCTCATAAGCAAAAATGAGGTGGGTGGTTTTGGAATGAGGTCTGTTGCTGTAAGGTCTTGCTCGCTGAAAAAGAATGTATTTGATGAGTAAGGAGATAATTTAGTAACCCAGGGAAACTAGCAACATATGCAGATCTGCCGTGGCTGAAGCAGAAGTACATTCTGGTAGTTGGTCTGTGAAAGGTACCTACTAAAGAAACACTTGAAGATGCTTTTTACGGAGCAGAATAGGGAGTTGTCCCCATTGCTGTGGACATAGTGGAAGACAGGTTGTCCTACATCTGCGAGTAAAACCTCAGAGCAGCAAGCTCCTCCTATATTTTCCCATAGCAGCAAGAAATGTTCGTGGCTGGAAACCACATGTGTTTTGCTGCTCATTTGAGCTCTCCAGAAATGATGTATATTAAATCCAAAAGTCCAAACGTACGGTAGTGCCTCTGAGAAGGTGTGGTGTGATGACAAACTTGATGCTGGTGCCTTCTACGCTTGACTCTAAAGTTTGTCTCGTGTCCTTCAAGGGGAGCTTTATTTAACACGAGCGTGCACTTCCATGACGGGCAGTTTCGTCATTGAACATTAGAGGCTTGATTGTTCTTCAGAGCCGTTTCCTTATCTCCCACTAAATTCAGGCAGCAGAGGGAAGATGGTTCTGTAACACACTGTCGTTCTACTTGCCGTGAACTTACTGTTGGGTTTTCCACGTATCTGCATACGGTCTCGCAGGCAGTGCTTTCACGGCAGTAACTCGATGGCACCTGAGGGCCGGGAGCTACACCCTCAACTACGAAGGCAGGCTCTTGAGATTCGTGCTTTTGCGTTTTAAGGAAGGAAGCGATGCTCACGGAACATAGTCCATCGGAGCTGTCTGATGGTGATGGAGTTTGAACAAATCGGGTTGTTTCTGGTATGACTGTTAAACGCCGCCTCTGGGGTCCTTCTGTGTGGTTCGGTTCGCTGTGCTGCTGTCGCCATAGATAAAATTATATTGTGGACTGAGCTGTCCTTCAGCCTCTGGCAGCTGGGAGTGGCCGTTTTGGGAAGCACCGCGTTTGTTTTTTGGTGCTGTCGGCCTGAGCCCTCGGACCTGGACGTTCTGCAGAGCGCGAGCGAGTTTACCAGGCTGGAAGAGCCATATGCCTTTTGCCAAAGGATGGTTTGTAATTGAGGCTCATTCCCAAGCGGTGGTGAAGAGCTGGTGTTATGTTAGTTTTTTGTCTTAGGCTTCCCCCTCCGCCTTTTGGAGTCAGCTTAGGCACATGCGGGGTTTTTGGTTTGGTTTGGTTTGGTTTTTTTGATAGGCTGTTCTATATATTAGTAAAGGCAAGAAATCTGAACACGAAGAGGAGAAGTTGGACTTTAAATAAGCTTAACTATTTAATGTGTGTAAATGTTTGCCTGCCCAGGCAAAAGCAATTAAAAAGACGACTCGGCTGTCGCTGTCTTAATTCATTTGGTGTGCGCCAGGTATTTGTTCGGGTAGTGTACTACAGGGTGCGCAACACAGCGGCTGAAAGCAAGCTAAACAAAGCTAAAAAATGTTACTGTTCTGATAAGTACGACTACATTGGTTGTCTTAATGGTAGCTAAATGTACAAGGAGCTTTAAAATCCCTTTCTAGGGTACAACAGCATGTTCCATCAGAACAAGCAGGAACAACTCGTGTGCGGTTTTTTTCTGCATTATCTTTTTCTGTGTGGGCTGTTATTCTTCTTCATAACAGCAATTGCATAATTAGACACCAAACAATAAGTATTTCAAAATTATTCTTATTAGTGGTTTTTTGCAGAAAAACATTGCTACACTGAGTGACTCTTTGCTTCTTAGTTTTGAGTGGTTTGACTTGTTCTACTTCTGCTTAAAAGGTATAACCTTGGTATAGTCTTGATAGGTCCTTATAAATAATTACACCAACATTATAGGCTGAATCCTCTTACTCTTGCAGATTTCATGATCCAGGAGATAAAAATAACAAGTGAGATTATTTTTTTTTTCCTCCCCATATGTCTATCAATCAAAATGATAAAGATATTTATGACTTGCACGTTTTAATGGTGTAATTAGATATAATTACATGTTCAAATGATTACACATATGAACACTAATTACATAATTGAAGACAATTATGCTAACTAGGTAAATACATAATTAACTAAAAATCTCTTGTAAAATCAAGGAAATTTGCACAACAGCCAAAGAAAGTAAAATCACAATAAAAAATAAATAACTCAGTCTGAAAATTCTGAGCCAGCCAGCTGTGTATAGTTGGAGAAGACCTGGCCATTTAAATTCTGGTGGGCTGAAGCTTAGTTCAGCTGCCTCTTCTATTTGTATTCTCCTTCTAAAAGGAAGGTGAACATGGAAGCAAAAAGCTGTGCTGCAGTTGTGTTTGTCTTGGTCTCTGGCAATGACTTGCTGACCTCCGTAGGCTGGATTTTCACTGGGGTATGGGCTTTTGGGGGATGGGGAGGGAATTGTTTTATCTTTTTAATTGTGGGTTCTTAATATAGAAGGAAGGGAAAGCTCAAAGCTAATTTTTTTTTTTTTTTTTCTATTTCAATGCAACAGTGCAACTCCAATATACCAAGACAGGGCTCATAGTGGCAGCGCTGCCCTACTGAGGCTGCGGGATGAAGGCTCAATAAAGCCTCATCACCAGCCCCTGCAAAGCGTTTTCCCCTGAAGTACCAGCTTGCCTTGCACACCCTTTCCAACTGCAAAAATGGGTTAAGGCTCATACAGTAGAAACGTAGTGAGATGTCCAGAGCCTCAGTAAACTCCCCAGTGCAGAAGCGTGTGTGTGGATGGATCATTACTGTGTATCGGGCGATGCTGAACCAGTGGCTGTTGGCCCCTCTTCCTTGTGCTATCAACTTTTTCAGTTTTAAATATTCCCTGATTCCTGTCCTGTTATTTCTAGTTGCAAGCTGAACCAGGTTCTTTTTTATTTTTTTTTTTTTTCCTTAATGTCTATTTGCAATTCTCTTGATATGTGGGAACTGTTCCCAGTTCCCTTTACTTGGCACTCGTGGGAGTCATTTAAAGGTATGCCAGGAAAGCTCAACAAGACATGAATGATGCTATTGTGATTACTGGATTTTTTCATGAATTTTCTTCTCGTCAAGTTCTGAATTGGACATAAGCTAAAATCTCAAAGTCAGTAGGATTCAAACATGTGCTTAAATTTCTTTTTCCTGAACAAAGGTCTTGCCAGAACCCTTCTCAACTGGGCCAGGTTGTCGTGGTTTAACCCCAGCCAGTAACTAAGCACCAGGCACCTGCTCACTCACTGCCCCCCCCCCCAGTGGGATGGGGGAGAGAATCGGGGAAAAAAAAGGTAAAACTCATGGGTTGAGATAAGAACAGTTTAATAGAACAGAAAGGAAGAAACTAAGAATGATAATAATAACAATAATAAAATGACAATAATAATAATAAAAGGATTGGAACATACAAAACAAGAGATGCACAGTGCAATTGCTCACCCGTCGCTGACTGATGTCCAGTTAGTTCCTGAGCCGACCCCCAGGCCAACTCCCCCCAGTTTATATACTGGACATGACGTCACACGGTATGGAATACCCCTTTGGCCAGTTTGGGTCAGCTGTCCCGGCCGTGTCCCCTCCCAACTCCTTGTGCCCCTCCAGCCTTCTCGCTGGCTGGGCAGGAGAAGCTGAAAAATCCTTGACTTGGTATAAACACCACTTAGCACCAACTGAAACCATCAGTGTGTTACCAACATTCTCCTCATGCTAAATCCAAAACACAGCACTATACCAGCCACTAAAAAGAAAATTAACTCTACCCCAGCCAAAACCAGGACACTCAGTAAGGATGTAAAGCCTCCCAAGAGACCCACCAGCAGCCAGTTTTGCCCCTGGAGTGACTGCATTAACGTGAGCGGAGTCACCCCAGGTACTACCATCAGCCACATCCCTCTGCAGAGATCGGAAGCACTCCTGCAACTCCAAATCCACCATGAGAACTAACACCATCCTATGAGGGAAGCACTGCAATGATTAAGTGGATTTACCTAGGAAGTTTTTAATTGCACAAGATTGAATTTGTTTATTTACTTCTAAAATGGGAGTAGATAAACTTCCATTTTATTCCAATCATTATGGGGAAAACTCAAGACTCCTCCCTGCTCTTGAGGGAGTTTATGGGCAGATGTAGCACAGAGTCAGTTCCCCAAGAACGGATGTTTCACACATGGGGTGAAATTAAAACACGGAAAAGATCTAGCCAACGTAGAGTCCAGTGAGTTCAGTCAGCTTTAGACCCAATACCTAAAAAAAGACCTTGTGCCCTTTCAATCCTTTTAAATTAAGAGAGCACTGAGGACTACCGTGGGAGACAGAGGGATCCTCAGTGGGATGCTGAACACACATTAAAGAAGAGAAGAAGGTATTTGTTTTGTCATAGGATTTTGAATGGCACGCATGCCAAATGAGAAGACCGAGAGGATTAGTGGGATTAACCGATTGCTCTTCTCAACCCAACAAAACTGGGAACACATCTCCCCGTTTGGCGATGAGCCTCCCAGAAATGGGACGGCAGGATCAGAGGGAGAAGGCGGTACTGTGCTGGCAGGACTCTTACCAAGACCCGGCGCAGGAGGCAAAGCACGTGGGGGATGGCAGACCCAGCAGCACCTCCGGGATGCCTCCTTCCACGTTCACGCTGGAGGGCTGTTGCTCACAGCCTCCATCACACCGAGGTGTCCTAGTCTTGGTGTGCGCAGCTGACGGTTTCAATATTTCCAGGTGAAAAGCTGGCAAATGTACAAAAACCCACGACCTAGTCTGCATGTGTAAGTGATTTCAATAAGTAATGTACTGTAAGAAAGAAATCAAACAGCCTGCAATGTTTAATTTATTAACCTTGTTTCCACTGGGAATGGATATGAAACCAATCATGGTTTGATTCATTTTGTCTGTTTCTATCAGTCCACCAACACGAGGTGCAAAATTCCAGGTAGTGTGAAAAGGTGACGCTAATTACTTGGCAGCACAATCCTGCAATCTGTCCTGCCGTACAGCCTTCCCACAGGGCCCAGCTGAGGCCATACCCAGTCAGCGACCCAGAGAAATCATCCTCTGTCAAACATCCGCAGTTTAAGGCTGGAGGTTTTACAGGAATATTGTGTGGATGCAGTGTGAGGGATTTCCACCAGCTATACTGCTGCAAAGCAGTTAGGACGCCTGTTCTGGTGAATTATACAGGAATTCAGAGGGGACCCTCTACGTAGCAGTATGAATAATTAAGTTGAATGTTCCTGCAGATTTTTTTTTTTTTAAATGAAGAAAACTTAAATATCTATTAGTGGGATTTGCTCATGCTCCTGCATGCTTCCATAGAGGGGAGGAAGGGAAGGGTTCACACCATCTAACTTCAGATGCATGCTGCTGCCATTTGCATCAGAAGAATTTGTTCCCTTGGCTCACCAGACGGTTCCTGTGAAGAGCCTGGCTCCCTTTTCACAGCAATTCCTAATAACAATGCTTTAAATTATCCCATCAAGATGCTAATTCCTACGGGGCTGTCTAGACCCGGGGGAGGTCGGCCTCCTAGCCTGGCACCTACATTTTTCCCAAACTGGATTGTCCTCCCACAGGCATGCACCACAGTCTGCCATGGGCTTCATCACAGAAGCAACCCCTAGAAAGACGAAGCAAGATGAGAAATATTTCTCACCATGAGCATTAAAACATCATGAACATGGCAAATAGGAGGCGAGAGGAGAGAGGTCCAAATAAGGCCAAGTATGTGAGGAGCGTGGGAAGAGGGGTTGACCACGGTCACCTCAGCAGGTCAGGTATGGCAAGACCAGAGTCTGCATTCCCCTCCAGAAGGAAGAGTCCCCACAACTCTCACATTTCCAGTTCCACCAGACACTGCATTTGCTTTTCTGCAGCCTGAGTGGAGTTTACCAGTGATTAAACTAAAGCCACCAACTATCAGCAGGCGGATCCTGGCTCCACTGAAGTCTACTGAAGTCTGGCCGCAGGCTTTACCATAGACAGTCTTGGTTCTTCTGCCCTCCAATTTATCTATCAATATTAGTCCTAGGTAGCAACTCAAGGGCCCTTCTTTGCTACAGCAGATCTCGCCATCAAGGCAAAGTCAATGACAACGGGAAGGCAGGTTGCAAAAGGCATTTTAAAAAATCCCCCTGCAATCTAACCAGGGCTTGCTGAACCATCATCCAGTATTTTTTTTCCTTTCTCTTTTCTGGCCAGAAGCCACAATATAAATGTTTAATAAGAGTAATAACTTTCCTGTACAATTCTTGCCAGGAAAGATGCTTATTTGTTAAGACAGAAACTCTTACATCATCTTCTAAAGGCAAATATTAGCAAAACAACATTTATTTGAAGCTGCTGACGCCACCTCCTATAATCTTCTCTCTTCACTTTAAAAGAGCCATTTTCCCTCTACAAGAATGAAATTCTTAGCATTACAGGATAGCACAAATATTCTCTTAATGCAGACACCTTTACAAGCAAGACTCACCAGGAAGCTACTATTAATATGTCACCCTGTAGACATAGCAAAATCAATCTTTTTCAAAAATTGGCCAGCAAACAACATCAAATGTCACAGAGCTAAGTATCATACAGAAAGATAGAGGCTATCCTGGCACACAGAGCTTGTATCTGAACAGCTGGGAATTGAAGCTGTCTTTCAAATCCCAGTTTCACTGCTTAGCTCTGCTAGTAGCCAACCTCTTCCCAAGACCGTTTCTGTGGTACCTTCCACTGTCACTCCAAAATATATTAGCAATGAATAAAAGATGCTACAGACAAGGTCAAGTGACAGGTCAATTTGGAATCAGAGCAGTCACACATCATTTTGCAGTACTTGACCTCTAAATCCCATTGTTATACAACAAAATCACTTATTCAAGAGACGGGCTGAGCTCAGTAGAAAGGATACTCTGTTTGCACCTTCCAACTCCCTTGGGAACACCGGTTAACTTTAAAAATTCCCCTCGTTACCCACGAAGCCTCAGTGGTTAATTACCCCTGCACCACACGTTGTCCAAGACGGACAGAGCCCGGGGCAGGGGGAGCGTGCCAGGCAGGACCTGCTCAGGGCTCTCGGCAAACCAACCCATTAGAAATCCAAAAATGCAGCACCTTGGAGCAATTCCCACAGCTGGGTTTCTTCCTGATTCTTAAGAGAGTAAAGATGTGCAAACTACGTTCATACTTGTACAACTTCCACTCGATGTGGGGAAATTCTCTGTCAGAAACAAATGAAATCATTTCAGCAAGAGGTGTCCAAGTGATCTGGGAGCACTGAGTGCGTTCACTGGGATTTGTAGCTTTCTGACAGATTCCACATTTGATAAAAACTTTTTGATCTAATAAATGATCTGCCATAATCGCTGCCTCAAAGGCAAAAAAAAAAAAAAAAAAAAAAAAGGTGCTGAAGCATTAGCTATAACTTTACAATCAATAATGAGCAACGTTTGCTCAGGCCTTGATCCAGGACTCTATTTTTCTTTTCATCTGGAAGTATTTGTGAGGCAGACAAACACCAAAAGAGGGAAAGGAGAAGGGTTTACCAAGCGTAATTCTCTATCAGTGATTTGGGATTATATTTAAGTAAAGCTATCTCAGACAACACCAGAAAGTACCTCCTCCAGTAACGCAGTTATTTTTCTTAAGTTCCTGATATCCTAAAGAAACTTCTAAACTACACTCTGTTTTCACCTAGGTCAGGACTTAAGGTTCGCCACCGGGAAAAGAGGAGGTTTGTGCTGCAGCTCCTCTTGCCGTGGCTGGCAGGACCTGCACGGTTGGCTGCTCTCCCGCGCTCTGCACAGCCCCGGGACGCGCCAGCCCCGCACGGGAGGGTACGAGCGCCAGGCACGGCTGAAGCGCCGAGCCGTGAGGTTTTATAGCGTCTGACACAGCTCATCAGGCTGTCGGTATTTTTGTTTCTATAGGCAAAGTTTGTTTCACAGCCTGCTTTAACCACGGTGTTTTATCCAGGCAGGCATTCTGGCTTTTCCCGTTTCCCACTTTCCCCATTCATTTTTTTCCACCTGCCCCCTAACTTCAGCAGGAAAGGGTGTTACTTTTCTTCTTCACCAGTTGTCTCCGATCCTTGCCAATAAGGCAGCCGGGGCACACCGGTCTGGAGAGCCCAGATTAGCCGTGTCGCCAGGGCCGGAGCGAGCACCTCGCTTGCAGGGAGTGTGAACCCAGGGTCTGGGCACTGACAATGAGTGCCGAGGCTAGAAGAAGACTGAGAATTTGCTGTCATTTGCAAAGTTTTTTTAAATATAGAGCCCTCAACACCTGGAGCTTGCAGTGAGTGCCTCAAGCTCTAATTTAGCACTTCTTTCACCAACGAAGCAGGGACTGTTCGAAGGCACGTGCTCCCCGATTGCCTCTCTTAATTTACGTGCTCTGAAAGACAGAGATGAAAACTAACACCAGGCACATCAAATCACTGTGGACTCCCAATGCCAGTGACAGCCAGGACAGCTCCCACAATCTTTGGCTGGGAAGCCAGAAGACCAGTCAGCAGCACCAACAAAGTGTTTTGAGCTCAGAAAACAGGAACGGGGTGCAGCTACCCATGCCACCCGCCTGCTGCTCAGCTGCAGCATGGAACTGCACAGACGGGTCACAGGCAAGCTTACCCGTGGCTGTTAAAGATACACCACAGATCTCACTACTTTCTACTTTCTTTGGCATCTTCTGAGTATTCTCCTTGCAGGAAGGGAACCAGAAGCAGCATCTGACCCTACTCTTCCTACTGGATACCTATGAAACAAGACTAGCACCAGAGAGCAAGTACAACAGGCTGAACTAAGAGAGCAGAAGTCACACATCAAGCCAGAAACACAGACCTTGTGGTTATAAAACTGTAGAGAGCGTTTCACAATTCATTGTGATTTAATATTGCCAGTCTGCGACTCACGCCATTACTTACTTTCATTGCCCTGTGTACCACCAGGGAGGTGGTAGGCGCACTGGGTGGAGGGATACGAGAAGACAATGAAGGATGGGTCTGCGAGATCTGGAGCACTCTGACAACTCTACTAGGGAAAGCAGTTTGTGTTTAGCATCAAGAAGCCATGGAGGAGAAGCCGAACATCAGGATACTCAAGATGAAGTTAATGAGGATTCTTCTCACGGCCAAGAACAGCTCCAAGCGATAGGGCTGCGCCTGAGCTGCGCGGCTGCCTGAGATCACCACGCTCTGCTCAGCAGCATCTCAGCCACAAGGCACAGCACAGAAGGTCCATGTGCTCTGGAGATGGTTGGTAGAGCTCCTGGCATCCTCATGCAAAGGCCTGCCATGTTTAGATCTACAGCTCCAGCACTTGCTGAAGGTAAGTGTTTGAAAGAGCACTACCTTCAAGCAACAACATCAAAAAGAGCAAAGAACAGCATGACATCATTTTGCTAGCTTGCAACAGCTCTGCGTAAGGCACGATCATTGCAAAGGACTTGCCAAAGAGTCTTAAAAGCATAATCCCTCTGACCTGTAAATGGCATTTCTGCTTCTAAGTCAGCCAAGGGATTCTAGGAGTGGCACTGAGGGTGTTTTTCAGGACAGCACTGCAGGATAGGAGACTGGAACCTGGTAAGAAAAATAAGGATCCAAAACTAAACAGACTTTACATCAAAAAAAAATGTTTAAGAAACAGTTGCTTTCTCCTCAAGCATCGAGAAATCCTCCCCTTTTGCCCCATCACCTTCTCCCAGACCTGCAAAATCTCTGCAGTGACAGTCTGCTGGCAAGGGGCTCCAATTCTCCCCTTCAGCTACCTGAGCTACCCCCCCCCCACACCCTCTGGGCACATCTTCCCCCATCCTCGTGGCTCCCTATGCCTGTGGGACCTCAGTTAGGCTCCAGCACAGGGCTGGGCTCCAGACGGCTCCCCCCGAGCCCCTGCAGCCGACCAGACCCCTGCTCTCCACACGGATGGAGAACAGACACCTCAGGCAAGAATGGCTGCGAACGCAGTTCACAGAATGGTGTGACAAATCGTCTTGTAATTCACAGCCACCTGAGTGTCCTCGAACTATAACCGCTGCTGCGGCCCCTATTAACGCTCAGAAACAACCAAGACAGCTCTAGCTCATTTTTACACTCTCGACAGAAGGCATCCTAACAGAGAAGGCAGGCAGGTGTCCTCGCACTGCGCTGCCTTTAAACGGAGATCCAGATTTTGTCACCAACAGAGCTCAGAAGCAATACCACTTGCCCTTTTAATTCAGGGCCGCCTACCACCTACGCAGAGACCCTGGGGTAATTCCCAGCAGGTTATGGTTTACTAGACTTCTGAAGATCAAGACAGACCTCTCCAGTCACAGGTATCGTCTCTCTCAATAGTTCCCGTGTCCCAGTTCACGGACAATGTGCCGTCAGGGAGAGCCACCCAGTGCTGCTCTTCACTGTTTGACTTCTTCAAACCGCGAGGACAAAATCTGATGTTCTCAAGAGCATTTCATCTACACTTCGGCTTCTGATGGCCCAGTAAAGGCTAGAGACTGTTGCTTCAACCTGTGTGTGGCTGCAGGTGGCATTTATGCTCTGTTCTTAAATAGGAACAGCCCACCAGTACCACCAAGGCACAGAGATGGTTCAAAAGGTTCAAGAAAATGGAACATGTATCATCAGCTTTGTTAAAAATCTACTTTTTTGACCTGATCTATTACCTCCTGGCAATCCATTCACTCTCACACCAAGGCACTGCAGAGACACTGTCAATTTGGCTTATACCCAGAAGAACCCACAAAATTAAAATCTCCATGTCAAAATGAAGTGACTTGCTCACTCCTCTCCAGTAACCCAAGACCTCCCCACCATACAGATCAGGTGGGGGAGTTTCAAACTCCTGGGCCTTTATTTGTTGAAGCCCAAGGAAAGATCTTTAGACTTTTTTCTCATCCAGTAACTATAACTTGAATTTTAACTCATACAATTAAACAAAACTATTGAAATATGCAAACAGGAATTATGAAAACTAGGATTTCCTATTTCTCTTTCAAACTCTCATTAATTTATGGATATTAGGAAGTTTAGGATATCACAGGAAGGTGTTTATCATGGATTTCTTTTAAGTGTGGGATCAAAACAAAACAAAAAAATCCTTAGGTTACCACTGCAGAAGATGGACAGATTATGTAGTAAGAAAGCCCATCATCTCTTCCCAGCCTAAAATGAGAAGAAGCAATAAGTGATTGACAGCAAACTATAGTCAACAGAGAAAAAAGTCTTCATACATTATGATTCAGTTTTTCTTTCGTTGACTACAGTTTGCTGTCAATCATTTACAGCTGTTCTTTATTTGAGGGAGGGAAAAAGGTTGCTGTCTCCTTCTTCCCCACCAAGCTGTCTGTTTTCCTGCGTGCACTTTCTACCCAAGGTATTTAAATGTTCTCATCTTGTACTTAACAGAAATATATAATAAACCTCCCAATTACCTTCTACCCTTTTAAATGTCAAACCAATCAAAAGGTTGAAAGGGAAAAATTAAAGCCTATTTTCAGAAGAGCACACTTACTAATGTATTACTGACCTTCAAGAGCAGAGTAAGATAACGCAACTTTTTTCAGTACATATCCTGGCTTCCAGCCTACAGGATGAATTCAGAAATGTGGGATCCATTGCAAAAATGACTCTTAGAAAACTTAATCAGATTTAATCTAGGTATCTACCTAAAACTGTGATATCTGATGGGTTCTGGTTTCAGTATTACTTCCGTGACTTTGATTAGCTGCAAGATAATTTTGTCCGGGAGGAGCAAAGGGAGAACAGAAACCAGATTCACCACTAGAAGAGCTGTCTGCACCGCTGCATCACCCAGCGAGAGGGGTAGGGGAATGGAACTGGACTGTGCGGAGCTGCCATTGCGAAACATTCCCTAGCAAGGCATGACTTGCACCTGGCTTTCAGTCGGTAAGACGACAATCAGGCCCTTCTACCGATATACTTTTTAAAGCCTTTTTATGCATGCAAGAACGAGAGAGTAAAAGCATATATAGGAGAAAGCAAAATGCTTACCAGACGCGCACCCAACCAAAGCCACAACAAAACAAGGGCCTGACTTTTTGAGGTGGATATTATTAATCTCTTAATCCTTTGCAACACGCCATCACTCAAAATACATGCATTTGGGCCACGAGAATCAGCGGTGTTTTTTCCCTACGACTTGGCCTAGCAGCCCTTAGCCTCCCGCAAAACCCCCTCCATGCACACGCCCCCCCCAGCAGGAGCAGGGGTGTCCTCGCTGTGCTACGGGTGCCTCCTCTAACCCGCTTCACCGGCAGATCCCCTGCTGTCCTGCACAGAGCACAGCGCAAGCACCTTCACACAGCCAAGCCGCCGGCGAGTCAGACCGGCGTCGAGGAGCTTTGCAGGGGAGGGTACGGCTCCTCAAGATCTGAATTCAAAATTTGCAAGTGTTAAGATCGAGAAAAATCCTTTTCTGGAGAGAAAAAGCCACACAGAAAAACATAGTACCTTCTTAAAAAAAAAAAAAAAAAAAATTAGCCATATTTCACTTTGTGCATACGTGATTTTGTTCCACATATGGTAAATCTTATGTTTTCAAGGACACTCGTGTATGAACAGTTTTGCAGAAATGCACAGAACACAGCTGCTCATGCAAGCATTTTCCCATGCACGTGGCACACTGCTAGATATCCCAACCCGGCACAGGAACTGCTCATCCCTCAACATTTAGCCCATCACGCAGTGAGGTGAACTATTTTTAATATCTTTGTGCAATGGTATTTCCATACTACAGTGCAGGATCAAGGTCTGGTGGGCCAGAGGGTGGTAGGTGCCATTTAGGTGCCTATTACCTCCCGCCACATTACTTTTTTCCCGCATAGCAGCAAGTGTTGTTAAGGAATGTGCTTCTGAGGCCGATGAAAGACCACCACCCCCATTACACAGAGCGTCCTACAAAAGCCTACGTCCATTCTCCACATCCAGAAGTCCCATACCAACACTCGCGTTTGCCCTTGGCTAACGCTTCAAGGACAAACCATATGTTTTCTTCTTTGCCTTCCTGACAAACTTGTGTTCCTCAGATATGAACATAAATTAACCCTGCTAAGACTGAAGAAGATGCTAGATTTTATAATTGCTGCATAGTACAACAATATCACTGGTAAGATATTAATACTGGCATCATAAAAGCGGTGTTTACTTGCCTTTTATAGGCACACGGAGCACAAACGTCACTACAGAGCACTGTGCACAAGATCAGTGGGCTTGGAGGGATAAAGGAGAGCACAGGCTGTTCCTCCGTACGGGATAATACCAGCTATAACGCTGCAGCCCAAGGAGATTTATGACGCTGTGGCGGCTCCCTGACTTCGAGGGGGTGCTGCTCTTCCCAGTGTTTGCTGCTGCCTTTCGAACACGTATCGCTCTGCTGCGTGGTTGCTCAGAGGTTAAAGCTCTCCTCCTCCCCCCGTTAACCTCCCACCCACCACAGGCTGCAAGGAGCCCCCCGACACACCACCTGAAGGGGTCCCCGGGCCTTTCGCCCTGGGTGGCCGGGCAGAGACTCTGCCCGGAGCAGGAGGAGGAGAGCAGTGCCCACCAGGCAAGGCCACGGAGCTGGGTTCGGACCCCAGACCAGCCATTCAGGAGCACCCAAACGCAGGGTCTGCTCCGTTTCTAATCCGCTCTCTGCAGCGACAGACCCTTCGTGACCTGGCTGGCCCCGCTCACTCCTCCTCAGGCCCAGCAGCCCCAGCCCCCTCCGGCACACGTACACCTTGGGCCAAAGGACGGAGAAGTCCCCTTCTCGCTCGGCCCCTGACAGGCGAGAGCCCTACTCGTGGGATCACAGCCAGGCTGCAAAGAAATCTGACATTAGGGCTCGGAGAGGGGCCGAAGACTGCAGCCCCATCTCACTCTGGTCTCCCGGACTGGAGGAGAACCGCTCCGCAAACGCTACGTGGTATTACACAGTCTTAGCTGAAGAAACGAAGCTAAAAAGTCGAGAAAGCGCCATGTGCAGATGAACCTCTTGCAGACAGACGACGAGGTGGTGACCTCCCAGAATGTGCTTCGACTTAGAATAAGCTATTTAAAAGGCCCATTCCTCACAGCTACTTCTCTCCTGGGGAATTAAACTTGGGCAGTTGTTTTCTCAAAGGGGCAGGTCTTGTTTCACAACAAAAACGCAGCCTCATGAAGCCCTTGCTGGGGCTTTTGCACGGGAGTACAAGCGTTCTGCGGTGGGGACGGAGACTATCCAGCTGGAAGAAAAGCACTGTGCTACCTCAAGGAGAGCTGCTGCGGCACCCAGAGCAGGGTTTGAGCTCCCTGCAGCCTGAAGCACAGAGTCCCCCCTGTCCTTGGGGTGTACGGGTGCCAGCAGCCACAGAGACCATCACGCAGCCCTGTAAATTTACACAAACTTAAAGAGATTTTGTTTTCTTTGCTGCCTTGGCTCCTGAAATTTATTAACGTGACACTGGATGTCCCCAAGAATAGCGCCTGCCAAGTCCATTCCCACTCTCTAAAACCACATTATAAATCATACGCCAGGAGAACATCCTGAATGCTGATGACTGGAGGTTATGGCAGTGATGAGGGCTGCCAGGAAGAAAAATGGATTTTCCTCCCCCAGTCCCAGCAGAAGTGTCCAAACACAGCACAGCCACTGCCCTGTTGGGCTGCCGCTCTGAACAAAGTAAAATACATTTATAGGAGCGATCACCATCTCTGCACTGGTTGTTAACACAATTAACGAAGGGATGGTTCAGTGGTTTATAGCTCGAGGTCTAACAGTGGTAGTAACAAGAAGGGCCTTTGTTAAGACAGTTTCTTCCATTACAGCACAATAAAACTATGATTAGTTCCATATTCAGATAATAGAGAAAAACAATTTCCAGTTGCTGTAAATCTTCTGAGGCTGAAGCAGTACTGCCAAGTTACCTATTTGCTTGTTTGCTGCCTTTTGAACATTTCTTAAACAGGGTTGTTATTAGCAATTTAGCTTCTCAAGACACAATGCAGTTAATTAACCCCGTCGGGGGGAAGCATTTGTGAGATCAGGCTGGATGCAGAGCAGGTAATCCGGGCTGCATACAGAGCACTCCTCCATGCTGCTCCACCACCGCTCCGCTGGGCAGCCTGCACCAGTCCAGCAGGTCACCAGTACTGGAGGCTCCTTCCAAGGGAGATGGACACCAGCCATTTGAACTGGCCAGAGATACCTGCATGTACAGAGCGATCACCTGGGTGTTATTGAGAGCTCTCTGTCCACTATGCATTGGGTAAGAAAGAGTGGGAAAGCTGTTTACATAAAAATTATTCCACTTTGATTTGTGTTTTTTAATGAAATGGCTGGGAAGAAATTGGATGAGTTTCTGTGAAGGAAGCAAGACTGAGGGAGCACGTATGAGAAAGGAAGAAGCATAATACTGGGACAAACCTCATGTGGATATGAATTAGTCATGAATTAATTTAGACTGGAAATGACAAGAAAGCCCCCAGGCCTCGCAGGAGAGGAGCTCTGTGTTTCCAAACACGGTATGGGGCCTGGGCATCAAACTGCTGGGAGGCAGAGGTTGACAAGCTCATATCCACCGCTCTGCAATAGGACAGCAGAGATGCCGGAGCAAGAAATGAAAGCTTATCTCACAAATCTTAAGGTGTCCAATACGTTGAGCAACCTAGTAAGGGTTGTAAGGTGCCTTAATTGTCATGTCTCTGGACAATGTTATATTAATCCCATGCTTCGGGGTTTCTATTTGCTGCCAGAAGGGGCCTGGGACAACTTTCCTTTGGGGAATAAATTCTTTGCTTTCTTTTCATCTTTCATTTTAGAAGGTGGCCAGCACTTGAGATGGAATGGAACATGACATGCACTGTGCGCTCAGTACCAGGAAAGCTTCAGGAGCCTGCTGTCTTGCTCAGTTGATCGTCACCAGGAGAGCGCCTGCTTGGGTAAATACCCTCCCAGAAATAAAAGAGCCCCATCTTCATGCACGACTTTCACCAGTGTACTGCATCACTGCAAGAGTTGGAACTCCTGACTGGAGGTCTAAGTACCCACGTCCAACACCAGGTCAGGACTGGTTGACTTCCAGCCATTCAGTAGCAATTCCTGTGGCTACCATGGAGCTGAGCTCAAGCGAGGTTCCTGGCATTGCCCTTGGCCGAGCCACCACCAACTGCTTCACTTACAGGCCTTCCTGCTCATTCTCTCTCTACAGTCACCAGAGCTAACCAAAGACATGCCAGGCTTGGGAACACTCTCAGCTCCTGCTTCCAGGACAGAGGCCTGAGGACAAGACCTTGGGGTGTAGGGGAGAGTTTGGTGGCATTAAGACAACAGAAGCAGCACCAGGATCTGTCTCCCAGCGGAGCTGGTCACACAGCCACACAACCACAGCAGCCTCAAATGGACCCGTGCTCATCTCACCTATATCGTTTTTACCCACTTTTCCCACGCACAGTCCCCAGCTGAGGGGTCTCCTTGTCTCTGTTCTGCTCTGCAAGGCTTCAGCCCCGGGAACAGCAGGTAGGGCTGGGGATAAATAAAAAGAGAAAGTACTATTTCTGTTTCTTCCTAGAAGGACAGGCTCTTTCACAAAAGACACAGAGTAGGCTACGCAGAGAGATGGTGGAAGAAGTGAGGAACAAAAGGCAGAGGAGGACCTGTTTGCCAGGAGAGAATGAGAAGCCCAGTACTTCTACATCCAGGTCTTTCAGCAGAAGAGAAGGCAAGGCAGAACAAAGGCAGAGACTCTATGCTGGAGCAGCCGTCTCTTCTCTGAGCAGATCCTCCCTGGTTCTGTGATCCAGAAAGCACTCCGGAGCACACAGGGACAGGCCAGGAACAGCAGAAAGCAGCTCCCGGTGCCCATGCCGAAGGTGTGGTGGGGAAGAACAAGCTGCAGACAGATGCAAAACACTCAGTGCTGAGGGATGGCATGTTTAAAGAAGGAGCCGTTTGGGAACAGCGGGAGGGAAGGATGACCCAGCATCGCCTCAACGGCTTGCTGAAGCAAGGTGCAAAATACAAACGCCAATTAAAGAGTTAAATACGCTTGCAGCACGTGCGGTGTGGAGACAGAGGCTGCGAGGAAGGGCTCCCAGCTCCCTGGCAGGTGGGCAGAAGGTGTCCATGCATGCACAGACGTGCTGCAGCAGCCCTCAAACGCAGACAGCCGGAGCAGGCCAGGCCTCTGCCGTTTCTCTGGCAATCCCTCACCTCCTCAGCGCGTTTCTCACAACACCGAGCGCTGCTCTCCCACGCGCCCTATTAAGGAACGCCCTGCATTAATTTTAAATGCTTGCATTTTTGCAACAGTGCCGTCAGCGCTGGAAAAAAATTCAAAAGAGCAAAACTATAAAGAAACATCTTCAAAACAGAGGCAGTGCCGGCAGGCAGAGCAGCCCCGCGGCAGCGTGCGCAGAAGATGGCCGTGCCCGGTGGCTGCATGCACGGCCCCGGTAGCAGCCTCTGACCAGGCCAGCGCAGGGCTGCAGCAGCCCCAGCACCCAGACACGCACGTTCAAGGGTCGCTCGGTGCCAAAGCTCCTTCTCGGGTCCGTGCAAAGGGGTCGTGCCAGCGCTGGAGCATGGCTGCTATCGGAGGACCACGAGTGCCATCTGCAGCGCAGCCCTCAGCCACACGCCGCTGCACAGCATCCTCTTGGCACCAACCCTGCCCTGAAACTCTGGTCCGCTGATGATGAGCAGCTCCCCGCCAGTCAGGGCCAGTAAAGGGTTTTAGCGCTGCGGTTAACCCCAGCAGTAATTGCTCAGGGCTTGCTGAGAGTCAAACTCAAACTCATGAACAGAGAACAGCAAAACAGGGAGTCCAGATCACATCGTTTTTCTCCACTTCCTATTTTTTTGCAAAGAGGCACTTTCACATCAGGACCAGAGGTAAACCAGAGAAGTAGGAGAGGGCAGAAATGTACCATCCCAGGTGTTTTCCAAGTTCTTGTCTTCTTTGGAATTGCTGGGAAGCTCCTCTCCGCAGCTGGCCGTGTGCACCCACACCATGGCAATTCAACACAGGAAAGCTGTAGAGAGCCAGTCCAGTCTCTGCAGGGTCTGAAGGTGACACTCAACCAATTTAGATACTAGAGAGCACAGTCATTTGAACTGGACTACCACAACTATGAGTCCTCCAATACCCCTTCGGTCTGACTTCTCCAGGCAGCTTCTGCAGGAGCCTCCCGTTCTCAAAGCTGGTCGTGAAGCTTTAACACAGTTATGACCAGATAAATGACAACTGCAGAAGCAAACTGTGCCAGCTCTGTCACTTGTGGCATAAGCATCACAGACATGGCATTCAAAGCTGGCTTAACAGAAGAGCCCCCCGCACCCACCGGCCAGCCAAGGTGACAGTATGAATCGGAGCAGGGTGGTGCCGCACAGACCCTTCTTCTACCCTTCCTGCCATCAGGTAAGATGAAGCACTGAAACTGCTTCCTAGAGACACAGCCAGGGGATGCTCCGTCCCCTGCGCAACCTGCCACTCATTTCCATCCCCACCAGTGTCCCGGCTCACCTTCCCCAGCGCAGGGCAGGAGCAGTGCGGTTAGAAACAGGCGCTTTTGAGAACTCCACTGCCAAGACATCTCCCACAGTTCCATCTCCTGTGCCCTCGCGTTACCCACACAGGTTATGACGAGCCCCCTGCCTCAGCGGAGCACCCTCGGGAAGGCAGGCTGTGATCCTCCTTCCCCAGGATGGTCGTCCCCCAGCCGGGAGGGCTGCAGGTGCCCACTGGGAACCTGCGAACACATCTGCTCAGTCCAGGTGAACTGAACAGAGAAACCTTCTCTCAAAATCATGCCAGCTACCCCAGCACACTGATTTCTTTCAGGATATTGGCTTCAGAGATTAACGTCTTCAAGTTTAACAAGACCACCCCACGTCAGTGTCATGGCTTGGAAACATCTCAGTGTCTGTTAGTGTTATAGGTGACGCTGGCACTGGTTCCAGGCTAATAATCCAAGAAAAATTGCAGAGGAGCCTCTATGCAAATATACCAAGAAGGGAAAGGCTTTGATATTCATCTGGCTGAGCTGGTCTTTGCAGTCCCTGATCATTTGAAGAGGATGCACAAACCACAGCCGCCTGGAGACAAGGTGCAATGGCTGCAGCCCAGTGCACTCTGGTGAGGTGAAGGGGCACCGCTTTGGGTTTCTTTCAAACCCCATTTTTCACATACGCCCACAATTCAACTGGCTGGGAGCAGCTGTAAGAGAACTAAGGTAAAATGTCTGGTGTCGCTTAAGAAAAAGAACTGCCAAAAGCTGTCACTCCTCTCTTCTGCATACCTTCATGATGGATATGTGTCCATCTCTTCATACAAAAGGATGCAAAATGGCTTGGAAACTCCAGCATCTCTGCATCAGAGAGAGGTCACCCAGACAAAGTGAAGTAGAAGGAGCCAGTTCTGGAGGCTTTAAGATATTTAAATAATTAATTAATAAACCCATCTACACTGGAGTGCCTCCTCATGCCCACCATTTCTGCAGGCAGTTCACACTGCAGTACCAGAAAGGACGGATAAGGTTCATCCAACATTAATGCCAATCAACGCTCCATACCGTGGCACACCTGCAAGCACTGGGCAGGGGCACGGCGACAAGGGGATGGAGAGACGAGGTGGTTGCACATGCAGATGGGAAGGGGTGAAAAGTCCATTTAGCAGCTTCTACTCAAGTGAACAGGAGAAAGCAGCCAGGACACCAAGTGACAGTTGTACATACTGTATATAACATACACACACATAATACCTCTCTGAACCAGCTGCATTGTGCCGTAACTGGCCAATACAGACACCATACTGCTCCTTGAAATACATACAAGCATCACTAAAATGGTGGTGTCCCCTTCCACCTGCATTTCAAAGCCCCAGGCGCTCATTTCAGCACACAAATGCCTTGAGATGAGGACAGGTTCTGTGCTTCCAGAACGGTCACGTGCAATACAAGGCAGCCGGGACCGCAAAGAAATACGTGTGATTTCCCAGCTGCACTTACAATGTTTACCAGCTTCGCCCAGGAAACGCAATGAGCGGTGTGTCTGTTGTGATGCTCTCGCACTCTCCAGCCGTCTCTGCCATTTGGTTCCCACCCAGCCCCAGCCCTTCTTCCCACCTCCCTTCCCCTCCGCCGGGCTGCTGGAGCACAGCCAGCACCCACCACCCCACACAGCATCACCCCGACCAAACCCCGGCCCCTCGGCTCCGCAGGCACGGAGGGCAAGCCTGTAGGAACACTCCTGTCCCCATCCAGTGCAGAATGGTGACAAATGGTTTGCTCCTCTGCTTTTTCATGGCGAAACTTGCTCTGCAGGACCAGCGACTAGCAGAGTCAGCCGGCAGAGCCGTGAGACAAGGCGCGCAGGAGCCGGCTGCACGCTGCTTGGAGTGACAGGAGCTCGTTTTAGCACAAAGAGCAAGAGAAGGCAGCACAAGGCGTTCCCTATATACAGTTCTGCCTTGATGTTTTGTAAACAAAAAGGGGGCAAGTGGGTAGAGGACTTTTTAAAATCACTGGCAGTCAATCTACATAAAATCAGACACATGAGTCCATTTACATTTTCATTAAAATATCTAGTTTTCTACAGATTAAAAAAAAAGATAAAACCACCACATAGGAGCCAATTTAGCTACACATAGGAGTTGCACCTCACTGCAGCAGTTTGGGTCAAATATTTTTAGCAAGACTTCAAAATGCAAATGGATCATCATGGTATTTAAATAAAAATCCTGGGTATTTCTAATATTAATCTCTGAAAGTGACAGTCAGATCACTTTCAACTTATTTGTGGGAGAGGGAACATAACATGTAGTCTGCACACGGGTGGCTTTAATTTAAATAGGCAATAATATTTAACACAGGAAATCTTCAACAGCATTAGAAGGAAACAGAGGCTTTCCCACTTTCCCTTCAAATCCCGAGGCAGCACTGCTGGAGGCAAACGCAGAGGGCACCTGCAACACATCCCTTCGGCCAGGCACTGCCAGCAGCAAGCAGGACCCCTCACGTGCACCGCCAGCCCAAGCCCACCGAAAGACCTGGGCGATGCTACGTATTCCCCAGAGCACCTCTAGGAAACAAACATACCGCTCCTGCGGTATGTAAACCAAGGGGAAGCACTTTGGGGAGGGTTGGGGGAGAGAACCCACACCAGCAGGGAATTAATAGTATACGTATACAAATAAAACTCATCACAGCCAGCCCGGCTCTTGCCTCTTCCCCTATGGCCCAGCTGTCTGCCGGCATGCCAGCACTGTCCCCTCGCCACCCAGGGCACCAGAATGTGACAAAGCCACCTCTATCCCAGGGAAAGGGAGACCTGCTCCAGTCCCCAGAACGGCCCTGCTGCCCAGCTGGGATGGCGCTGCATAGGCAGGATCCGGCCAGAGATCACCCAAGTCCCCTGCACTTCAGAAAGCCCGGGTCTGCTCGCTGTGCTCGCACCGCTCATCACTCAGCCTAGAGGATAAGGACAACGGGATGCTGCTCCTGGGCCAAACCCGGCCTTCACGTCTTTCCCAGGAGCACAACCCAAAAGCAACAACAGGGTTACAAACTGCTGAGAAGGTAAAATACCACCCGGTGATACGAGACATGGTTGTGGCAAGAGCGATTACGTTGCTCAGCACTTCTTCAGGACAGTTCAGCAGCCCTTTTGCTGCACACCACAGACAACAACTGTCATTTGCCTTCACATCCGAGAGTTAACTGAGGTTTTTTACTCAAAAGAGCTAAGTGTGGCAAACCCATGCTGTTTCTTGCCCCTTCTCCAGCCAATGTCCCCTGGGTGTCCACTCCGTCAGGCCCTGGGGTGGGCAGTGCTACCCAGCCCTCAGGCTGCCGCTGGGATGCTGCGGTGTCTCAGGCTACTTACTCCTTCCTCCCCTTAGCAAGGACAGCAGTAACTTTGAAATAACAGACATTCTCGGAAAAAAGTGCCGTCTTGATGAACCAACATCTGCCAGTGAATGAAGCAGTTTGTGAAACAGTTTCCAACCAGTTCGATTTAAACACACCGTAACTGGGGGGTCCCAAAGGGATGCCTGTAAGGTACCTTGGGTAGAAGGCATAACTACTGCTGCAGAATGGAAATGCCAGGTAATTAAACCCTCTTCTGCCTAACAAAGAAAAGTATGTGAAGCACCGACTGCTTGAAGATAAAACCAGAAATGTTCAAATCACGAGGCACATATTTTTAACAACCAGGATGATTGGATAAACTCTGAATGGAAAGGTGATTTCTCCATTTCTCAGTTTCTTCAGGCCACATTTGGATATCTTTCAGGAAAGGTGCTTTACAAACACAGAAGTTAACAGGGTCCATGCAGGGAGTAAAATTCAATTGCCTCTGATTGCAGGGAGGCCACATTAATCAATCTAATTTCCCCCTAACTTCAAACTCTACCAGTCTGAAAATTGTATTTGTTACCTCCAAGTACTTCTAGGTAACAGGAAAACAAGAAAAAAAGAAAAAAAACACCCAAAATCCCCACTGTTAGTAGGCTGCAGCTGATACCATCAGCACTTGCAGATGTAGTTTGTGTTGCAAAGTCCTCCACTAATTTTGCAGTGCCATCACATGTATTCTCCTGCAGGACCAAAGGAGCTCCCAAACAAGAAAAACCTGGGAAACAAAGTCTCCTTGGCATCGTGCTTCTTCCCTCAGCAGCCAAGCCTGAAGACAGGGTGTAAGCCCAGCCTAAAGGGCATAATGTCTGCAAACCAAGCACAACCACGAGCAGCCTCCAGTAGTGCAAATCTCCTGGCATGTAACTACACAGACCCCCAGCCACTGCTCGTGGGAAGGCTAATTTCAAATAAAGGATTTCAGCTTTATTACTACTGCATTTTACTGCTTTTTAATGATCCATTAACAACAATAAGACAATACAGAAGTGTTTACTGAAGAGTTTGTGAACTCTTTCATTTTTTCCTGGGGTACGAAGCTCTTCAATTCATCTGTAGATTGTTCCTCTTTCAGGCTTCAACCAGATTTGTGTCAACACAGTAACTGACCCATGCTATCCCACACAATTTTGAGATTTCTAACATTTGAAAGAGAATTTCTTCCTGGGACAGTGTGCCCCATGGCCGGCACAGTGCAGGGGAACTCCAGCAGCAGCAGAGCAGCCCTCATGCCATGGAGACCTGGGCACCGTCAAGCATCCCAGCCTGTAGCCTGCTCCTCAAGCTGGGATGTGAGCACAAGAAGTCCTTGAACCATCACACGTCCTCCTACCCTGTCCCACCTGCCACTGCTTCAGGCAGGGGCCTGTGGCAGGAATACAGCATTCCCAGAAGGCTCTCTTCAGCCCCAGAAAGAAATTAGGTATCACCCTGGTCAGAGGACAGCACAGGAGTACAAAGGGAAGATTAAATAGATGTCTCTCTTGACCAGAAGTGGGGTGGGGGGAATAGACATGTTCCTCTACCCATCCTGCTCTTCTTACCTTCCTCTGCAGTGACACGATAAGTATCAACTCACCATTAGCAGATCTAGGGCATCTAGTAGTCCCCAAGGACCCATTTAGAGTTAATTTAACCATTAGTATAACCCCAGAAATCAGGACTAATGGATGCTTTGCATCCAAATCCACTTGGATTTCCTCCTCCCGGTGAGGAGACCTGATGCACTCCTTATGCATCACATTTATGCCTCCGTAAAGTTGGTCCATGTGCTTTCAATATACCACTTTGTAACACTTAGCCATTGGAAACCTAATTAGTTATATCTGCTGAAGGCTTAAACTCAGTCTGTCTGCCAGGGCAAGAGCCAGGTGGATTCCTAGGAGCATCACTGTCTGACAGAGGGCCAAGCAAAGCTCCATTAGTGTATTTGTCATGCTCATCCCTCCTGTCCAAACTAAGCTGGTGGGTTGAATAAAATCTATGCAAGAAGTTTTACAGAAGTGACAGGGATTTTTTTAATCCTCATTGATTTGTTGTGAAACGGGAAGCATCAGAATAGCTTCCGTGGAGAAGTGGATTATTCCCCCAAATCTCTCCTGCCCTTCAGTTAAGTCTTTTCCTGGAGAAAAAAAAAAAAAAAAGAAAACCAAAAACCACCAAAGTCATTCAGCCTTTTTTCTTAAACAAGGAAAGATTTCTACCTATACAGCTTTGAAACGGTTTCTTTCTCAGATCCTTTTCTAAGGTGAAATTGTTGACTCATCACTTCCTGCCCAGTCAGGCAGGAGGAGAAGAAAAGGAATTAATCACTGCTAGTCCTGCCAACACACTGCTTGGGTAGGTTATACAGCGCTTTTGCGAGGCCAGAGCAGAGCAGGCTGGACAGAGGACTGGGACCAGGCACCTTATCCCAGCCTTGCCAGTGCCCTGCTGCAAGACTGTGGCCTTTCCATCCTTTGTGCCTCGGTTTCCCCATCTGTCAGCATACTTGATGAGCCTGTCTCCTTTCAAAGAGAGTGCTGGACTCTGTGGATGAACCATGCCACACAGGAGGGAGTTTCCATCTGTAACCAAACGGTGCATTTTTCTTCATAGCAAAGGAAATAATAAAATGCAAGTTTGAGCATTACATAGCGCAACAGCCTCCAGGAAAGTGATACTTTTCTGATGTTCTCTACAAGGACGATTCCAAGACCCACGTGGTCCAGCAGATGTTGGTCCCAGGTGAGGCGGCCCAGGGGAATGGTGCTCCATGCCGATGACGTTCCTGTTGCCAGACACTGCACTGACTTTCAAAACACAGCTGCGCATCCACAGCTCCTTGACCCCAGCATTGGGCAGAGCAAGAGGTTTGTGCTCGGGGACACTGATCAGGCCTGGGGGGACCTGCACATCTTAAAATATAAGCAGTTTTTAAGGTCTGTCTTTGAGAAAGGAGCAAGCGAGATGGGATCCTGTGCTTGACTTCCCCAGAAAGGGCTGGGAGGAGGACTTAAAGAAAGGCTTGAGGGACCTGCTGGCACATCGGCTGAATCAAGGGGCTGGTGAAGAAGACACCAGGACCCTAGAATCATAAAATCATTTAGGTTGGAAAAGACCTTCAAGATGATCGAGTCCAACCATCATCCATGCCCACTAGACCATGTTATGGAGTACCCCGTCTATGCGCTTTTTGAACACCTCCAGGGATGGTGACCCAACCACTTCCCTGGGCAGCCTATTCCAATGTGTGACAACCCTCTCAGTAAGAAATTTTTCCTAACACCTAACGTAAATCTCCCTAGCCTCAACTTGAGGCCATTTCCTCTCGTCCTATCTCCAGCCACCCGACAGAAGAGACCAGCACCCACCTCACTACAA
>JAVJGG010000040.1:21500929-21520737 GCA_035590195.1 Aviceda cuculoides
AACAAAGAGTGCACTTGTCCAAGCCATGGGACCTCAGCTTCTCAAGGAGTACGCCATGAGAGGCAGTGCCAAAGGCCTTGCTGAAGTCAAGGTAGATAACATCCACTGCCTTCCCCTCATCCAGTAGGCGGGTCACCTGGTCACAGAAGGAGATCAGTTTGACCCTCTCCTGCTCAGGCTGTCCTAGCCCTGCAGCACAGAAAGCTGCCTCCCTTTTCTTGGGAGGAATCCAGAGCCATGGCACTGAGGGCCCAGCTTCTGTGATTAGACTGTAATTTCCACTTGGATAATTACTCTTAATATAGATATCCAGGGAGAAAAGCAAGGAAACCCATCCAGTCAGCAAGGCGACCGAAGAGTAGGAAGACAGGGACAGAAAGGAGGTGAAAGCCTCCAGCCTTAAGGCTTCCCAGTCCCCTCCAAAGACAGTCCCCAACGATTTCTTGATGCTCAGACACTCCCAGGTCTGTCTGTCCCGTTCCATCTTGAGCAGCGCAGGATGGACACTTCTGCCACCCCTCAAACCTGTCCCCAGCTAGCAGTTCTGGGGAAAAAGCTGCTTTGGTGATGACCAAACCCAAGACCTTGCAACCTGGCAGTTACACCCCCTGCTGCAGACTACACGAATTTGCCAGCAGGTATAACACAGTTTCCAGCTGATGGAAGTATTTTCCTAAGCTTGGGTAACATTAAGACAGACCCTGCATCCTGTACCCAACACAGCAGCTTCCTACGTTTTGTGCCATCGCACATGCAAAGGCTTCTTCCCTATCAGTACGGTTCAGCAGGGGTAACACTCCCCAGCAGAGAACATTTTAAACACTTGGATATTACCCAGGTCTTGGCACCCAAAAGGTCAATTTGCTGACAAACCACCCAGGCTGAAAATAGATTTTTATGACTCTTAGTAAAAATTCAAAACCCAAATTACAATATAGTCACTCTCTCGAAAAAATACCAGTTCTTCCCTGACAATGACTGGGTTTCCCGAGCACAGGTATTGCAGAAATGTTCTTGCCAAGCTTCCTTAAACAAACCCTGTTCTGCATCAGTATCTGCCCTTCATGTGGTTAAATATAAATGACAACTCGGTGCAGGGGGGCAGATGCATACACACAGCTGGTCCACTGCTTACAAAAAAGGCAGAGAAGTTACAACTTCTATTTCTTATCAGTAAAAGCCTTCAACAATTACAGCTATGCACCAAAACACAAGAAAAGGTTGGGCTTTCCTAAGGGACCATCCTTTGATATTTAAGCCAATTTTATTTAAACTTGTCAATTACCATTTAAAAAAAAAATCATCAGAGAAAGCAAAGCTTATTTTAATGGCAAATCCTAAAATCTTTTGAAATCTCTCAAGCAATATTTATCTGTTTGGAAGAATATTGGTAATGATTACGCTAACAAAATCAATTTGCGACAATTACTTAACTTCTACCATTCTTGGAATTAAAGTTTTATGTTATATTTTCTTCTAAATCAAGTAATTGATCCTCACATGAATTAGAATTATACCAGCTCACAAAATCCACAGACTAATTGAATAGTTAACCAAGTGTTCAATAAACTTCACACCTTAGTATCATACCCTTTAAAAATGCTTAATTAGATTTTGCTCCTTGCATAAATAGCTGTAAATGGAGACCTCTTAGTTTCACTTTTCATTTAACTTTTATTCTCAAAGCACATTAACAAAGTAACTAAGTGCTTATCAGATTTCTTTACATTTTTCACGATATAGTGCTGATTGCAACAGCTGAAAGATTATAAAATATTTTTAAGTGGTTATCAATCAGCTCTACTACAGCCAAAGTCTCCATGACCGTGGATCTTGTACACTTAGCTCAGCAAAGCATTTAAACGACTGCTCAGCCTCTGCTTAAGCTCTTAGCATAGAAGCAAGAGCTCTGCTGAATCACAGCTTTCCACATCTGCATCTTGAAGAATTGCAGATTTCTCAGGACTTTGCTTTCTGTCCTCCACACCTTGTCTACCTCTGCTATGTTTTATTCACCTTTTAAAACTTTATCATATGATATTCTCTCTCCCCCATTTTTACTCATTTTTTCTTGAGCAGGAAAGTTGTGTTTGTGTGGTATTCGGGGCACCCCTGCTGGCCCCCATACTTGCAGCGCAAGACACCAAAAGCCGTTTGTCTTTTCAATCCATAGTGGGAAGGTCTCTGCAAACTCAGGCAGATCTGTTCCAATCAGACACTCCCTGATTAGACGTCGAGAAATTTACCTTTAAAACCTATCCATCTTAACAGCAACACAGACCGTACAGTCATTCATTTGGAGTTTTGCCATTATTTTCACCCCCCAGTATTTTTCTCCCCAGCTTTGGGGCTCTCCGGAGCCCTGGTGTCAGCGGGCCAGGCAGCAGAGCAGACTGAAGAACCAGCAACGCTCAACCGCTCGGCGCAGGGGGGGAATTTACCAGCGAAATACACCCCAGCCGCAGATCAGCCTGCGATGCTGAAGAAGAAAGCAGCAGACTGGCAAACAGAGCTCCTCAGCGGTCTGACCAGAGCGAAACTTCCTCAGCCCTTCTGGAAGCTTCCCCAGGACCCACGAGCAAGACTCGCTGACCCAACAACTGGAAAGTCTGCATTACCTCAGTGCCCTGATCCACGCTCTCCCCTCAGCCACCCATGGAAGGTTGGGCAAAAGTTAAAGTGCGGAACAGAAACAAACGTCCTTCTGGGGGAGCGTGCAGTGGGGAGACAGCACCTCCTGCCCCCGGAGAGGGCTCAGCTGGTGCCTGAAAGCTGAGGGTTTTGTTACTGCCCCCGTGCAGGCAAAAGGCAATCCTCTGCAGAATCACTGCAAGGCCCACAGTGCCCCACAGCCGCCTGCTCTCCATTCTTCTCCTTGACGATACTCCACACCTTTGGTACACAGCATTTAACACCGAGCTCAGCACTCAGTGCCTCCCATAGCGGAGCCCAGCCCTCCATACCTGTTCACACCTCGCACCAGTGCAGCAGCTTCACAGCACGGCGTGCTCCTTCCCAGCCAGCAGCCTCCGCGGGATCCGGCTGTCACGGTTTAACCCCAGCCAGCAATTAAGCACCACACAGCTAACGAAATCAGCACCCAGCCTCTGCCTGCATCTCTGACTTCACGTTACGCCAGAGCCCTTTCTGAAGTGCTTCCCAAGGTCCCACGCGGACACCACAGCCAGTAAGGAGCCGTCTCCTTTCCCACACACTTGGGAGAACATCCCCCAGTTTTGCTCAGCCAAAGTCCCACCCCACACCAGCATCCCCACCGAAAGCCTTCTCTCGCAGGCTGACGAGGCAGCTGGCAATTAACAGAGTGGTGATGACGGCCCAGAGCCCCAGCTGTGGCCACGCTGAGATGGAAGCACAGGAATCAGCTATGGTCTGAGGCTTCTCTCTGCTAACCGCTTTGTCAGACGTTTGTTGTTATTTTTAACACGTTTATTATTAATGACTATCCCTCCTCTTTTATTTTTAACATTCATCTATAGCGTAACTTGTGTGGCAGCCTCAAAGCTATTACCTCTTCAGGGAGACTATTATAAATTCACTTCCACCATAACATCTTATAGACATTGCTCACATTAGGTATAAAAATTTTATGGAATGTACTAAAGTTGGTGCACACAGCAGCAATTTTTCAAACATAAACATCTTGGACATTTTAAAGATATTTCTTTCTAAAGACCAAGCAGCATTTGGTCACACGGAAAACTGCATGCCAGGAAAATATACATTTTAATTAAGTTTAAAAAATAGTCAAGCACAGCTCTAAAATAGTTTTTGAAACTAGACCTATATTGATTCTTTTAGCCTGTACAAAAATTCACTGTGCAAACAATGTGCTTGCGGTATAATTGTATTGTATCTTTCAAGGATATTGAAATAACAACTTCAGAAGGAAGAATTTAGCAAGGAAGCATGAGCAGGCTTCACTTACTCACTGGAAGTTGCAGGCAGTTCTAGCAAAGCTTGGCATTGCCAGGCCAACACACAGCTCTCCTTTCCAGTTCCCCAGGGTACTGATGGCATCACTAGGGAGACACTGGGCAGGTGCCATGCTGATGCCTAGCAAGAATACCCAAGGTTTCAGTCATGCCTCTGGGTGGGAGCAATTTTTAATATAGCCTGGGGTTCATTAATTTAACATAAAGCAGCTTGCTGCTCCTTCCTCATGTCTGCAGAGGGCACACAGGTGTGTGTATTACAGAGCGTCGCAGTGAAACCTGAGGATCAGCTGCTCCTCTGCATAGGAACATGCACAAAAGCTAAGTGAGCCAAAGACACGAGTCTGAGGTGAATAAATAACAGCACTTTCAGTAATTGCGTGGATTTTCTCATACAAAAGTACTTTAGGGCTCTTAGTTCATGCGTAGCTTAATTCTCTGAATCTGTATTTGAACCTTTTATCTTCTTATTTTCTCCTGCCTCCATTGCTCCTTATTCTCTTTCAAGAAGGATTTTGCAGAGATGCTCAGCCTTGGTCATTACAAAATCTTGCACGCAAGAATTCTCAGAGCTTTGTTCCAATGTGAGCAAAGCTGAATATGATTTTTAGGACAACGCGTTGCCCTGAATAAGGATATCATCTGGACACATCCTCACCACTCATCAAAACCAGCCCTTACTCCCCCCCTAGCTTCAAACTTTTTAATTTGGGATGGGGAATTCACCAGTGCCGCAGACAAAGGCTGCCACTAGCCACGCTTTCACTGCTTTTGCGGAGCTGTTGGCCATATTTTAGTAAACTCTTCCTTTTTTTTTTCAGATCAGACAGAAAAATGTGCCATATTAACCATGGCACTTATTTTGAAAAAAAAAAACCCAAAACAAAACAACCAAAAAACCCCCCAAAAACCCCTTTTCTCAGCTCTACAATGCTTAAAATCACACCACATTTATTTGCTGCAAACCCATTGCTTCACATTTACATTGTTGTCATTTACAGGCAGATAAAAACCACATCAGAAAGCAGAAAGGCGGGAAAAGTTTCTATAATTGCTCCTGGATTTTTTACTGATTTGTTGACTTCTGTTCTTAACAAAACTCGGTAAATGCCACCCACAGCCACGAGCTGGGGGAGGACGAGTCTAACAGCAGAGCTGCAGAGTAGGAACGGCGGGTACCAGCGCATCTGCCCCAGCGCCCGGAGCCGACGGCTCACGTGAAGCCCCCGCGCGGAGCAGAGGATGTAGAAAGCCGGGGTCCTTTCGCACACCTACAGGCATTTGGGTACGGATCGCCTTGCTGCGACGGACAAGCAAAAGAAAGCGAGAAGGCTGGTGCGAAAAGCAGTTGGACTCGATAGCTGGGAGGGTGGGCAGGGCAGGGCTGCCTGGCTCTGTCCTGCTGCTGCACTTGCTCTTTTGCTTCTGATAGAATAAAGGAGGTTTTTTATGTAACCATCAACTAACGCTGGCAATAAACGGACACGGTTACAGGGAACTCCAGATATTTGGGAATGGCAAATCCCTGCACAGGAACAGTATCCACCAACAAGCACTGCCTGTGGTCCTCCTGGGCGTTCAAAAGCACAGCGCGAACCCTGCTGCTAACCCAGCGGGTCGCACAGGGAGATGCTCAGAGACATGCCCCAGGGGATTAGCGTACTGGCAGACGGTCACCTACGCTCTGTTAGCAAGCAGTGAGGATGTGAGAAGCAGCCTTGCACACACCCTCCTCCTCCAGCACATGCCATTTTCAAAGGACGGCATCACTGTGAACTCTCTCAGCCCGATAAAGATGTTTGCCTGGAGTTTGCGCAGCACCCGAGAGCAACCAAGGTCTCGTTTGGGGACTACAGCTGACTTACACTTCTGCTCATCAGTTCCACTATCTCTGGTCAACCCATATTTTTTTTTATATCTGTGTTTCAGTGGGGAGTGAGTTTCTTTCCACTCGGTTGCAGTTTTGCATTAGCATTCCTAAAGTTCCACCAGTTCCTCCAGCCATCTGAAATTACCATCAGCTTCAGTGGAGGGAACTGTTAAACCTTGCTATGTGAATCAGCCCTGCAGATCACCTTTTCCTGATGCCTGTGTCCTTTCGCAAATTGGCAATATTATCAAAAGAAAAAGTACAGGGAAGTTAAGTGTGCAGTTTCTGCTCCCAGCTCAAGAGAGGAAAACAATTAGGCCTGGAAGCTTTACTTTCCCAGCGAGAATTATCTTTGGCTCATTTTATACTGCCAACAGTAAGTAGATTTATACACGACAGCATGTGTTAATGACAGCAACAGTAACTAAACAAGTCTGGTAACACCTGACCAAAGACTGTGAGGGCTCAAGAGATGAACCATGCCATGGAGAAAGAGAATAAAAGCTAACTACTACATCCTTTTACTAATTTTATGAGCTTGAGTCAAAGTCCACTAAGTTGATGGCTTTTTCCACTGATCTGCAGTGATGCCCCCTGAGGGTAGAGTGAAAACAGGCACCAGTGAACTATTTTGGTGTCTTTATGTGAGAAGCTCAGCCGCACGTCCTCCCTGAGCATCCCGAGTGCTGGGACGGGATGCTAAGGGGACCGCGCTCCCACCCTTACGCAGCGCAGGGCCCCACCAGCCTCCCGCCTCTCCGGCCACGGGCCCGGCAACGCCATCGATGGGGAGGCTGAGAGCTGCCGTCGGACCCATTAAACACCAGCCCAGAGAGCACGTTCCCCTTCTCCTCCTGCTGCCCTTGCAAGAACAGTCCTTTGTCTGCTCCAACCCAGCAATTTTAATGGCTTTCTGTGTTGAAATAACAGCCACGCCATCCCTTTGGATCCACCAGAAAGAGCAGTCTGCCCTTCTCCATCATTTCAGGAATATTCTGCTTTTTTATGAATCCAAAACAAACCCAAAGAGTAATGAACGGGACACTATTTGCCATAAAATATGCTAGCGTTGATTACTGGTTCTGTATTAAGAAGGATTAATCAATAGTGACAATTGCAAGTTGTACGTGTGCTGGGAATGGATCACTGGAAGATGAAGGACATCTGGACGAAAGGTAGAAATTGCTAAATGAAAGAAATAGGGTATTTCTTTTTTTTCTACCTGTCTTCCTGTACTCCCTGTACAGGAAACCACTCTCCTAATTGGTTACTTAGTATCTGAACTTAATTGGTATAAAACACTTTTCCCTGCAACTCCCTTCCAGCAAACACAGCAAGATGAATGTGGTGATAGCGAGTGGTGTAATGGGTTTTGGATATGGAACAATATGTAAAAATTCTTTGAGATTACATTGGAAATATTTCTTTTCCTAAGTGCTTTTATAGAAATTGTTGAATGTTTTGGATGAATTTAAAAGAAAAGGAAATAATTGAGGGAAACAACCGGCACGGAAAAATTTCAGTTCATACAGTTAAAACTTTGCAAGGAAAACCAAATCTCACAATGAAACCTGACAACTTCATACAAAGATATGTCACTTGCTTTAGCTGCAACTTCTTCTAGTTTTACAAAAGTAAAGTTAATGGGTTATTTTCCTAGCCCTTGTACTTTAGAACAGCATTTCTGTTATTTGTCTTCTTTCTCTCCAAGTTCAAGCCAGAAGAAGTCACCATATGTACTGTGATAAATAACATGAACATATACAGATGGAGAAGACAACCAGTACAGAACCCAGCCACATACAGTACCACCAAGGTGAAACATCTTAAGATTACAATCTTTCAGTTAAAAAACCACCTCAGGGTAGGTCCCCATATGAGCTCAATGGCTGTACTGTCATGAGAGATGGGGACATTCCCCCAGAAGCTGCCCTGGCACCAGTCAGACAGATCTCCTCCAGCAGTGGCACCAGCCACTCCACCAGCCCCACTCCTCCGAATTCAGCAGGCTTGCATCGGGAATGTGTTTCCCCACATCCTAAGGACACCTGTACTGATATCTACCTCTGCACCCACATCCCTGTCATCGCCAGCGGTGCTGTGTCCTGCCCCAGGCTCACCAGGGAGCGGGGAAGTAGGAGACAGACTTCGCCGGGACCCTGCCGCTGCGCGGGCGAAGAGTCGCGATCCGGGTCAGGAACTGTTTACAACGCTGGAGCCTCAGGTTAATTACAACTTCGGTCAGGCAGTGGAGGCAAAAGTCTTAAAGACAGCATGATTAATCCTAATGCACATCTGACCTTGAAACGTGCTGGCGGCTGTCCCCAGGCTCCCTGCAGGCGGAGGTCGTGCAGCCGGAGCCGGAGCGCGGGCTCACCCGCGGCGCTCGGAAAGCAGCCGCTGACGGGGGAGAGCTCTGTCCTGGACTACCAAAGCTCCAGTCCAGGCCCTGCTGGGAGGCACCCCGGTTGTGTCTGGGACTTGCAGAGCTCTTTCAGAGGAAGCCCTGCTTCTACCAGACCTCAAGGAACGGTGCTGCGCGTCACGCAAAGCACAGAGCGGTACGAAACTGTCCGGACGGCATGTATTCATGACTTTTCCACGGAGACTGTTATTCTCCCACGTACACTTTGTCATCACCGTTGACCGATGCTGTCCTCCCTAATCCTCATCCCTCCTGCTTTTACCAAAGAGTTCTTTTGGAGAGACAGAAGTAGCTGCTCAGCACTCCAGACAGATTGCTGCAAACCCCCTGATAGCGAGTCTGTCTCTCAACGGCAACAGCTCCAGTGTATCTGGGAAAGCACGCCGCAGACAGCTCAAGGTATGTTCCTTTCGAGTGTTTTGTAGCCATCAGTAAGACTTTGTTTAAATTTCCCTTCCTATTAATGCCCAAAATCAGACACAAAAAGCAAGGGATTTTATCTTTGTTTTAAGCCTCTTTCTTCCATTTCTGTAGCTGTCTCAATATGGTGACATAAAATTTAAGTGAACAATTTATTAATCAAACAGAGTGGCGGATGCAAAAGAAAGGCCTGGGAAGTACTCAGATGGGTGGTGGGGATTTTGTAAGCTATCCCAAGGAGATCTGAGGAGCCAGGTCCTGCCAGCCCCGGGAGCGCCCACGCTGCCGCTCCTGAGGGGCACTCCGTCTCCTGCAGATGTGCAGGCTCCCTCCTAGGAATTTGAAGATGCTGTAAAACTTGTTTTACAATCCTAATTTGCTACCACACTGGCTTTCTAAATACCCTGCCCTCAACATAGGAAAACTGCACATCCTTTGCATCTGTAAATTATGTCCTAGAGAGACACTAATGGTTAAAGAGAAGAAACTTCTGAAAACCTGCCTTATCTTCATTAAAAGCTCCAGAAACTTCACACATACAACTTGGACATACAATGCAAAGAAAGACTTTGAGACTCATTGCAGACTTTGCTTCAGGAATAAACACCACAAAAGCTAGTGAAATCTATCCTCAGATGAAATCCCTAGAGAGCTGCAGAGGGAAAAACTTCATCTAGGACAGAGATACCCTGCAATACTCAGAGCAGAGATGTGAAGGGCACCGACCTAGCCTACAGAGGGAACGGCTGTGGATTCAACAAGGATTCTACATGGCCGACACAGAAATCCAGACTCGGGATTACTGGGGGGTGTCAGAAAGCAGATGCCTTGCATGCTGCAGCAACACCAGCTGTTTCCCAAACCCCACACAGCTCAGCCCAGCGTGAGACTGCAGACTCACCACCGGCGGCACATCCCATCTGCCAGTGGGAACTCAGTCTGGAGCATCAGCGGAGATACAGCCCAGAGAGCAGATCCTGCTCTTGACAACCAGTTGTCTCCCTGCGAAGCAGATATAGAACATATTGGAAAGTAACGGGTGGCCTCACTAGAGGGGGGAACCTCAATGCTAGGCGCTGCACAAATAGACTACAGAAAGGCAGCCTCCGTTCTCGGAGAGTTCATAACAACGTATGGCCTGGGAGATAATGCCGGAGTATGGACAGAAACACAGAAGGCACAGCAGGTATATTGATCAGAGTCTTGGGCACCCGTCATCAATCTGCTGTCAAGTATTTTTTTAAGGATCACCACCCCTATGAAGGATTGGAAAGGGACAAAGACAAGGCTGCCTGGGCACCTCCGGAGAGCTCCTCCCTCCCCAGGGGAAAGGGAACGAGTGGAAAAGTGCATCTCCAGGAGTGAGCAGTTCAGCAAAGGAGCAAGCCACACGGGACTGAAGAGCCAGGAGAAGCTGAGAGAGGGAGAGTGGATGGGGCCGAAGGGGTGGGCTGACAAAGCCATCGGCAGCACCGAGGTCAAAGCCAAGAAAGCACCGGCGCAACTGAGAGGCAAAGCATTTCCTTCTACTCAGTGGTCTTGAGGAGCCAATGCCCGAAGCACAGGCACACAGCAAGGTATCAAGATGGACATTTGCCCACTTGACATTTACAGAGACACAAAAAGAGTATGAGGTGTGACCTTTTCTGTGAAGGCTCTCTCCCAGCTTTCCATACGAATACTAGAGTCAAAGTTGGAGCCCAGGCATCCCAGGGTCCCTTGAGAACCACCGGAGAGCAGCAAGGACTGCTAGAGCATCATTCATGTCTTGGGTGGCCTGAGTTGCCCTTGGCTGGCCCCCAGTTCATCATGGCTTGCAGAGGAATACAAGGTGACGAGGGTCTTTAGACAGTCGTAAGGGCCTTGAGACAAATGGGACAAGTCTGTTCACTGACACCTGTGGGTAGGAACACGCCTACAAACCTGTCAGCAAGGTGTTTCTTAGGACTTGGGCAGAGCTCAGTTATGGTAACAGACTTTATAAATCCAAATCCAGTCCCTCTTTTCTTGTTTTGCTGCCAGCAATGCATGGCAGGAGGGTAGTAATAAAAGTTGCTTAGTTGATAGCTAGGGAAAGCAAAGAGCCCAGTGAAACCAACAACCAAATCAGTATGATACACTGGGAATCATGACAGACATTACAGTACTGCCAACCCAAACTCATAATAATGACCGAAAAATTCTATAATCCATTTTAATAGTTAAGATTCTTTTTTTACTTGAATTTTGGTTTCTAAGCCTTTTACCTGTACAACCCATGGGCAGAGTAAGGCTCTGAGCCGCCACCTGTATGCCTTCAAACTTTTATTTAGAAAAGGGTCTTCAGTTATCACATGACTAGAATGTAAGGATTTCAGAAACAACAGTTAATAGTATTATATCCATGAAGAAAGTCACACATGAAGAACACTAGAGCCTTTGTTTATGCTCTACATGGATGCATTTTCATGCAGGTAATCTCCCAGATCTTTAAACAATCTCCATGTTCCCTTCAGGCTGCAACAGGCATACAGGGTTGGTGAAAGTGTCTTGGGTAATGACCCAAGACTGAGCAAATGACCAGCAGGCTGGGGAAGGCACCTTCCAGTATCTCTGAACATGCAAGCTAGCGTTGGCTGAGTTGGAGAACTGTTTGTACCTGTAAATGTACTATGCTCATAATAGAAAATAATGCTGGGGATGGACTGCAAGAGGTCACCTTGTCCATCCTCCCTGCTAAGGCAGAAGCAAGCAGATGCGAATCTCTCCTAACACAGGTTTTTCTAACCCACTCTCGGCAGTCTGTAATGGACACAACTCCGTGCTGCCCATGGGCGGTAGGCTCCAAGGCTCGGTGCACTCTGCTGTTCTTTCTGCTTCTGTACTTTCAGCCCTAACTATAGCAGAACAGATTAGTCCTGAGAATTCACATGACGTTTTAAAATATAGGCTTCCAAAAAAGCAACACAAAAGGGGCAATAAATCATGACACTGGTTCATTAAAAGTCTGATTTACACTTCAGCGCATTGGGTGGATTATTTTTGGAGAAAGCTTCCAACAGTCAAGACCTGCAACCACTTAAAACTTTTTATTGGCAAAACCAATCGACTTGCCAACATTAAGCACACGGTATTTAACAGCATTAACCACCCCATTATCCATTTCCTCACTTATCATGTTCTCTCGTATATAGAGTTTTATTGTGCTTTTGCTTCCAGCTCCATTAAATGCTGGTGAAATCACTGTCTTTAAGAAGATCAAAAATACCAGGCTGCTAAAGACACAGGCAAAAGGAACCCAGATTATATTTAACTCACTTACAAATTCATCATTTAAGCTGTTAAGGCCATTAATTTGAAGCCATGATATGCCCATCATTTTAATTTTGGGTTCATTTAAGCTACATGTACATAGTACATAAAAGAAGTCATTCCCAGGCTTTCCTCCATGTTATCACGCAAATGCATTGCATAACCAGTGCTAAAAGTACATTACAGCAGGCACCCCTTAACTTTTCTGTAATTTAACAGAGTGATAATTAAACTCAATCTCATAGCATTAACTTGCTCTATGTGAGGCAAAATAAATCCTGAAAAGAGCATTTCTTTTTAACAAAACAATCGTAAAGGCTTGAAGTGGGCTTTACCAGTAGAACAGGGTTGGTATTGGGACTGGTGTTGTTTAACAACATGGGCAGTGGGATGGAGTGCTCCCTCAGCCACTTTGCCGATGACCCCAAGCCGTGTGGTGCGGTCGACACGCTGGAGGGAAGGGATGCCATCCAGCGGGACCTGGACAGGCTGGAGAGGTGGGACCATCCAAACCTTACGAGTTTCAACAAGGCCAACTGCGGGGTCCTGCACATGGGTCGGGGCAATCCCAAGCACGAAGACAGGCCAGGCAGAGAATGGAGCCAGAGCAGCCCTGAGGAGAAGCACCTGGGGGTGTTGGAGCACCTTGGTCTCTCTCCATGGGAAGAACAAGTCCTTCCCCACCCGCCTCCATGCCACAGCATTTCTTACAGCTGAGACCAGAATTTTGTTTTATATGTTACAGCTCCCAGGCTTTGACCACTGAGAAGGCTTGCAAGAAGAGGTGGCTGTCTCCAAACCTGGTCACAGGAAAAATTAAACTTGAGGTACTTCCTCTGCAGCCTGGCTGCGGGTGCCTGGATGGCCATCCTTGCTGCAGAGACATCCTTTTTCTCCCTCTTATCATTCAGTGTGAAGAAAAAACCCTCTGCTCGTGCTTCTGCTACCTCTGAAAAGCAGACCTTTGAAACTATCCTTGGCGTAAGCAATGCCCCGATCACTACTCATGGGAAACTATTTCAATAAAACCGTAACTCCGATTCTAGAGAGATCCTGCAAAATTCTAGGAAAAATTTGATGGTGGTTGTTACAACTTGAAGCATTTCTTAATGTCATGTGCTGCCAATACCACATGCACGCTCAGCTCTGATAGATGTTGGAGGCTACAAACATCAATCACTACTTATAGCAAAGTGCCAGTAGCTTTTATTGAAATGAATCCTTTGATCACATTAAAACTTTTCTCCCTATGTGGATCATTTTTTAATTAAATTTAAAATAAGGTAATTGCCTACTTCAGTTGTTAAGATTCTCTGGGGGACACTTACAATAATAGCCATGATTATTTAACATGGGGATTGCCATATGCAGCATTCCAGATTGATCCACAATGGGGCACATTAAAAATCAAAATCCAAGGAGAGATTAGCACTCCTTTGCCAATTTAACATCTTAAAATTACTATTTAGAAACTTTTAAAGGCACAATGAGACGTGTGTTATGGCTGGTGAAATAAAAGCTAATGCAAACTGTTAAATGGGAGGAGGATAAAGTAGTATGGCAGAAGTACATGGACCACAGTCCCAGCCAACAGGTAGACCAGGTACGAGATCACCAGTGGCTTGATCTCACGTTCCACCAAAATCTTTCTGCCAGATATCTGCAGCTGTTATCATTTGGAGGCCTCCTTGACAGGAGTATTGCAATGACAGGCGGAGCTAGAGCCATCTGCGGTTGCAGTGAGTGTGAAACTGGGCTGCTGCAAGCTCAGAGGATCTAGGAATACACGGGGCTTTTGCAAGGAAATAAAGGTGAACATCCAAACTCCATTTTCTCAGGGCGTTACACAGGAGAATGAAGTAGAGTCCTTTATAACTTTGCAAGATAAGAGCCTAGGATCGACCAGCTCTGCCTCCTGTCTCTCTGCTCCAGGTTGTTCTCTAGAAGATATACAGCATAAGCGGCTCAATTATTTATTTCCTTGCTATGTGAAATCAGTCTGTAGCACCATCATTGATAAAGAATATCCAAAAAAGTAGAATTAAGAGTACCAAGACTGAGAGTGACTACATAAAAATCAACAGTATATACAGCCTCTTATGTCTTCGGTGTACATGATTCTTTCATATTAATATTACTGTGACACTGATAGAGAAATAATGGGGTTAAATAGTCCTATCACTGCATACAGGTTTTTTAGTGGAAAGGAACACAAATATAATTCTTCTTCTCTATTTCCAAACATATAACATTTATGGACAGAGTGTTTCAAAATGACATGAAATACACAGGCTGACTTCATGTCATCACGTGCAATGCCTGTTCTGCGCTGGTATCACCCCAGTGAAGCTGAAAGCAAATAACTGAGTGATCTTAGTGTGGATTACAGTAGAATAATGCATACATTCAGTTTATCACATTCTGTTTGGTATTCATGTGAACCTTCTCCAATATTAATATGTTTTATTTTGAAGGGCTTCCCACCAGATTGCTGAGGCACACTCATACTCACAGTCCAACATCGATATGCACATGATCACTTTTCCTTGGTTTCTACGTGTGAAAAATCAGCACTCGCATGCAGAACAGGATCAGAAAACCAAGTGCCGGGTTCCTAAATGGGAGAGGCCATTTGGGTCCCTGACACCTTCTCTGCTCCTCTTGTTAAACCGTAGAGGTTTCCATCTCTAATAGAGAGCTCTATGCAGATAGCATCAAGCTGTAAGTAAAGAACCTCTAAGATATTTAGGGAAGCAATTCTTCCTGCTCCTAATCCTGCCAACACCAATTTCAGATAAAACCCATAAAACCCAGCAGTTTCTTATTGGAATGGATTTCATTATTATGCTAGCATGTCGGGGGAAAAAAATACCCAAAAAACCAGAGCACCACACTAGCAGGGGAATGCATGCTTTGATTGTGACTCATGGGGTTTTCAGAGAAATAAAGGAAATTATCCTCTCCAAATTTCTTCAGTTGTGCTTTATATTACAGAGCCAGGCTATTAACCATGTACAGAGCAGAACAGAAATGAGTTGTGCCTATTCCAGGGAACAACTAAACAGGGGTGGTGTCACCCTGATGTAGAGCAATGCTGCTAACAAAACTCAGAATGACAGTGTGTTTGAATTTCTTCTCACAGAAAAAGGATGGGAAGGAGAAGGAGGGTATTCCTCAAATCTCTAAAATCCTGGAGGCCAGCAGACAATGTAATGGTATGATACCTAAACTCGATGGTAGATTAGATTAAAGAAGCACAAGTAGTATATAGTGCAAGGCATTAGAAAGCACCAGAAATAAAGGAATTTCATAACTACTTAACCTGCTGTGTTGGTTTTGTGTCAAAAGTTTTTTAACTTTTTTGTTGTTTTATTAAATTTTCCATTTTTTTAAGTTTTCCTTTTCTATTGCCTCCATTTGAAACATAATCCAAATGCAGTACTATCTGGCACTTATTTGAAAAGTTGCAGAGACCACAATCAGGAAATATAACCTCACTCCACTATTCTTTCCCTCTCCTCCAGTAAAAGTGCAAAGCTGCTATATAATCCTTGGTCAATAATTTCTGTGTGTTGATTTAAAAGCATGGGAAGAGGGATCAATCTCAAAGTCTGTTGGCAATTTCCAAATGCCAGCTGGTTTCATCGCAATCAAGCCGGAGTGAGCTTCCTCACCAAAGCTTGGAACAACTTAGTGTCCTCCACGCTATTTATCTTGTGAATGAGAGCACCTCTGCCACCTATATATGGGAAGTGCTTCAGCAAATATGTCAATGGCATCATCTACAGAGCAGGATAAAAACACGCTGCACAGACAGCGAGAGCAGGTTCTCTTGCTAAACCCGTAGTGGAGAGAATTGCTTAAAAAAGAGGTCTGTCTCTCTACAAACATGCATGTGTTTAACTGTAGTCCCGCTGAAATCAATGGCACTTCTCGTGGATATAAAATTAAATGTTTGTGTTTGTGCCTGTGGAGCCCAAGCACAAAAACATTTTATGCTATCTGAAAGTTGTATTAATACGGAGATCATTGTGGAAAGCACTAGGGGATATTATGCTTTTGTTATAGCTAACATATGGAAAACATTTTATCATATGAGACACAACATAATCATTATAATTGAATACTATCAAAAGAAAAATCCCATATGTGTCTGAAAACTGTGCACCACTGTAATTACAAATGGAAACTAAGAACATTAAGAATAAAAGGCTGGCAAAAATTACTGTTTTGCTCCATTTTGTTAGCTTTGCAATCCGGGCAACATTTCCTCAGCAAGATAAGTTCTTGCTGAAAAAGCAGTTAAGTACACCAGCAAGTGAGCAGAAAATGTTTTATATAAGGAGGAATTTTATTTTTTTAAACTCCAAATATGCAAGATAACAAGTGGCCCATCAAAACTTTGCTCTTGAAATTAAAATGTACCCTGGCAGAGGCCTCCTTGGTTATTTTGTAATGAACTTACGGTCTCTTCTGCCCTTGTTCTGTTTGTTCAACCAAAGCAATACAGAAAAATAAGCTGAGACAGGTTTGGATCAAAGGGCTATTCTAATGTTAATTTTGTAAAGCATGTATTTCATAAATTCTCAGCCCAGCAGAGTCTTTCACCCACATAGCATAGTGGGAACATGCCCCAGGGTGCTGCAGCCGTAGAGTATTCCAGCAAAAAGCTGGGGGTGGGAGGCACAGCTGATACCCATCAGCTACTATCCCTACTGTACGCTCACTGAAACCACACTGGCAGAGCTTTCTTCCCTTCTCGTGCATGCCAGCGGTACGGCTGTTGAGGCAGTGAAAAAAAAAAAAGCAGGACAATTGAAATAATGGGAAATGCAGTTATTGGAGAGCTTGGTAACGGGGGAGGCAGCCTGGCTCAAACGAACAGTGAGCACAAAGGTAAGTGATGCTAAAGGAGGCAGTACGTATTCATCGTTGCATCCCGTAGGAAGACAGGGAACAACAAAGTCCCCACAGAAAAGAAATGTGCTGTCTAGGAGAACGGAGGCAGCTGCCAAGACCATGAAGCAGGAGTTTGAAGCCGGCAGTTTGCTTCGTTCTAGACAACCTGGCATTCACATTAAAATAGGATAAAAGGTTTGCAAGGGCAGGGTGATTCAGTGCACTGGGTCTGTGCCAGTCTCAGAGCTTTCTGCTTACTTATTGCTGCACCGGCTTCCCTTTCTCCTCTCAGCATGGTGAGTCTCATACGTGGGGTTCATTCTTAGAGACACAACGGGGGAAGAGACCCAGAGGCAGCTCCATCCCACACCCCGCTCGGCCCAGCTGCACGAGCTGAGGTTACCCCCCGCCAGCCCACCCTCCCCACGCCTCCCCACTCCTGCCAGAGTTCCCTACCCCACCAAGATATCTTTGCTGACCCAGTTCACACCGACTGCACGACCAGCAGAGACCACAGATGCAAAAAGAGGACTCGGCAGCAAGGCTGGAATGGCAACCCTCCAGCCAGCACTGCCACCAGCACGGACGTACGGAAGACAAGAGGGCATCAACGTCACCAGCCCGTTGCTCACAAGGGCCAGATATTAGACCTCAGCCTCACCAGATAAACCACTGCAGTCTGCCAGCTGGCTTGGAAAGAACTCCTGGGGTCATGGACAGGGAAATGGGTCTGTCCCAAAGATCATGTCGCTCTGATGGAGGACACAAACAGGGCAGTGAGAGTCCTGAGAAACTGGATCCATCTACAGTGAAGTTAACTGAGAGTATTCTCCACACCAGTATTTGGCCAAGCGCTATTAGGAAGCTTGGTCCCAGGCAGCTAACAGGTAGGTCGACAGTGGGATGATCCAAGGTGAAGTGGAAGATGCTCCATTTGGAAATCATTAAGCAACGCCGCACCCCTCCCACCCCACAGAGAAGCTTCTGCACTGCCTGTGCTGAGGTCACCCTGGCTCCAGCTGCTGGGTGAGTTCTCACCTAATTTCTCCTCCTTGGGCTTCCAGATTCACCAGTGGCAAGAAACCGGCACATCTCGTGCAGGCAGGTCCCACCTGGAATCTCTCTGCCCGGGCAGAAGAGGAAACGATGGAGCTCACGCTCCCAGCGAGGCGGCTCCCGGGCTACTCCCCTGCTTAGACGGGGTGCTTAACGCTCAGGGAGACACAGCCCGGGGTTAGCACGGTCTCTGCACTCACAAGCAGTTGGGTTTTTTTCAAAAATCAATTGAGATATAAATTTCATTTCAGTTCTGATACTCTTGATTGCTGCTTGCAGAAGAACATAAATAATTAATTGCATTAGAGAACTGTCACTCAGCCCTAGTTTTGCTTCACCTGAAGTAAAAGATGACCACTTTAAAGACAAAAAATTGACAGGCACTTAATTTTTATTCTGCACTGCTGTCTTTTCCCCTGCTTTAAAAAAACCTGCTTCTCCATGTAACCAAGTAATTATGTTTGGAGAGTGTTAGCCATCCTAATGCACAGTGATTTATCAATGGTGATAGGATGTTATCCCGGTTTGACCCTATAAGAGGAGGAGGATGCCACTGAGTCTCTTATGAAATTAATAGCAACGATGTCAGATCCTAGAAGGCCCGCATAACTTTGCCAAGACCGACCCACTTCCAGAACAACTTCAAGACCATTTTTAAAAGACACATAAAGCCTTTTTTTTATATCTTACAGCTAAAGCATCAAGACATGGAAGGGACAGAGGAGGTTGGTTTGAGTAAAGTAAGATCTCATCCTCATCTCCACTGGTTCTTTCGGAACATGCATACAGCAGCACTGATGGGATCACGCAGACCTTCTTCCAACCCTTCTCAGCAGTAAAGGTCGGTTCATTACCTGATCAGCAAAGAAGAAAGCTCTCCCACAGCCTATGAGCGTGCATGTCCACATTCACTTCTGGTATGTGCAACAGCACACTGACATTAGCAAAGTTACACCAGAGAACCTCATTGGGATGACACTGCTCGTTATTGCTTGTGGGCTCTGACATAGCAGCAATAAATCCATAGTCAGACTTCTGAAAATCTTGCAGCACATCATTTTCCATTAAGGTTGATGGAAAATGAAAGGAATGATAGTGCAGTGACATCGCCAGATTCTGCATTTTTCTGCTGGGCACTTTGTTCCCTGAAGCAGAAGCTGGGGAATGATACAAGATCCAGGACTTGAGACTTAATTTGCAACTTCCTATTTGCCATATCTTCCTTGAGGCCAGGCATACAAATAGCCACACTTTACTTTGTCGTGTCTCCCTTGTGGAGGAACACACTGATGTGGTTTCCTACCCAAGCCAAAATAATAGAAAATTGAGTTTTACACACAGAATTTGCAGATTCAGATCTCAAAGAAGACCATAGCTAAAATAAAAAGCTGGAGGGTCGTGTTGATTTCAACTCTCGTGACTCTGAATGCTCAAATGCCTCTTGTCTTGTTGGAGCAGGTACTGTAGGACATTTCTCAAAGGGAAGAGCTTAGGCAGTAGACTTACTGTTAGTCTAGCTACCCTTTGCTTCCAAGCAAGCCTTCCGAACAAGACAGACTCCATGGTGGACAGAAGGGCCATTCAAGGCTGTGGGAAGGTGAAGCTTTGCTCGAGTGTGCTTAATTTCATCCTTTGCAGGACTGTAACACCTAGATGCACCATTTAACATCAGAGCTCTGCAGGCACCCAGTGCAGACTTGCTCCCCAGAGCACAGAAAGGCCGCAGAGCCCGTCGTTCTGCCTGCGCCGGGCTAACGAGGGCCCTGAAAATGTCCTTCGAAGGCCAGACACAAGCAAGCCTTCCTCCCGTCTCAGCTGGGAGAGGCCATCAGCAAGTGAGTGGCAGGTCTCAACACTCCAAACCAAGTGATCAAATAAAAATAAAGCCACTGTT
>JAVJGG010000040.1:21520837-21537337 GCA_035590195.1 Aviceda cuculoides
GCCACTGTTGCCTTTTTTTTTGGGGGGGTGGGGGGAGTGGGGTGGGGGGTGGAAGGAGAGTTGGCTAACTTAAAAGGAAAGAGAAGGATTCTGAATAACAATGCTGTGGCGAGAGACACCAGAAGTGCTAATGATTTGCCGTTAACTGTAAACACAGGGCGGCTTGGGCAACAGCCTCGGTGTTCATTCATTCCCATCACCTCTCCATATATGTCCTGGGGGGGAAATTATTATTGAACAATAAGAATGAAAACAAGTATTAAACTGCAGAAAAAGGTTTATTACCCTCACAGCTGGAAAACCAATGCACTTCAGAAACACACTTTTAACTTTAGACAGTTTCTAATTTGAATCTTTATTCATCTGTCTATTTTGCAAAGTAACTTTACTCTGTGGAGAAACCATTCGATTCCAAATGCGTTAGGACAACCCGAACAAGCCAGTTAGCTCTGCTACCCTCTTGCTGGAAGCAGCAGTGTCAGAGAGCCTGGCTGAGTGCACCCCACGGTCTCCTCCCCTACCTGCAGTAAGCAGATAAATTGATCTACATTGAAATTACTCTGCATTTTATGAAGTGATGCTGTTTTGAGGATAACATCTAGAGATACTGGTTCCTGAAGGAGACTGTGTTCATTCAGACATGAACTTGAGATTACAAGTTAAAGGATAATTAATATATTGTCTGGAAAAAAGTGAAATGGTGCCTCCATCAACAGAACAAACCACATGCCTTAAAACAGTGTCATCTTAGGACGATGCACCAAAGATATTTAATCCAGTATGGCATCACATTTCCTGTCTGACCTGATAAATGGGTCTCCTTCTACTTCTAATCTGCACGGGAATTAAAGTCTTCAGACTATCTGTACTACCACAAATAAATTATGTTTGTTTTAATGACTTTGAAATTTCCCTCTGACAAATTCTAAAGGTATAAATAATCTCAGAAGTCTCGCAGGAAGATAACCAGTCATGTTTTAATAATCATAATTCACAAAGCAAACAACGCTTGGGTTTAAATCGAAACACAGCATCATTCTGCCAAAAGAGGGAAAGATAAATTATGAGAAGCATTGTGTTGATTGTCTCCTAAGCAAGTCAGGTTCAGATGGGTATCAGGGTGTACAGCATGTACCCTGAGATGTCTGGATACAATTTGCAAGTCCCAAAGGAAGATTTCTAGGCAGCTCCCCCCCATGCCAAAGCCTTTGCATTTCAGCTCAAGGGGCAGAGCACCACAGGTTGGATTGCACAACCTTATCTCGGAGCCAGCTTGCCAAACCCGAACATCTCACCTACGTCTCAGGAAGGACTGACTCATAAGGCATCTCTCTTGGGAAATACACAACCCCTCAGGAGCGACCACTCTGGCTTTATCTCACTGATGGTGCCACGGCCTCTACTACGAGAGAGAAACAGAACTGCAGAGACAGCAACTCCCTTCTTGGCCTCCAGCCCTGCTTTGTGTGTGGAAAGGGAGTTAAGGACAAGCTGCTCAAAAGGATCATTATTTTCCTGCATCGGAAGATGCAAAGTAGTGCACATAGTGGAATAATCCTATGTTCTCCCCCTATCCCATCTGAACCAGCACAAGGGTCCCGAAGCAAGAGAGTCTCTCAAAAACCAATCCTGCAGCAATGATGGCTCTCCTAGGCGACTGAGTACCATCTGTTGGCTATGCTGCAAAGTAATCTACATACAAAGTTCTTCCTTCCTTCCTTCCTTCCTTCCTTCCTTCCTTCCTTCCTCCCTCCCTTCCTTCCCCAGCTCTCTCACAATACCTCTTTCCTAGTTTTATACTTGAAGGTAAGATCAAAATAGACCTGACAATTGCAAATACATTTAATTCATCTTTCAAAGGCACTAAGGCCAAAGTGTGGGCAGGCTGCTCCTCTTTTCCCTGCACCTGCAGCCTCCATCCCCATGGACCGCAGGGCCTTGCTGCACACCACAAAGGGTTTGTATGGCAGAGAAAGGCATTATCCTGCTCCTCGTTTGTGGTACCTTTCTCCAGGCAGGGTCAGCTGTCCTCAAGATGTAAACTAAAGAGGTGTCCAAAATAACATTCTGAGGTATGGTCCACCAATGTTTTCTCAGGAAGGAGCAGGTCTTTGCAACTGTGCTGAACTTCTCCCAGGTCCCCCACCAGAAAGTAAACCTGGGATCTCCAGAGCTGTAAGACATGAGCTACTGCCCGCTGCTGTAAGAAATCACTGCTTCCTAAATAAGACCGATAACTGTAGAACTGAAGATGCTCCATAACATGCAAGAGACAGTCAGGCTTATAAGGGCTGGGGGTGTCTAACAATTGTTTCTGGCAGAAACCAGCAGTTGCCATCATCAGTTTTCCCTGTCCTTGGACTGACACCAGTCCTTTCTCTCTCTTCCATCTCTGAACACCTTCTGAAAAGCTAAAATCAACCTTTTGCTTCAGTGAGGAACAAGTCCACACTGTGCTAAAAAATCAAGACTCACCTTCAAGAGCAAATAAAAGCATTCATCTTTCACTAGCAATGAAGTCGATTTACCTGAAGGACTGATTTTTATCAAGTTAGTAAATCTGAGACTTGTGGTATTAGCTAACTCAGTTGCATTTTATTACTGGTTTTGAACCATCAAGTGGCAGAAGGGGAAATGAAAACAGCAGAAAAGAAAAACTCTTCTGAGGACATAATGGTCCATTAAGCAAAATTTTAAACCAACATGTCTTGGCTCTCTGTTGCTCAAATGCAATTCTGTTCCTTCCCTTCAGGCTGTTATTAACACTTTTATAATGAGTAAGTAAAATAAAACTCAAGTGAATAAATATGCTCAAGGCATTTTGTTATTTCTGCAATTAGAGACAAACTGCCACAGTAAAGCTAAAAGCATTTGGGAAATTATATTCAAGGAAACACCACAACTACAGTAATCCTCTTGGCAACTGCAGTGAATGCTGTGAAGAAGCTGGGTCTCTGTCATTAGCCACTGGTAAAGGACAATTTATCATCTCCTATGCCACTGTGCAACACAGCAAAATTTAGTAGTGAAGTGGATCAAAATTCTGCAAAATCTCGTATTGGCAGCAATATCCACAAATTGCCATACAGTTTTAAAAAAGCTCGCCAACCCCAAAACTATTTATTCCTCAGAAGACAAGCGTTTGCTCAGGTGAGAAGTGGTCCTGAAAGGGGAGAGCCCTGTAATGAGGCCTCCTGCGCTGCCCAGGTGAAATCCCCATCATGTAAGATACATACCCTGAATAAACCCCCATCTGTCAGTTGATAGTTAAAGTTCTGGCTTTATTGTTTATATATCTCTGCTAACCAGCAAGCAGAAAGAAGACAGCCTAAAGGCTTTTTTGATGTGATATTGGTCATGAGGATGAGACTTTGCATGCCGAGTGCCCTGACCTCTGGGCTGCGGGAGCTCCGAGGGGTTCCCCCAGGACGCAGGCACGGGAGCATGGTGTGGGGCTCCCAGACCTCTCCAGTCCATACAGGGCCTGCCTTTGTCACTCCTCAGCGACAAGGTTTTATATCAGATATCAGAACTCACTCTTGTCAGTTTAGCACTACATGCCCACAGGGCACCATGCCCAACATTGCAGGTAACTATTACATTAACTTAGCAATTATTTATTCCAGCAAAACTCAAAGGGAATTTATTTTTGGAAGAAAGGATGGTAGAAAAAGGGAAAGTAACAGGCGGCCAGGTTTTACAAGAAACTAATTTTCTTCTGTGACTGGCTAACAGGCTTTTGGAAAACAGAAGACAGTAAATGTCATTTATTTTGACTTTAATAATGCTTCTGAGGCTCTTTTGCTTGACATTTCCGAGCAAGCTAGGGAAACATGGTCTGGATGAAACAAAGAAGCCAGAACATCGTATTGAGAGAGCAGTTATCCATGACCCAGGGGGGCATGCTGAGTGTGCTTCTGCATCTCTCTGGGTCTGATACTATTTGACTTTTCCCTTAACGACATGATGAAAAACAGCACATGTATGATAGGCACAGCTGAGGCCGATCTGGGGCAGCCTGTAAGTAGCTCGGTCAACCAGACTCAGAATTCAAAAGAATCATGACAACTGGAAAAGAGATTTGAAAAAAAAAGTTTAAATTGAAGAATCACAAGTGCCCAGCACTACACGTAGCAGTACAAGCTGCAGAAGTACAGGCTGGGGAGAAAACGGGCTAGCTAGAAGCTCCTCAGAAAGGGGCTGGGTTTACAGTGGATTGGAAGTGAATTGCAATATTAGTTAGCAATTCCCAGCCATTAAGGAAAAAGGCAAACGCCGACCTGCGATGCACGAACAGCAGTGTGCTCAGAGAGGGCTGTGGAGCAGTCCCGTTCTCTTCAGCATCTTCCCTCTCCGCATGGTATGGCACCACAGCGGACCCGATTCCACAGCCAGCCACGGTCCTGCCCAAGCCCCATGGAGGTTGGCAGATCCATGGGCAACAGTTTTGGAGCATGATGTGTCCAGGCTAACCTGGCACACAGGGCTCGGCCAGGTTTAGCCTGACGCCCTTGCAGCCGCTTTGCAGTGCTGGCACAGGCAGGCTCCTGCCTTTAGCAGCAGAGACGTGAGGGGGTCTGGAGCAACTGCCTCAGGGGCCAGACTGCTGCCCCCAGTGAAGATCCCAAAGATATGACCTCCTCTACACAATATCCCCCGGCTTCAGTCGCCTAGTCCTCTTCTTGTTTGGTAGAATAATAGCAGTGGGGTAGATGTCCTTCCTTTGGCAGTGCCTTGCAACCTGTGCCTGCAAACACCTGATTTTCCACCAGGAAGTTTGATCAACTTGTCCAAAAAGCTTCCATCCAAAAGACGTTATCCAGTTACGATAACTGCTTCATGCAGGTGACTTCTGTCCTTGTTTCTGTTTTCAGGAAAACAAGACACTCAGGAGCACAGCACAATTGAGTCTCTACGTTTCTAACATATGTTGATGATGGACTCTGATTGCCTCTGTAGTAATTTGGGTGGTTCTTGCATTTTATGGGCTTTGCATAAATTTCCTTACAGCAAAATGCTGTCTGGGAAATTAAAGGACTGCTCCTTTTCTCTTTCAGATTCAGATCTCGAGTCCTTAGGTTTCATCTTCTTCTCCCTTTGCCCTTAGCAAATCAAGCGCATTTTCAATTTTGACGGTAATTTCTCTTCAAAGAAGAAAGTAAGTGATCAGGAAGCCATTTGCAAATGTATCTCAAAGAGAGTGTAATCTGAATGAGAACATCTAACTGCATAGAATTAGAATAGCAAAAGTTTACTGAGAGTAATTTTTGTTTCCCCAGGGTCAACGGGGATGAGGTTTCTGTGTGAGCCAGTCCCCACCCTATGTGCCCCCACGGGCAGCAGCCAGACATCTCACAGCTGATGCACATCTAGAAGGGATTTGACCATTGCTCCACAAGAGCTGGGAACTAAAACTGGTATCCTTAAAAGTCAGTTGCTAATTCCTTAGCAACCTCCTTCTCACGGTGAATGCATTTGATGGCAGGTTCCACACAAGACCTGTTTATTTTGCTTTTGCATGATAAAATGCTACTGCAGTGGAAGGGGTATGGTGAGAGGCGTACTCCAGTGTATCTGGAAGGCATCCCAGCACAAGCACAGCTCAATCCGCTGGATGCCAGCCTGAGCACGAATAGTGGCTTCTTGCTCTGACAGCGAAAACAGGAGCAGAAAAAGGAACCAAGCTGAATGCAGGTGACATGGCCACAGTCAGGAATGAAAGTTTTGGAGGCTGCAAAAAGCCAATTAGATAAATCCACAGAAGAAAAATCCATGAAGAACTGTGAAGCGCAAAGATACCACAGCTGATTCAGAAGGTCCCTAAGCCATAACCTGCTGAAGGCTAAGGGAATACACTGCAAAATTATCATTATAGAGCTCCCCTGCTACCACCCTCTTCCCCAAGCACCCCCTACTACTGTCCACTGCCGGAGGTGGAGCGCTGGGCGGCGCGGACCTGTGGCCTGGCCCAGTGCAGCCGCTCCGGAGCTCTCTGGAGGTAAGAGCAAGCGGAGTGCTGCTTGGGCTGCGACGGCAGCGCGGACGTGCTGCTGGTACGGATCCGGGGAATGGAAATGTCACGCTGTCTCTCCCGCCTGTCTGCTAGCTAGGCTACAAAGATAGAGCAGTAATTGGTGTACACTGCTGGAAGATTAATAAGCACTTGAAACATCTAATGACGCTGCATTTCATGCTACGGTCTGATGGACATAATCTGCCCATGATCCACACAAAAGCTGTTTTTTAAATCAGTTAACAGTCATCAAAGGCAGCGTTGATAATAAATGCATTATTTTTTACTGTTAATGTATTACGGCACTTTAATAAAAAAAAAAATTTGGTTTTGTCACTTACAAATGAAATCCTTATCTCTCCTTGCAGTGGTAAAACATCATTTTGGTATGATAGATGTGAAATGCTCTCTGTATTTTTCTACTTACAGTGGTTCTGTTGCCAGATAGATTACTTATAACATGGTTCCTTCAGATATTACTGAAAAGTATGCAGAAAATATCTGGATTCATATTCAATCACTCAAAATATTCATTCCATATAAAAGGCTAGTTTCACTTCAGGCTTTAAACCTACATATATATTATCAGACCATTTCTACGAATCGTGACTTGATAAGGCTGTATGTAATATGCACAGAGACCACATTTGCTGAATGCCAATGGCTAATATAAATTTCTTGAACGCTAAACTTTTCTCCTTTTCCACCTGCAACTCTGGGAATGATGCCACTGCCTATCACCTCTGGGTTTGAACTTGCAATAGGCTGAGGCAAAAACTGATGCAAATAGGTCTAAAAGCATCACACGAGACCACCAAGAAAAGATGCAGGAAGAAGAACTGAGTCTCTTCTTCCTATTCAACACCATGGAATGACTCCCATAAGCAACCAGAGTGATTGACCCTCACCCGGCAGCACAGCGTCCAGGTTAAAGCAGTTGTCACTGGATTTATGGATTCCTCTAGAACACGAGGAAAGTGTAACTTGTCCCTGTCCTTCATTGCGACTAAGTTTGGTTTGTTGCCTGTTTCAGACTGTCTCCCCTGAACGGTGATGCATGAGGCTTGAAAAAGCACTCTCACTTGGCAAATGAAAGTGCTGCTCTGTTGACGGTAAGGTGTTGGGGGGTCAAGGTCCAGTGGGGGCACGCAACATCTGCTTCTGCCGTGGCAGGATGTTGCGTGCAGAGACCAAAGGGACAACTCGGTGTAATAGGCAAGATTTGCATTTCCAGGCCCAGAATGAGCTGCGTCAGGCTACATTTGCAAGGGACTCCAGCCTTATGGCTGCAAGTTTGCAGGGGAATCAGTAAAAAGGTGTCCCTGGCTGCAGCAGAGACACGCAATTATGGTCTTATGTGATGTGACATATTAGCTGACACATTTTATTTGGTATGTCATACCCTCACTTGCGGAGGCTAACAAATGAAATCACAGCTGTCAACCATCCAAATTAAAAATAAATCACTCCACTGACCCTTGAACCCAAGCTGACAAGTCATTCCTCCACCCACTAGCATCGCGTTCGCTCTCAGTTTCCAATCCTCTGCTATCATCTGTGCCTTAATTTATTTTTCAGTTCTGGCCTGGCAAAGCCAGCTCTACCCACCTTTAGCCACCTGGGTGCAGCCTCCATGCAGTGACCCGCAGCCACGCTGGTGGGCTCAGGGGAGATGGGATGGATGGGACATGCTGGGACCAGGCTGGGGGACCTTTGCCTGTAGCGGCTGGGTCTGGGCACGGCTCCTGCTCACTCTGGATGTGCTGTTCGGGCGACAGTTTGGGGAGGATGAACAGGGGGGCTCATTGGAGCCAGCTGAGCCCCAGCCTAGTGCCTGTGTACCCAGTGGGTCAAGCCCTTCCTGTGTGCCCTGTTCAGGCAGCTGGAGAACACCCTACAGACAGGCCCTGGTGCTCATGGATGACTTTAAACACCCCAGTATCTGCCAGAAGGGCACTATGGGTGGGTGCAAGCAATCCAGGTGATTTCTAGAGTGTATTAAAGACAATTTCTCGATGCAAGTGATTGATGAAATGACCAGGGTAGATGCTCTCAAACATCAAACATGTCTGCTACTCAAACAAGGAAGATAACTGTTGGATGATGCAGCCTTGGATACAGTGACCAGAAGAAAATGTGGAATTCAAGATCCCGAGAGGAATGAGCAAGGTAAACAGTGGAAATACAACTGTGGGCTTCCAAAGAAAATAATTTTAGCCTCTTCATGGACCTGCTTGGCAGGATCTGCTGGCAGGGGGGGGGCAAAGGTGTCTCATCCCATGCGGTGGGTTACAAGACGGGTGAATCGTTTGGAGCCTGCATACCAGCAGAAGAGCTGGTCTCTGCTTGGCAGAGCCATGGGGTGGGTTGAGTCATGCCAGTGACTCAGAGGAACAATGTTGCTGGAAACTTTATTAACTGACAACTTTCGTGAATGAATGGGGACAAATTGGCAACGATTAACTGATAACTTTCAGCAAGCCAATAAAGGCACTTTGGCGATGAGGCTATTTTCCTAACAACCCATCGCAATTCGTGCAAAACTTATATACATGAATATATGTGAGAAGGAGAGAGCAGGAAAAGAAAGAGAAAGAGGAGAGAAGCGGATAGAGAAAGTGGAAGTATCACCACCCTTGGACCCCACATTGTCGTAGAGTAGCAAGCTTGGTCCCTAGGTGATGGGTCAACCAAGACACAGGTGGGGTGTTGGCTTTATATAGTCTTTCTTACACCTGCACAATTGGTTGTTCCAGAAAGTTCTCATCTTCTCTGGCTTGCACTTGCGCAGTCAGGCAAGTTCCTTCTCTGGGCCGCAACAGGAGAATGTAAGAGAGAAGCTGCCTGCTGCCTCACCTCCACAGAGCTCGTTCCATCTCTCTCCTAGTTTCCCTTTCACAAGGCGTTCCACTCGAGTTGTTTGAGACATCCTCTTATGAACAGTTTGTGACAAAACGGTCCCAGGAGAGCTGGGTAATGGTCAAGGACAGCCTCCTCAAAGCATGAGAACGGTTCATTCCAATGCACAAAAAGTCAAACAAGTGTGGCAAAAGGCCAGCATAGATAAATGGAAAGCTCCTAACTGAGCTCATACACAACAAAGAAATATACAGGAGGTGGAAGCCGGGACAGGCTGCTTGGAAGGAAAACCAAAGACACTGCCTGTACGTACAGGAATGGAGTCAGGAAAGCCAAAGCTCAGCTGGGGTTGAAGCTAGCAGGGCAGGAGACAGGCAGCAAGACAGATTTCTGTAAGTACACCATGAGCAAAGGGAAGGCGAAGGAGAATGTGGGCCCACTGCACAGTGGGGCAGGGGAGCTAGTGACAAGTGATAGCAAAAGGCTGAGGACTCAATGCCTTCCTTGCCTCAGTTTTCACAGGTAAGGCTTGTCCTCAGGCTTTCCAGGTCCCTGAGCCTTCTAGTAGTCTGTGGGAGAGAAGCAAAGGAAAAAAGAGTCACCGATCATGCAGCCCACTTGGATACACACAAACCCATGGGACTCACTTGGGCTGTAGTAGTTCGAGCATAGCCAGGTCCAGAGAAGCGATCCTCTTCGGCACTTGGAGCACCACGACTGGAGTGGTGTGTCCAGTTTTGGTCTCCCTTGTACAAAAAGAATATGGACATGCCTGCTGCCTGACGACAGGTACACCGAGTTTATCTTTAGTTATCTCACTTTTTTTTTGCCTTTCTGTCCTGTAGACTGACACTGTGAACCCATAGTAAGATCTCTCCGTAAATGAAGGCAACTGAGAAGCAGCAATGTTTTTAATAAAACTATTTCAGACTATAGTCACAGAAGATGATATCATGGTTACAGATGAAAACCCTGAACTGTGTTTTCCATTTCAGGCACATGTTCTGGGTCAGAAAAGAAACTCCTCTATATTTTAATACTGAAACTCAACAAGAACTCATCTTTCCAAGTAAACTGCTGCTAGGATGTTTAGCAGCATCAAAAGACCTTCAAATAGACTATTTAGCAAATAGCCTTGCCTATGAGAGCTGAAAGATTTGGCAACGTATAGTAATTTATGTCCTGCTTTTTTTAGGGGTAGGTAATAAATCAAAGAAGGTATTTTACCTGAAGATACAGAGAGAGAAGGTGCTCTCTGCTCTGCACCTTCATTATTTGTCTTCAGCTTCAAAGTATACAGACAGTTGAAAGCTCCAAAAAGGACATATAATGATGCCCCATAATCAGCAGAGTAATCATGAGATGGCTGTGTTACATTACTCTCTCCAGAATATTAATGGAGTGAGGACATTGCAGACTGATGTGCAACAAGGGTTTAAAATCCTTCCAAATGGTTTCTTAGTCCATTATTTCTGATGCCGTGCTACTCTGTTATCAAGGCTGAGAACAGTAGGAGGAAGGCAGCCGCGTAATATTTGCAGCCCGTTGAGAAACTGTGCAGCCTGTATCTCCTCTTTGCTGCATCTCCCCGCTTCAAAGAGCCACGCATACAGAATTAAAATATTGTGTGTTACAAAGCATCATGTTTTTGACCTCCAGAACTGATCCTAGACTCACTCAGGCTTTAGGCTGCCCCGAGAGGTGCCAGCCAGCCAGAGAGGTGAACTTTGGCCACGTGAAGTCACGACACACGTGCTCTCGCCTGCTCTGCTGGCTGTGAGCCTGCGGTCAGCCCTTGCACAAAGCATCCGCAGCACCTTCAGAGCAGCCTCTGATAACCTGGGCTGTGGTGCGCCCACCTCACTTGTGCCTCATCTGCCCACCCTGCGTGGACAACAGTCCGGGACTGTCCTATGGCCTCCAGCACACAGGGACGTCCCCTCCAGAAACCTGCGGTGCCTGGGGCTGTGTTCGGCAGGATGCATGCCCTGAGGTAAGCAGTATGGACGACAAACAGGTCCGGATTCGTAAATGGGCTCGGACCACACTTACGTGGCTCGGAGTTGTGGGGTACCGTCAGGAAATCAGGGCTCTACAGGATGCATTAACAACAAGGAGGGTGATTCTGCAGACGAATTTCAGGTCACTGACTTCCGTTAGGAAGCACAAGTGGTCCCCCAGAAGACATCAGGCATTTGATGCATTGAGCACAAACTTCTGCTGGGAGCAGGGGAACCATTTCCAGGACTGGGCTGAACTGGTCAGGGACATAGGAGACCTGGGAAAGACTACCACTCCTTGACAAAGTGTCTTCACAGGCCCAGATCCAAACCATGGCCCATTTGGTATTGTTCAGTTGTGCAGTGGAAATGCAATGGAAAAACTACTCACTCTGCTCCTGTCCCTCAGTCGGGAGGAAAAGGACGTACGTACTAATGCTAAGAGCACCAGCTGGATTATCTGTATTGAAAACTTAACTTTCAGTAAAGAAAATACTAATTTCAAGTAACTCGACAGGGGATAACAGCTCTCATTTAACAACAGCATACAGAAATCCATGCTAGTTAATGCTGAGCGGCAGCTGCAGCGCAGAGCAGCACAAGAAGAGCCAGAGACGCGTTTGCAATTGGCCCGGCTCTGCCCAGGGCTGCTGCTGTCACCCTGTCTGCAGGTGCCAGCGGGCCGTCATCGAGGACAGGCCTCCCTGGCGAGAGCAGGGGATCAAGATAAACTCAAATCTCTGTCCTGACTGCTTTTTTCCAGTGAAAGACTATTTTCAAAAACAGTATTCAGAAAAACGATTGTTTTATGCCGAAAGTGCTTATTCAAAAGCCACAGCACTCCAGCTGAGCATGTCAAACAAAATACCTTCCACCACGAATGTTGCTCTCTTATCTTGGCACAGCCATCCAAACACGTGCTAATGCCGCCCCACCTATACACCAGTCCCTGCTACCATATACTGTAATGCCTCACATAGGAAGGGATGCTGTGAAATCCTAACGAGACGGACGCACAAAGCATCACGGGAGATCAATCCAACCCAAACCCTGCTCTTAAGAGTCGGTATGACACAATGCCCCAGCAGCATTTCTAGCCTTAGCCAAATGTTTCAATTTTTCAGGTTTTGCCAGGAAGTCCAGATCATCCCTGCACACATCTTACAAGAAATGTTTTCTATTTCCCCCCTGAAATAATCACAGAAAAAATAATTTTTAGAAAGTTACTTCTGTAATTTAATTCAAGTTAATTTGTCAGGGAAGAGAGGTTTGTTGCTTCGCTGTGTTCTGGTTATTTCATTCAGTGCCATTCTCTAGTTAAGCTGTACTAATAACTCTAACTCCTACAAACTTATTTCTTTCCGTAAGTCAAAACAGGGTTGGTGAGCAAGGTAACACGGACTTGAAGGGATACTCTCAGACCTCTTTATCTTCACTGTAGCAACATCTCTGACCTGATCTAATTTATTCTCCACAGAGCAATAAAAAATATGAAAAAGAAGTCAAATTGCTGGAGAGACTTCATGTAGCTGAAAAATGCTTCACGCACTCCCGTTAATTGCATTTTTCTGTCCTAGTCTCCTTGCATGCGATTTTGACTCCCTGACAGCAAGGCATTTCCAGAGGTAGGACAGTAGAAAAGACAGAGGTCAATATTGCAGATATTCTTCTGAGCAGCCCTGAAAGTTTTCTAAATTGCATGTGTGCATCTCCACGCCACCGGCGCGGGTACTGCTGAGGTCAGGTGCGGTGCTGAGGCCCTGCAGCCCCCTGTGCCCACCGAATCCCAGTCTCCCTGAACGGCAGAGGCTGGAAGGCACCTCCGGAGCTCACCTGCTCCAACCTCCTTCTCCAGCACCGCCTGCTCTTGATGCAGAGGTGGGAGTAGCTGATGCCAAAATAGATTTCACCAGCTGAGAGCTCACCTCCCCAGGAGTCCTCCAAGTACTTCCAGGCAATTTCAAACCCTCCCATAGACTTTAAGTGCATGAGGTGAAACAAGGGGAGCAGAGAGTCCATCACAGCCTACCAGACTGCACTTAGGACACGGCAGCTTAGAAGAACGCTTACTGCTTGTGTGGAGTTTAAAGCCTGGTCCTTCGCAGGATGAACACTGTAAAGTTTCTTGCCCAGGTGGAAAAGGCTGGGAGGTCCATTCTGCGGGACAACTCCATGGCATACCCTGCCCTGGGAAAGTGTTTGCATCAGGATCCCCATGAGGAGCGGACACATCTCATCCCACCTGCCTTGTGATGCTAACGCAAGTGGAAGAAACAACTATTTTCTGTCCTCTCTAAGGCTGCCTTATTGCTGCTACCGGCTTTACTCCTGACTAGTGCTTGGCACCGAGCAGGACATGAAATAAAGACTGTTCTCGCCACCTGGTGCTAGTGATGGTAATTACAGGAGAGCAGTTATGGGATGCCCTAGTCTTATGTTTCACCTGCCTTCTCAGGGTAGTGCACATGGGGCTGGACTATTGTAATTGCCGTCAGTAGAACTAGATGGAGAAAACGGTCTTGGAGCCAGTTCAGTACCACGCAGGAACAATGCTGATAATAACAGTTACAGTGCAGTCTTCAGAGAGGACAGAAAACAGTTGTTTCTTCCACTTGCACCAGCATTGGAAGCGGATAGGATGGGATGTGTGGCTCAGTGCAGACGCATTCCTCAGGCTGAGTATCTGATTTGTTTTCCTAGACAAATCTGCTTGTGTGATGGGAGCTTCGCGTCTGCAGGAATGGACCATCTTCTAGATTCAGATATGCTAAATACCTTCCTGCCGTTACAGAGTGCTTTTGCTGGCACTTTGTGTGTGTCTGTGTGCCCACTGTGTGCTACTTTATCCAGCTTCTCAAGAAATAACTTCAAAGCCCCTCAAAGCTAGCAGAAAACCTCCCACTAATATGAACAGGCTCTCCATCAAGCCTCCAGTACTTTGATTCTGAATTGCCCTGGGACCACAAACCAACCCACATCTAAAACTCCTGTCTCCCTGTGCCATACAAAAACAACATTCCAGCGTTCCAGCATAACACAGGCTCAGTGGAGGAGTTACTTAGCTATATAGCACTGACTGCTAAGCCCTGGACTGTTTCTCAACTTACTCCCGAAATGGGACAAACTCTAGCATACAGAGACATGATTATTTCTTTTTTAAGTAGCTGCTCTCCTTCTGCCTGGGTACAGGACTATATGACTGTTGTAAGCCCCTTCCAATTGAAAATGTTCTGTTCTATTCAAGGAATGAAGCGCTGCAGCCTCATGGCAAGGCACCACACTGTTCTAACAGCCCTTCTGCCCAGCATCCCCACATCTGCTTTCCACCATGGCATATTCAGCACTCGCTGTAGAAATGGTGCCTTCAAAGTGTGGAGAACAAACCCCAGAGTGTGATCTGCATGGGAAGTTTCACATGGAGATCTCTCAGCGTCGTCCCTGTGTGAATTCGGGGTGACAGTGACATCCTGAGGGTTTCACGGATTCCCTGACTTTCAGTGTTTTCAGTGTTTTTAATTTCTTCATTCCAGTGACTGTGTGTGCCCTGACTACAGAGCTGGGAAATGATCCCAGGGCTACCATTATACACAGTTCAGAGTGCTCGGAGGAGGCCTGTGAGGTGGGAACACTGCAGACTCAGGCTTGTACCGCATCTACCCACTCTTTTCCCTGCTGGGGACTCTGCAGCCAAAGTGTCCACCAGCAGGCCACCCAAAAATCAGTGCAGGGAACAGACATGAGAGTGGACTTTGGCCCCCTGCTATTAACACTACTGGATTTGATGGGAAAGAAAGCAGTAGACAACCATGAGGGCAGAATCAGCATCTGCAGCAATTCAGTTTGAAATTAATTACATAAATTATGTAATGAGAAAAGATTAGCTAAATGAATGTTTCTGCGTGAACTCGGAATGCAGATAGCATGACCACAGCCCGTGCCTTGAGCGCACTCTTGCTCTGCATTAACACTCTCCATTACCGCACACAATATCTCATTTGGTATATTTGGTGACTGAGATATTTCAAGTTTCAGACAAAGATAAATTAAGGTCTGCAGCATTAGCTCTTTCCCCCTAGTTAAGCTCCTGCCAGAGTACCTGATGGCACCTCTGTGACACCAAGACTGCCAGTGCCAGTCACAGCAGAGCTCTAAGCTTAACGTGAGTGAAGCGTCATCTTGAGCTGACACAGTCGCATAATGGCTGACCTTGGGCTGCTTCTGAAGAAAATGAATTAGCTTGCAGAGGTAGTCAAGTGGAAAGCTGAAACTATCATTTTCTAAAGATATACAAGGTAAAAAGCCTCAGGGACAATCTTTTGTCAGTTTCTGAGACTTGATTAACTGCCTTAATTCCACATGATTAATGGCTTTCAAATCTCAGGAGACCCAAGTCTCTGTACACATCACATGACTGGAGTGTCTTTAAAAAAGCCTTTCTCCAAAGACTCCTACCAGCTGCTCCAGAGCCACAGCCACCAGTGTCCCTGACAGACCATACAACCCTGTGCCTTCTTCATGCTCCCAGTGGTATGTTGGGAGGAGGATCTTTCTCCTTCCGTCCCATCCACTTCACACACAGAAGGGGATGCAGAGAGAAAGCACACTTCACATCAACTGGGAAGAGCTGTCTGCCTGTAACAGCTGGACGGGGGCTGTCTAACCTGCTGAAATCCCAGAGGGAAATATGTCTGCTCAAAAAATGACAGTGACAACCCCGTCAGTGGGTCTCAGCTTTGAGATACCCAACACTTCCTTCTGACAGCATTTACGAGCTAGCTCACTCACCCACGCATCGCGTCAGAGCAGTATGAGCACGGCAGAACCATGGCGAGGCACGGGAAAGGCAGGCAGGGTTGGTAAGAACTGATCGGGCTCTCATGAGACGGGTCAGGATTGGGGTAAACGCTCAAGACCTGGCAGGGGTAGGTGTTGACCAGTTGTTGGCCTGCAGGTGAACAGAGAATGGGATGGGCCAGACTAGAGAATCTGCTGGAAAGATTGTTCCTTGTAAAGGACATGCCGTTGCCCCACGGCCGCTGAAGAGCAGCTCTGCATCACAGCCTGAAGATTGCCACCACTTTGTTCCCTACAGCACTAACCAGGCAAGGGACCCCCGTGTGTGTGGCACGTCATCTGAGCAGAAGTTGGCTATCCAGAGGGACAAAGCTGACTGCTTACCATTTTCATCCTGAAGGACCAGATGTTTACAGCCACACAGAGAATAGGACAGACTCATGTCATGGTTTAATCCCAGTCAGCAACTAAGCACCACGCAGCTGCTCACTCCCTCCCTCCCTACCCAGTGGGATGAGGGAGAGAACTGGGGAAAAAAAAAGAAGTAGAACTCGTGGGTTAGCAGAAAAGAAAGGAAGAAAATAGTAATGAGAATAATAATAAAATTACAATACTAATAAAAGAATTAGAGCATACAAAACAAGTAATGTACAATGCAATTGCTCACTGCTCACCGACCAATGCCCAGTTAGTTCCCAAGCAGCGATCTGCCCCAGGCCAACTCCCCCCAGTTTATATACTGGACATGATGTCCCATGGTATGGAATACCCCGTTGGCCAGTTTGGGTCAGCTGTCCTGGCTGTGTCCCCTCCCAGCTTCTTGTGCCCCTCCAG
>JAVJGG010000040.1:21540868-21570992 GCA_035590195.1 Aviceda cuculoides
GGTTGCTCCAAGCCCCATCCAACCTGGCCTTGGACACTGCCAGGGATGGGGCAGCCACAACCTCTCTGGGCAACCTGTTCTGTGCCAAACCACCCTCTGCAAAAAAACCTTCTTCCTTACATCTAATTTAAATCTACCCTCTTTCAGTTTAAAGCCATTACCTCTTGTCCTATCACTACATGCTTTTGTAAAAAGTCCCTCTCCGGCTTTCTTGTAGGCCCCCTTTAGGTACCGGAATGCTGCTATAAGGTCTGCCCGGAGCCTTCTCTTCTGCAGGCTGAACCAAGAACAGGGCAAGGAGACAACGAAAGAAATGCAAGGGGGAGATGGAGATGGCCTGTGCCATGGAGGGAGACAGGGAATCAGTAGGTGGGGAAGCCAGGGAGGAAAGATCTGGGAGCAAACTAGGAATACTCGAGCAGGGAGAAACCTGAGACTGAAAGGTAAGTCTGAGAGGCAGCTTGTGGGGGGAAACTCATGCAGATGATGGAGGGTGAAGGCCCAGGGTCTGTCTGAGGAGCTGGGAGGATGGGGATGGGAACGGGAGGAGAAAGGAGAGAACAGGGTTGAGAAACCTGGAGCGACCAGGCTTATTTACAGAAAAGTGCAGGGGCTGAAATGATGAGGAAGGACAAAGACAAGCAAAGAGGAGTCAAAAGCTCATGACTTTGGGGAAAAAGGGCAGTGCTTACTGGACCACAGCCTCCAGCCTGGAACAAAACCCAAGATTGCTGCGCCTCACCATTTGCGGGCATCCCGCAGTACCACGCACATCCTGCTCCCCTCAAGTGCTGGTGTGCGAATCACCCTCGGGCTCCCTTAGCTCTGCTAGCGACAGAGATCTGTACACGGATCTAAACGTCTCGGCCGTGACACATGATTTAAATAACGGCTGTATCACAACGCATATCTCACCCCCGGTTTGTTCAGAGGGAAGCCTCTTCTGTGTTATGCACAGACAAGCAGATCTAATCAAAGCTGTTTGAAGGAGTGGCAGAGATCTGTGCAGAGGTCGGAAAGGTCACAAGGCTGTGAGTGTCAATGGGACAGCCAAATTTATTTTTCCACAAACACAAAAACTAATAAAGAAACTTCAGTAAGGTCATAAATCAAGTGCTAAAATTTGAGGATACATACTGGTCTTGCATAACTTACCTAGACCCCTGTTGCATATCTAATACATTGATTGATGGATTAGGATCATAGGATCATAGAATAAGGCAGGTTGGAAGGTCTCTAGTCCAACCTCCTGCTGAAGGCAGGGTCAGTGGTGCAATGAGTCCAGGTTGCTCAGGGCTGTACTCAGTCAGGTCTTGAAAACCTTCAAGGATGGAGACTGCACAATGTCTCTGGGCAACCTGTTCCTCTCCTGGACTGTCCCCATGGGACAACAGCCTATTAACCACCACCACTCTCTGAGCCCAAGCATCCAACCAGGCTTTTACTCAACTATTTGCTCACCCATTCAGACTGCAATGTCCAAACCTGGAAACACGAATATAGTAGGACAGAAGAATATTGTGTCAAAAACATTGCTGAAGTCAAGGCAACCGCCACCCACTGCGCTTTTTTTATCTGTACATCCAGTCATTTTATCACAGAAGATAATCAGGTTGGTCAGACATAATGTCACCTTCTTCTTCACATGCCCAGAAGTATGGTCCAAGGTGACCCACTCCGTGATTTTCCCAGGGATAGTTGCTTGGATTGTTCTTTCGGCATTTTTTGAAGATGGATACAACATCTGTCTTTCTGTAGTTGCAAGGGAACTCCCCTGATCACGACTTTTCAAAGATGACAGAGAGCAACCTTGCAAGGACATCACCCAATTCTCTCAGCACTTTTGGATGCAACCCATCTGGTCCCATGGACTTGTATGGATCAAGTCTTCACAAACAACCCCCAAGTAGATCCTTATCCACTACTGGTAGTTTTTCTCCTCCTTGAACCCCTTCACTATGCACAGAGGCCCAGGACACCTTGCTGGTAAAAACAGAAGCAAAGGTGGCATAGAGTGCCTCAGCCTCATCTGCATCTGCTGTCATTAAATCACCCACACCACCCAGCAACGGGCTCACATGTTCCTTATTCAGTTTATTATTGCTAATCTAGTGGTAGAAGCTCTTCTTGTTGCCCTTGACATCCCTTGCAAGTCTCAGCTCCAGGTGGCATTTGGCTTTCCTGATACCACCCCTACAAGCCCAGGCAATATTTTGAAATTCCTCCCTCGTAGCCTGTCCCTGCTTCCACCTCTGGTGTGCTGCCTTTCTGCACAGGACGCCCATCCTGACTCCTCTGCTTGGCCAAGCTCGTCTGGTCTCCTGATGCATCTCCGCTTCCTGAGTACGGGGACAGACAGTTCTTGTGCTTGAAGGGTGCTCTCCTTACAGACCTGCCAGCTTCCTTAAACTCCTTTGTCCTTCAGAGCTGCCTCCCATGGGATCTCACCTACCAGTTTCCTAAACAAACCAAAATCTGCTCTCCTGGACTCCAGGTTCTGTATTCTGATACTGTTTCATCACTTCCTCCACAATCTTGACTATTTCCTGGTTGGTTCAGAGAAGACCACCACTGATTACCACACCCTCATTAGCAGTAGCTGAGCTCTGTAAGACCCTGACCATATTCTGTGAGGCGGAGCAGACTGGGGCTGCATTCACTAGTGCTTTAATGTTCATAAAGAAATAGTCTTTAATGACTTTTTGATTTTTGCAAAAGGTTGAGACCCTGCAGTGATAAAACACCTAGGAATGAATACTGTTACGTCGTGCCCGTTGCAAGATCTAGGGATTCAGTTTTGCTAAAATGCAAACCAGAAAATCACAGGGACACAAACCAGAGTTGAAAGAGCGTGGACTCTGTAAAATGCCGCTGCCTCACAGAATCCAGAGATAAAGTTAGAAAGTGCACTTCCTCTCTGCTGGCTCCCCAAACTTCGCCTGGGGTTTGCAAATCAAGTTAGGTTCTTGTTGACTCATGTATCTGCAGGGAACCATGACTGCAAGTCAAATTCTGCTCTGTTTCACAAACAGAAGCCCAGTAGCCTTTGGAGACACCAGAGGAAGCTGACACAACACCTATTCTCCATTGTTTGCTCCAGAAATGCTACTGCCATCTGCCTTCTGCCCAACCGTGTCTTAGAAAACAGTAACCATGAACTCTTTCCACTGTTCCTCCAATGGCAACGCTACACATCAGCAGGGAAACGGCACTCCATAGACATCCAGAAAGATAAAGCTGCTTTCCCCCTGAAGCCTACTGCTGACTGCAGCACTGCCTGCAGGCTCTCTGAATTACTCACAGCAACAACTCCAGCTCCTGCAAGGAGATCTGGTATCTCCTGCTCTCTCAGGGCAGTGCCTAATTTTGCAATGTCAGCTCCAATCCAACAACTGTCTCTTAAAACCAGCAAGACTAATGTTAACCCTTGGTTAACAAATGTCAACCTTCTGCAAGACAAATGTTAACCTTTTGCTGAGTCTCATCCCTTTAATTTGGAGTGAAACTGGAATTCTCAAAGTACTTTGCAAGAGCCAGGAAAAGAAGCATTTTAATGCTTTCAGATGTAAACTTAAGTTTCCCAAACATGTGTAAAACAAAGGCATCCCCAAATACTGAATGCCAACATGAATATGGTCAGTGTGGCCTGGTGGGACAGGCAGTAATACATGCTGCCCCTGGTTTAGTAGATGACTTTGGGATGGTCACTCTTGTACCCCTAGATAGGCTCCTCTTCTAAAAGATACCGGAAAAAAGGATTAGTGACACTGGACTCACTTGTAGCTTGCTGTGTGAATTGCAGATGGCAAATACTGTACAGACCCAGGTATCCATATTATAGGGCTCTTCCAACAATAAACTGGTCATTACATCGTGTCATTGCCAAAATCATTCCTCTTTTCCCAGGCAACATGGATCTCACTGAGACAGAAATGACTGTCCATTCACAGTTTAGTTATCACAGGCTTTTTATGATCATTGTGCTTCTCTCTGGTCTTTCCGCTATCATGAGTTTCAGTGCCAGTCCAAACTAAATTCATTTTACAATATGCACTTATTTTCCTGCTTCTTAACAGAACAATTTGGAAACCTACCAGACACTTCAAACAACAATACTATTTTTTCTTTATGGCAATAAAATGGGTTCTTTGCCTTTCTTTTCTCAGGGAGACCAGTCAGCAAGGGCAGCACCCCAGCTTGCACAAGGATGTATTTTTTTACATACTGACTGCACACAAAACCCTCCAGTTTAGCACTTCCAAGCTGCCTTTTTGTCATGCTACTGCCTGTTAATTACATTTATAATTCTTTATACGTGGGGGGTAGAAACTGAAAATCAAGTGAAATTTACTTTGTCTCCCATGTAGCGGGCAAATAAAAGTTTGCTTATCTTATCGTAATTTCATGACACACAGCATGAGCTGGTGAAAAAATCCTCAGTAATGTTACTTATCACTAACATGGAGTGCTGGACTCTTCCTTTAATCTTTGGTATGACCAAGACATGTCTGGGAACACAGGGTCTTTGTGCCTGGAAGAACACCAATGTTGCTTCCAGACCGAACAGTTTCCGCCTTGCTCTCCCTCCACACCTTAACTATACCCATGTCTCTTCTTCCATATTAAGTGCTTTTACAGCTGTTCCCCAGGCTTAAGTGATAAACATACTTGTGATACTCTGATCATTTCCTACAGGTATCCCAAATGATTTGGGGAGAGAGAATACACTGAGATAAGGAGAACATAGGGAGGAAACAATCTCCTTATCATGCCAGATGTCACTAAGAGTAAAGACCTTGGAAGAAAAAGTATCATTAATGCAGCTTAGGTGATGTTGCTTTTGCAGGTGTGCCAGCATCAGGGGAATACACTACAATGAAGGTTGGTTTTCTCTGCTGAGGAAAGAATAGGAAGAGTTGACAAGAGATCTTGTGGAAATTCAAATCAGTCCCTTCCCATTTTGTTTAAAAATGGCTTTGTATCCTCAGGAGTGGTGCACAGCCTGGTACGGTTCAAATGCACAGTTCAAATGAGGCATAACTCTGGCAGCCTAAGCGGATAAACAAAAAGGAAGGAACTTGTCCCATCATCATTATTTCACTCCAAAGCATGTTTATTGTCACCACGGTGATGATTCAGCTCCGAGTTCTGTGGCACTGAAGGCTGTAAACACACAAACAAAGACAGTCTCAATGAACAAGAGTATGGAAGGTGATTCTTGCATTCATTTTGCAGAGAGGATTAATGCAGAAAGCAAGGAATCATCCAAAATATATTTGCTTTCATGCCTTAGGTTACTGCCTCTGCCTTACAGGATTGCTGACATGCACAGAGCATGTACCAAACTGTCTGTCCGCTCTCACATGAAGTCCTGCCAGTGCAGGGAACCGAGTCCAAGATTCAGACACCCACAACTGCACTGACGACAGTCCCATCCTCCCCCTGCTCCCAGTCTGCTCCGCTCCTGAGGACACAGAGCCGCTTCTAATGAAACGTGAGGGGGCTGTTTTAAATTTCCTGTCTAATCTCTTGGGAAGAAAAAAAAGCCAGAAAACATTCCCTATAGGCTCAGAAATTCTGCTGGGGCCGAGAAATGTCTCTCAAAAAGCCAAGTCAGTCCTTGTATGGTGACACCCGGGACAGAAGAGCTGCTGTAGCTGGATGAACTGGGACCTGCCCTGAAGTGCTGGGAAGGCCAGGCAGCTGCAGTTTTGCTCTCCACGTTTCCCCTGTGGCACTCTCACGCAGACGTCTGCCAGAGGACAGTGAGGACATGGGTCCCAAGCAGCCACTGGTACAAAACAGGGTTTGTCACCTCATCTTCCAGCCACCAGATCTCGTGAGTATGTTGTTGTCAGAGAACAGTGCCCGGCAGCTCCCTTTCTACGATGCGTCTAAAATAGCAATGTCATTTAGCAAAGCAAACTTTAGCTTACAGCATAATTAATGTGAGGCAGTCACGAAGATATCCTAAGGAGGATCAGCAACATTCATGACTGTGTTAAATCCTGCTGTCAGTGCACTGTGAAATAAGATAAAAATAGACTGAATCTGGTGGCAGCCAGCATTGCCTGTGTGAAGCAGTCCTGCCCGCATCCTACATTTTGGGGCTGGTACGAGAACGAGATGTCATATTTCTGCTTCCTCAGCTCTGTTGCTACTGCTTTTCATGTTTAAAAGGAATACTGTGAGCAAAAGCTGAGCTAAATTGAGATTTCAGGGGTTTACAAAGCAATAATTTCAGAGAAAAGCATGTACCATGAAGTTGCAATGTTTTGAAATCCTTCACAGCTGCGAAAGAAGGTAGCTGTTGCCCAATTTAACTCATAAACCCTCAGGAAAGAGATCTGACAAGGGATGCTCTCCTCTCGGTAGGAAAACATAGATTTGATCTGTCAGCATCTGTATCAATCAAATGATAGTTCATGCCTTAATTTCACCAGAAGGGATCACTCTGAGTAACTGAAAGGGCACCACCAGGCAAGTTTTAAGCATTTGTGAAAACGAAGGCCTTCTCTTTATAGCAAAAGATACCTCTAAAGAATAAAACCACTTCCAAAAAAAGGATCATTCATCACTTCCTAAAACAGAAACCTTCAATTCTGCAGCATCTAAAGACTAAAATTTCAGAATCTCTTTTTATACCTTTTGCTAATTCTTTAAAAAGAAGCCAGAGAATAATTCAGTAACTTTCTATAGTTAGTCTAATACTCAAATTCTGCTCCTTTCCTTTTTTGATTATCTACTCATAGACAGAGCTGATTTTGTCTAGTAAGAGGGCGAGAATCGGGAATACTCCAAAACAATGAAACCAACCCCACCACAGATCAGTTCTGGGGTGAAAAGGTCTGGAATACCACTCCAAGCCACTCAGCAAGGGATTTAGCCAGGACCCAGAGTGTATCCTTTGCAAACTCACCCTTACCTGCACTTCAGAAGAGCACTGTGCCATGGCCACTCGCCTTATACATCACATTTTGCCTGCTTCAGAGTGCACAGCCTCGGCCTATCGTGTAGTTCAGATAATTGCTGCTTTGTTCTATCTATCTCACAGAATAAACCCCCAATTAAACTAATAACCATTTGTATGTTGTTGTGTTGTTCTGAAAAGTACAAGAAAGCCCAAAGATCCATAATATATCTGGCTCTAGCAAGGTTTTCATAATTGAACAAAATTTAGAACGTATCTTTGCTGCATTTACACAGAAAGACCCAAATGTTACAAAAATCTAGTTTATGCAGAGTAGCTCCGTAGTAAACAATGCAACAACAAAAATCTTATTTGACATTAATCTCATTTTTAAAAGCACTACACAAACAATGGTCTTGTCCCAAACATCTTTCAACTGTGCCCATTTTGCAAACATCTTGGAAGTAGTTTCTGCATGACCTCTCTGCCCCAAGATGTCTTCACAAGGACTGACACGAGGATGCAGCAGACCTTACGCACTGTCCCTTTTACGTGGTTGTCTTGCACGAGGGCCTCCTCCTCCCATTCAACTTGGAGTGACATGGAAAGGTACACAATGTCATTAAACACAATTAATATTTGTATTATAATAAACTGTTACGCAGTAGCTCACTGTATAGTCCAGCCCTAAACAGAAGGCGGACATATGACATTCACTGTATGGTAACTGTCCCAAAAACCTATGTAAGTTGGGCTCTGTGAGTAGAAATCTGTTAATGACATCTTCTTGACAGCGTACATTTTCTGTCTATGCATTCCAGTTTTAATATAGCACCTTATTACCAAAGCCCCTCCTTGCACCTGGGGGACATGGGACTTGTCTAGAAGGTGTAAAAATACTACTAAGGTATTTGGAAAAATCCAGACTAGTTCTGAACAAACTTCTCAGCAGAGCAAATTACCCCCAAAGTGCCTGAGTGCTAACACAGATATCTTGTAACAGGCACCTGAGCTCTCTCACGCACAGCAAACAGGTATCAGCCTGACACTGAACTGCATTCCTACACCAACACTTCCTCCTTTCTTCCTGCTCTGAAAATGTATTTATTTCATCTGAGCTCCTCCTGGCTGGGAGTAGGAACGAAGAGGAGGGATATTTTTGTGGTGCTACTGCTTCTTTGGAAATTTAATTTTAGAAAAAGGTTAAAGAGTGTTTTAATCAACTTCAAACAGACAACAGATGTTGGTTTTAATAAAAATGAGTTATGAAAGAGAAGGGAATAACAAGAATTAATTAGAGGATGCTGAGCAAAGAAAGAAAGTCCAGGAATCTGACATTTCCTCACAATTACCTTATAGATTAGCAATCCCTCAGGACAGGTGGATACTCTTTCTTTACCTGTTTTTAATAAAGACAGTATCACATTGGTGTCACTACTATCGAAAGCACAGATCATTAGCTCTGTATTTTAGTAGTGTAAACACAGCCCACAAAACCATCAATCCAGCAGCTCCTAGGAGCATCTCTTCTTAAAGCCCAGCACGGCACCAGCAGTGTGCACGTCTTCCAAAGCCAAGCGCAGCGTTTGCAGTGTCCGAGTGCAAACTTCACCGCAGTGACAGTAAAGGAAGAACAAGTTGCTCACGCCAGGCTAGCAGGTGAAAGGGAACTTTGGTTCTGGTACTTTGGGGAGCAAGGTGATGAATGATCAGCTGAGAAAAGACATATTGCCAAATGAATGATGGAACATGAACTGACTGTCTTTTTTCTTTAGCAACAGCAAGAGACCCTATTACAGGTCTCTGAATGACCTCCTCTAGCACAGACTCCCATGCACTAATAGTGAAGAAGGATCAGTAACAGGCATCACTGAAATTACAGGCTCTGCACAAGTCATTCTCTGAACAAACTGTAGTAGCTGCAGTAGTGCAGAGCTCTCTAACATGGCGCAGCAGTCCATCACAAAATACTGGAATGGGAAAATGTTCACAATAAAAGTAAAATGATATCCAGGAGCATCAGATATAAAACCAGTACAGAAAGCTAAACTTACCGCTCGCTCTTCTAAAACGCATGGACTTGGAATAGAAGACAGAATGACTGTAAAATATTATATGTAGAATTATGAAAGGGGAAGTGCTAAGAAGTAACTCAGAAGTATTTAACTCCCAAATGACAGGTGGCTTTTCCCACATTCAGGCAGGACAGCGTGGGATGCCAAAACTTGCATCAAAGAACCCTTTTGCTTTATTAAGCCTATTACTTAAGCAGAGGGCCCTGGCAGAGCAGCTAACAGTACCCATGGATAACAGGCCAAAGGCACACAGGGACTCACACAGAAGGACTCTGAAGGTATAACCTAAGGGAATCTCTCACTAGTGGGCACCCATGTCCTTCTGTGTCCCCCGCCAACAAAGACACCCAAAGCCAAATGATTCTTTGAAAATCCAGGCTCTGATGCTGCATGGCATTCTGTGGCTGGTGACTGGAGTAACTGGAGCTAAAAGGCTCCTGAAAGTGTTTTGCTAAAGGAAGGCTATGAACTGAGATGGGAGGAGGTAGGGGAAAGGGTAGTGCTGCAGTAATGAGAATAAGGCCTCACATGGCAGAAATCTCACTGGGTCGGTCACAGTTTGGCCATAAGCATGGCACTCACTCTGTGCACAACATTTACCTCTAACCAAATAGGGATGTTTTCCATCATCAGGAGCAAACACCAGCAGCTGGCTACAACAGCAGTCTCTGACAATCATGGTTAGGTGGAACTCAGTTCCCTGAAACATGAGGATTATAAAGACCTGACCGGTTTCACCCCTCCTGCCCTAGGGAGCTATGTCACTGAGGAGCAGCAGCCCCAACTCCAAAATCCTCCATGCACTCTGCTGAGCCTCACTGCCTACCAGTGAGCTGCTTGCTTTATCTCCATGAGAAACTGTCAGTGCAAACCAGCGCGTTGCCCTTGTGGATGACACCACCAGCTCCAGCTGACTCCTTGCAGCGTACTATGGGTGTTACGGGGGGCATCAAGCCGTACCTGGAACCGGCCATCTCGCAGTCACACCACCACCACTGACCATCTGAAGCAATACAACCCAACACTGGAATGAAGACATCCACGGGACACCAGAGCAAGAGGTACCGAGTAGCCATAGCAACCCATAGCGGCTATCTATTTTCTTTCTTATTGTATTAGTGCTTTTCTCTTATGCTACTGATTTTCTATCATACTGTATAAGCCGCAGGCCCAGCTGATCCCCATCCAGCTGGGATGCTAATGTTCTTTGAAAATAATTTTGTTAACATGTTTTCTTCTCGTCATCTTAAAAGCCCTGCAGTGAAGTTGGATTTTATCTAGAAAGGAGAGAGAAAGAAAAGAAAAAGATGCCACCAGTGCTTAGTCTCCACTGGACAGCAGACTGCTATAACCATTTATATATGTTCCTCTCATTCACTAGCCTTAGTGAAAATGACGGGCAGCTTTGTTTTGCCAGGATTCCTCTGACTAGGAGAGCTGGCCATCTGGCGGGCTGCTTTGGCGTTTGTGCTCAGCCCCCCGACCACAGGCAGCTACGGGCAGTTCCTCTGCCCTGTGACCAGCGAGTGGTCCTCTGGGAGACAGCAGAAACGATGGTGGAAATGTTGCACCCGGTCATCGTGCAGGAGGACACAGAAGCTCCTTTGGGAAAGTCAAGGAAGTACTGCAGGACTTGGCCTCTACGTCTCAGAGAAACCACAGAGGCAGACAGTTCTTCCTAAGCATCACCCACTGGACTGCCCGGCTCTCTCCTCCTATTCACTTCTGAAATACGAAGGGCTTATCGTATAAAGGTCAGCCTTGATCTGTGGTCCAAACAGATTAATTCAGGGTAAAATTAGGACAAGAGAAAAATCATACAACTGACACTAAATTTCATCAGAAATGGACCGATGAACCTCACCTTCACAAAAGAAGAGGCAGGTCATTGCTGTCAGAATTGGCTACCTCCTGCAGAATCTTAATGACTTATTTATTATTTATTTATTGTTCTTGTTATTATGTGAGGAAGAGGGTACAGAGTGAAGAAAAGCAAGAGAAATTTATTTTAAATTTACAATAATGCATACTCCCTGTCATGCTGCATTAAAATTCTGCCAGGTGTGGTGGGTTGACCCTGGTTGGACACCAGGTGCCCACCAAAGCCGCTCTATCACTGACCCCTCAGCTGGACAGGGGAGAGAAAATAGAACTAAAAGCTCGTGGGTTGAGATAAAGACAGGGAGAGATCACTCAGCAATTACCATCAAATGCAAAACAGAATCAACTTGGGGAAAAATTAATTTAATTTATTACCAATCAAATCAGAGCAAGAAAATGAGAAATAAAACCAAATCTTAACTAAATGTTAACTAGAAAGGAAACCTTCCTGCTTCAGAGTAGATTTGGGCTATGTAGGTTTTGGCAAAGAAATTATCACCTCTCTACTACAGGAAGGAAAATTTTGCTGGAAGAAAAACAACAGTGCTTGTTAATGAACAGGACATGCAAGTGTGATGATCCCATGACGCCTGTGAGAACACGTCCGAATCAAACATCACCGCGTGAGGCCATGGCTGGTGCACGTCAGAGACACAAGGCGTTCTGAGACCTTCCTCAAGCAAAACCTCAAAGCGAGACATAGGAGGAGAAGACGATTTTATCACACACAGCCTAGAACGGCACTGGGTAACATTTTCTAGAGAAGAAAGTTAGCTAACATCATCTCCTGAAAGGGGTCATTAATTAGGTTCAGGAGCTAGTAACTACCTTCTAAATCTTTATGACTTTAGAGGAGTAGCAGCCTGAAACTTCCTTAAATTGTAATATGGAGGCACATCAGGGAAAAGGTTAATATCTACCGCTACAGAATCACAATGTTGGTGTCGCTGAAAGGATGCATGGCTGCTATCTAAAGAATTTTAATTCCCTCAGATACTTTATTACTGATGGTTCTTTTGTGCAGTACCAATAGGAAGCCATCTGTATGACTCGGGGACCCAAAAAAACCCCAAACACAAACATATTTACATTTCCTTCACATAGCTGCTTCATGCAAAATAAACTGCTAAAGAGTATATTAATGCATTCATTTTAAAAAGGCTTGTTTGCACTGTTTCCTTGAAGGAATTTGAGTATGTTCTATCTCCCTTCTCTTTAAATGGCACTTTGGAATTAGTATGCCATTGTGCAGATCAAGGCCATTTGCACGAATATAAAATATTCAATTAATAAGACTCTGGAATATTTAATCATGACATTGAAATGCTAAGAACTGCATTAACATTTATTATTCTCTATAAAGGAAGGATCTCCAGCCCTGTGCCTGCAACTGTTCTATAATAGCTCTTTGGAGCTTGATGTGGGTTTTTGGTCTCTTTCCTAAACCAATGCTAAAAGGCAGTATTAATGCAGATTAAGCTAAATTTCATAACTACTAGAGTAACACTCCAAGAGAGTGAAATTACTAGCTCCTGATTTAAAAAACTGGGAGAAACATTTTTCTTTCCACTTCCAATTAGCAGAGCTTAGATGGCAGAGAATTATGCAGGCGAGCGTTTCCATTACTGGCTTAGGCCATGATGAAGAGGTATGAGATGCCAAGTACCGCACATCTCAGTCAGAGCGAGAATGTACCAGAGACAGCCTCGACTCCAGAGGGAGATGGCCATTTGGATACCACTAACTGAGTCCTTCTTAAGGGTTTCAAATATTTACAACACCTTCAGCCACTTGGCATATCAGTTTGCTGCATTTCATCATGTACTTCAGGTGAAGAAAAGTAGCGGCATACAGATTCTTCGTAGATACACAATTGCTTAATCATCTCACATACCTGTTCCAAGTAGCCAAATAAGCAGATGCTATCCATTAGGGAAGATACTCGTCAAAGATGAATCTGCCTCACCCTCGTGGTTTAAGTCAGCAAACAGAAGACATCAACACAGCAAGTATTTTCATTTGCATAATACAAAGAGCTGTCTGCCAAAAATCAAGTGATGCAGCCCTACCTAGTGCAGGTAATTCCCCTGCAGGGATAATACGAAGGGAGGTTTATCCACCTCCTCCCCCATTCCTGACCCACTCTCCCATGGCATGATCCTTTTCCCACAAAAGCCCCTGCTTCTGCTTCTGCCTTGGAGGTTGGCTGGGTGACATGAGGACATGGGCTAGCCAAGGACTCGCTTTGAGAAAACAGAATCATCAAAGGGATTTGTGTTACCTAAGATAGAGGTTACATGTGGAAATCTAACATTATCCCCGAACCCAGCCAAAGTTTTATTTTGTTGGTTCTGGAGAGTCCCAGCTTCTGCTGGGGCTGTGTAAGGTTCTTGTAATGATGCTCACTGCCGCAGAGGACAGTCCCCCTATCTCCTTGGATGGGGCCCAAGCGCTGTAGCAAAGCCCATGGTCAAGCCACCTTGACTGGACTCTGCACTGACACCATATTTGACACATGCATGAAAATGGCAAAGACCACCACCCACATGTGAGAAAATTACAGAGGTCATTCTGACTGTGAAAGCAGCTTCAGAGCCCAACTCCCTTCCTTCATTTGGGAAAGAAGATTCTCCTAGATAACGGGCCTGGAAATGGCATTTCCCTCTTCATAGGCAAATATTAATGTATTATTATTTAGGTACCATTAAATGTCTTTCCCAAAGAACTTCAACTCTGGGCAGGTCCTGTACTAGACACACTAGCAAACAGAAGGTTGGAAAACCAAAGGAGCAAAATAGAACACACACACACACGCACACATACACATCATGCCTGTGGGACTTTATTTAAATAAAGCTACGCTGAACTCCTGACAGCAGTTACCCGAGAAGGTAACTTGATTCCTTCACTTAGCTGTATTAAGCCATCTGTACAGTATTTAGGAGTTCTCTTTTTGACTGATGGCAAAACTGACTTTAGATCCATACAACTGGACTGTGCGGAGTTTCTCCTACATTGCAAGCGAGTGAAATTCAAACACTGGAACAGGCTTCCCAGAGAGGCTGTCAGTGCCCCAAGCCTGTCAGTGTTAAGAGGCATTTGGACAATGCCCTTAACAACATGCTTGAACTTGGTCAGCCCTGAATTGTTCAGGCAGTTGGAGTCGATGATTGTTGTAGGTCCCTTCCAACCGAAATAGTCTACTCTATTATATTCAATTGGAAGTGAAAGATATTACAGATGACTTGAAATTACCTTTTTTAGAACAAAACCCAGAACTTGCTAGTAACAGTAGGACCCAGATAGTGCACTCAGTATGTATCTTCAGCAAAGAATCACGGAAATAAAAATTGGTAAAAATATGTCAACCTTAGTCTTGATAAAAATAAAAGCATGTCAAAGAAAGGGTTGTGGCAAGTAAAGAATCACAGGCTTCATTCTAATGAAAAGGTCTGTAAATACGGCTCTTGATTTCACAGGTTTCTTACGAAAGGAGCAAACTGGACTGAGGAGTTTGTACCCATCAGTGAGATGAAAGTCTTAAGATGCTAGAACTCCTAATCCAGCAAGCTGAAAAAACAAGTAGGGCTATTTATATGAACCAGCCTCTTCAAAAAGGTTATTGGGAACACAGCATCTACAATTGCCACTTTGACATTTGGTGGAAAATACATGGACCACCTGACAACTTAGAGGGCATATAGGGAAATACATGGGAATGTCAGAACTGTCAAAAACGAAGTTGGTTAAGAACTTGCAAATGACAGAAAAATAGCAGCAAACACATCAGATGAAGCATGGAACTAACCTAAGATGGGGAAATTCTCACGGTCAGCCCTGGCCATACTAACATATCAATGCCAGGCTCGATCTTTTAAACCAAACGCTTCAGCAGGATTTATTAGCTTTGGGAGCAGTGCCACTCTGCATCTGTCACCAGGCCAGCAACAGCTCTGCTGGATAAGAGATTTCTGCACCACACGCACAGCACGACCCAAGCAGACCCTGAAAGAGCTTGGCTTATTTCAGTCAGAAAAAAAACAAAAAAAGGCTGCAGGAGGGCATTTTTCCTCAGTGTATTCAGGGATACAAACACCAGGGAGGGAGAAGAGATGTTCAACCTAAAAGGCAAAAATGCTTGCACAATAGTAAATGGTGTAAAATAGTCATAAATCCAGGCTGAAAATCTGAAGATTTTTAATCCTGATGGCAGTGAAATTCTGAGACAGCCTCTCAGCAGTAGTGGTAGAGGCAAAAACCCCTCTGCCTTGCTTTAAGATGCAGTTTGCTCAGCCCTCAAGGATAACTGTATGAGAGGGGCTGTTAAAATGGTTGGCCAGGTTGTGCAAACCAGAGTTACCTTACATCAATGCTAGTATCAGAGAGGTCCCCATCTGGATGACAGCTCACTATGTGGTTACCTGTATGTTTACAGGCAGTCCCAGTGTAGCAAAATTGCTCATACAGTTAAAGTCAAGCACCTGCTGAAGCCAGATTTATGCTACCATGCATAACTCAACTGGTAATTCAAGCTTACCATCAGGAGTTTGAGGCCAGGAGGTTGGCTGCTTTTTGGATCACCAAACAGCTCTTTGCACTTCTACTTCAGTTTTATGGTCTGAATGGAGTTATTGATCGGAAAGGTTTCTCCACTGCCTCCCACTTTCACACCAAGCAACCCCAAACATTTATCAGCAAGTTTAATCTGCAAAAGGCATAAAAGAACTAAAATTCAGTAGAAAAGCAGTTATGTGGGGAAAAGGGAGTCAGGAGAGACACCTTGTAGTCCTGGCCCCGCTGTTAGTCTGCCAGCTGACTCCGGGCTTGTCCTTCTGCTGCTCCTCCATATCTGCTCTGCCTGCTTAGACTGAGCTCCTCGGGGAACACACTGTACCCCAAGGGTCAATACTTGGACCAATACTGTTCACCATCTTCATTAATGACCTGCATGAAGGCACAGAGCATAGCCTCAGCAAGCTTGCAGACCATACAAAATTGGGAGGAGTAGCTGATAGACCAGATGGGTGTGCTGACATTCAGAAGGACCTGGACAGGCTGAAGAAATGGGCTGAGAAGAACCTCATGGAGTTCAACAAAGGGAAAAGCAAAGTCCTGTAACTGGGGAGGAATAACCCCATGCACCAATATATGCTGGAGGTCGACTGGCTGGAAAGCACTTGGCGGAGAAGGACCTGGGGGTCCTGGTGTGCAACAACTTGAACACGACCAGTAGTGTGGCAAAGACAGCCACCAGCCTCCTGGGCTACATCAGGCAGAGGTTGCCAGCAGGTCAAAAGAAGGGGGCTTCCATGGAGAGAGTCCAGCAAAGGCCCACAAAGATGAGGAAGGGACTGGAGCATCTCTCATATTGCAGAGAGGCTGAGAGAGCTGGGACTGTTCAGCCTGGAGAAGAGAAGGCTCAGGGGATCTCATCAATGTATGTGGATACCTGATAGGAGGCTGTAAAGGAGACGGAGCCGAGCTCTTCTCAGTGGCACCCAGGGAAAGGACGAGAGACAATGGGCACAAACTGAAATACACTAAATGACATCTAAACATAAGAAGAAACTTTTTTAGAGCAAGGGTGGTTGAACACTGGAACATGTTGCCTGGACAGGTTTTGGAACACCCACCCTCAGAGACAGTAAAAAAACACCTGGAAACAACCCAGAGCAACCTCCTCAAACTGTCCCTGCTTCGAGCAAGGAGCACCTGCAGACATCCCTCCCACCTCAACCACTCTGATTTATCCAGGGCACAGCACTAATGCACACTAGAAACTGCACCAGGCTGGACTGCCCAAGCAAGGCATCCCAGAAACACACTGTAGTTGCTTGGAAAAAGTTCATCTCCCTGCATGGAGATGCTGCACAGCTTTTTGCAGGAAATTGAGAAAATGGGAAATTTGCAAACCTTGAGTGTGAGTTGGACCTAAACTGCATTGTATGAGCTCTCAGACCTGAAAGATGTTCTTCCCCAGGCAGATGCCTGAGCAAGGCAGTGCATCTGGCAAACATCCAAGGGACTTGTAAAATGATGCAGTAAAGAAATGGCAACACCAATTTTAAATTGTTTTAAGTGCTCACCAATGAATAATCTGCAGGTAGACAACATCTACTTTGCTAATGGCTTTATAATTTGTGTTGTGTTAAGAACAGGCATTAGCATGGCTAAAGATTCCTGCATTCTGCTAAATCAAAATGTCTCCTAAGTGACAAAAATAGAAAGCAGCACTGAAGAACTTATCCCTCAGACAACACAGACATTGCTTTCCATTTTCTAATACACAATGCATACGTATTTTAACATTTACAGTCAACATCCATAAATATCAATGTTATTGCGATTTGCTATTATTCAAAAGCACCCGCATATACTTTACAGGCACTAGACTGGCCAAGCACTTTGCCTTTATTTTTAAATTGTTTTAAATTGTTTAAATTGTTTAGCAGGTGCCTCTGGCAGGTGTCCCAGGAGGTCAGCCTGGAACGGCATCTGAGGAAGGGGAATTTCTCCTTCCTTCCTGGGCAGCGAGATCACCAAGACCCATGGCTCTGGGAGCTCCTGCAAGCACCAGGCACCAGCAGAGAACAGCACAGGTGGTGAACGGGCTGAATTTACCCACTGCAGGCCATGCCAGGGTCACCGATGAGAAGCTGTTACTACTCCTCGGCTAAGAGGGATTCAGTTGCTGTTTATAGGGGAAGGGGACACACACTCGAACTTGTCCAGTGGCAAGATGAAACCTGCCTCATGGAGTGCAGAAGTCACAGAGGTCTGATCTGAGTCTTCCTTCCACGTCAATGTAAAGCTTTTTCTGTGCCCAAGGCTTCCACCCCCCAGCCCATGCCCACTAAATGGCTCACTGACCCACCAGCAGCAATACCAAGCCCATTTACTCCTGCAGTCAGCATTACATGCTACAGGCTATTAATTCCCTGGACCTTACTAGTTTACTCACAATCATACAAACATGCTTTTGGATTTCTTTTTTTCTGCAGTGCCTGTCAGGGCCACCTTGGCCTCCGGCTCCAGGGGGCTGTGCTGCTCCACATCTCCCAAAGTGGGACACTTCCTCTGCTCCCACCTTGGTCTCACATGCTTCCCACTGTGTCCACTCTCAGCCCTTTTCCTAACCCTCGCTGCCTCCCCTGGACTTATCGCTGCCCACAGAGAGATGCAGGTACAGGGAGATGAGGTGCTTGATGCATCTCTGAGGCAGCAGCAGATGCAATGCCAAGTCCCACGGGGCTTTCACAGTTGCAGGAAAAGGCTGATCAATCAGACAGGGTTCATCAAAGAGCCAGGAGAACCATTAAAGAATTTGGAAGTTTGCCTTAGAGTAAGAGACTTCAGGAGTTGATCTATTTAGCCTATCAGAGAAGATTAAGGAAAAGACCTGATCACAGTCTATACAAACGAGCACGTGAACAAACCCTGCAGAGCAAACTCTCCCACATAACAGGGTAGGGAAGGAGCATCACCCGCATTAGTCAGACAATCAGATCTCCTGACAGGAACTGTCCCTTTCTGCCCTCACAATCCATGTAAAAATGCAGCCCATTTTCCTATGCTCCTTAAGATTCAAAGCCTGAAGGCTGAAATTAGACAACTTCAGCATGTAAGTAACAGGAAAATTTTACCAGGGGTGGGGCAAGTAGTTGCTGGAGCAGCAGAACCATGGATGTGATGGAATCAAGAATATGAGCACTGTCCTGCAGGTTGAACCTTGGCCACCCCTGCCCCCAAGCTCTGCTCTGACAGCAGTGAGGGGAAATACTCTCTGTTGGGGCAGTGAACTGGGTCACTCTGTTGTCCATTCCCCCACACCCCCCAGCGCCCATCACCACTGTAGTGGGGATGTCAGCAGGTTGGCCCTGATGACTCCTCTTTGGACTGGGCTCTGTCAGGGGTGATTTTAGACGCATTTTAAAATGGATAAAGTGGAACAGAGGAATGGATTTCATTACACAGGAGATTCGACTGGGTGATCACAGTCACCCCTCTCTGCCCTCATCAGCAGTGAAGAATACAGCTTTGTGGTAAGTGCTTCTCATGACACCGCAAAGCGATTCCACACGGCTCCTGGGCAGAAGCAAAGTGAACGCAGCAACGCTGCTACACAGCACACACACAAGAGCTTTCTCTGAAAGCACGTCACACCTAAAACCTCTTCTCGGTAGGTATTTCTCAAGTGAAAAGAACAGATTTAAAACCACATAAAACCATGCCATAACCGTAACTTTCTGAAATTTCTGTAGTCTAACTACTGCCCTGGCCTAGTGAAAACAGAAATGCACTTCAGGACCGGTTCTGGACAGGTAAATAGGTTTGTGCCCTGAGACTGTACCACGAAGCACCGCTGCATGTTCCCCTCGGCACGTATTCTTTACCTGAGCATCTGCTAACAGCTACAGTCAGAGCACGGGCACTGCCCTGCGCAGACCTCTGCACTGACCCACCGTGAGGCCATTGTGTCCCGCTGAAAATACTGGCCTAAGGCCTCCAGCTCTGTCACAGTCTCAGATCAGTCGCTCAAACTGACCTGTGAGATGGGGTCAGTATGCTGCTTCTCCTCTTTGATTCAACAAGGCTGGAAACCCTTTGGACCAGGAATTCACTTACTGAGCTTTGTTCAGCATTTAGGCAAAATCACCTTTACTACAAAAGAATACAAGAATCAAAGGTTTGTGTAGCTCAGCACCCCGGCTCCGATGCTGGCCTAAGCAGGTATCTTGGAAAAAAGACAAAATCAGGAAAACCACAGAGAACTGCCCAAAGCACTGTCCTAGTTTGCACCCTTTTAGGTCAGGGACTTCTTCAGACACTTAAGTTTTGATATATTTGTTACATCTGAGGTAGTTTCTCTTCCATGAATGGAAATACTGCAATATAAATAACACTGCTAGGAAATTACTATCACAGCAAAATTCAATTTCTGTAAGACAGCCCTAACTAGAAGCCAGGAGAATTTTTAGACTCCTATGTTACTTTTGCATAACTTCTTGCAAAATCTTGGGACAGGTTATGACACTGTGAAGCCATCTCACCTCTCAGGGAAATAATGTCAAACTCTATAATCACAATGCGCTGTTTCCTAAAAACAGGCATAATGAATGCCTCTCCTAAATAAAAATCAGACATGCTTCCTTGCATGGAGATTACTCAAAGTGATCACTTACGAAATACACACGAAAGATGAGGAACCGTTACAGACACAAGTAAAAATAAACTCTTACCAATAAGGTAAAGGACAACAAGGATGTTTTAAAAGAACATTAATAGGGAAATTATTGTAATAGTTTACACCCATTATTGGGAATGGTTACAGTAACTATTAGTGTTAGAGAAAACATTCAACAAATATTTATCTTTTGTGCTTGTAAAGATACTGAGTGGGCTATTAACTTTTTACAATAACAACAAAATATTTTCTATTCTACAATGACTGTTTAACTAAGCAGATTATTAACCAACCACAGCCAAAGCTAATCACAAACAATTTTCAAGAAACTTTAAAGCCATTTTTGTGAGCAGTTTTTAAAAGCAGCTCCTTGTCTAATTATATAAATGTTTATACAGGGTTTATAAAACCCTGGCACCCTCAGGAAAGGACAGAGGAGTGAGGGCCTGGAAAAGCAGAGGGCTGTAATTATGGGATTGAAAGGGGCAAGTTGGATGCCCCTGAAAGCTCCAGAAGGGTTAACGTGGCAGACCAGACAGGCAAAATGAGGCAGGCTGATAGTGATGGAGTTCAGATGGTAACATTAATTACCAGGATGTTGTGAAACCGACTAGATTTTATAAAAACTAGACCTGAATAAGCCAAATGCCTTATAGAAATACATTATGCCAGAATTGCAATTATGAACCAAACTGGAAATTCTCATATCAAGCATCTGAGGTCATACAGAGAAAGACACTCGCAGTAAGGACATGAAATTCCTAGTGCTCCTGTGCAAGAGAAGCACTGATCTCTTTAGAGAGGAACTGAGTACAGCTCTGATCATCTGCTTCAAAAACACAAACTCAGAGACAAACCAGTCTAAAAGCAGCAGCAAAGTGACATGGCTTAGTGCTTCCAGCTGAGACAAAGGCTGAGACAAACTGTGACTGCTCACTAGAGATACACCAGGGAGAAAATAGTGAAAGGAGAGAATTCAGTAAGCTAAAGGGCAGGGCCAGCACAAGAACGAAGAGTTATAAATTAGCTATGAATAGCTAATTATTAGCTATAAATAGCTATGAATACATTTAAACTGGAAACAAGGAGGCAGCATCTAATCACTAGAGAAGAAATATTGAGAATACACTTCAGTAGCAACAGTATGGCAACAGTAAAAATAAGCAACTAGTTAAAAAATGAGCTCAGCTTATGACAATAGCAGGATAGGACTGAAAGCAACTATTCAGGAGTCCTTTATGGTACATGTTCCTAAGGAAAGGTTATGGCTGATCCCAAGGGAAGATGCTGAAGGGTTAGCTCAAGTGTCTAAGAGGTGAACCTCGGATGCACAGGTAGGAGAACTGAGACTAGGGGGAGAGACCAGCACTGCTGGTATATACACCACTGCAGACCACCTTTTACGAAGGGGCTGGAGACCCAGGATTCAATCCCCAAGCGGCCTCTGTAAAAGCAACGGGAAGATCTCAGATCTAGAAAACTTGCCTTGCATGGGGAGATGAGAGAAGTGTTTCCTATTTCATTTAACAGAATGAAAAGATGTGACCTCTTCACCACCTGCATGGGCTCAAAGTTTCTGGCATTAGACTGCGCTTCCTTCCAGCTGAGAAAGGAAGCCTCTGGAAACTGAAGCGAAACAATTTCAGGTAGGAGGTAAAGTACACAGTTTTAACACTGAGATGACAGTCATCGGAACAGCTTAGTAAGGATTGTGGTTGGTTTCTTAATCAGCTCAGAAATCATTCCACAGAAGGTGCTGAGCTCTCCTAGAAGCCTGTGGGTCCAACTGAAACTAACAGGGAAAGTAATTTCTATGCCCTGCATAGACTGCAAAGCCAAAATATTTCTCTCTTGTCTCAGGATCTGTGGGAGCAGGTATAAGCAGCAGCAGAGCCTGGTGTGGAGAGGAGACACACCTTTCAAAATTCAAGACAAGCTTAGCTTAGCTGTGCACCACACAACACACTTTCCCTGAACCTTTGCTCCTGCTTGTGCTTCTAAGAATCACAGATGGAGGCATATTTAAATGCTAAATATTGTAAGAGTTATGAATAACTGTGTTTTTAGCAGAAGCATATTTCAGGCAGAGCTGTGTGCTGGCCAGAGAACCCTGCTCCAGAGCTGGGTGAAGCATGGAAGGCAGCTCCTGCCATCTCGTGGACACGGGCCCTCCGCAACGCTGCTCCAGCTTCCCACATCAAACCAGCCTTAACAAAATGCAATGCTTTTCCTTCTTCAGTACCTCCTCTCTGGAAATGCTTGTCAGTCAGGACTTTCCACCTGGACAGAGAAGAAAATATTCTCTCACATGAGGAACCCCCCTACCTGCACGTACCACATATGGCATCAGGGAGAAATGTGCAATCTGTTTACGGATTTAGTGAGATTTTGCACAGCCCAGTGAGGCTTGAAAGGAAATACTTGGCATTTAGTGGCTGATCCCTACAGATTAGCTATTTTTGCCTCTACACCTAAGATAGTGGGACCATTTATGACAAAATCCAATTTTGAAAAGTTTTATGAAGTAGATAATCTCTAAGCAATAAAATATTTCAAAGACTCTTCTTATACCTTACTTATGCAAAATGTTACAAAGGTCAAAGAAACTGTCATTTCTTACACACCATTCAAATGTATCTTTTTAAAACAAATTATGAAGTAGCTCCTTTTGGTGTTTAAAACAAGTATCTTGATAATGTTTGAATAACAGCACTAATTTGGTTTTAAATTTTTTTAAAATATGCTTAGCCAAATTAGCATGTTAGCAGCTCAATAGTGTAGCTGAGGGCATTTAGCTCATTAATGGGATGTCAACACACCAAAGAAAACTGGATCAGAGTCCATACTGAACACTTTTCTACCACGGCAATGAATAGGCCTTGGAAATTTTAATTAGCATACTTAACAAAAGCAATTTTAGACTTTAAGTGGTTTTGCTCCATCTGTAAGGAGTTACAAATTGCCACACTACCAAGTATGCCCCTCCTGAGTCTCCTCCTAAGCCACTAAAACCCAGAGCTCTCAAGAGTTTAGCAGGCGTTGAATCGCAGCACATACATCTTCACAGTTCAGTAAACATTCCTTCGTTCCTACTTCCTTCTCCTTTCTGTCTTCCCTGTCTGGTTCTCAGTGTCACCTGAGCTAAAATCCACGTGTCCTCCAGGAACTCTCTGGTGTCTGCAGCAGTCATCTCTGGGCACCCCACCGGTTCTGCCCTTGGTCCTCACTGACCTCTGCACAACATAGGTCTCACTCAGAAACCCAAATTCAGCTGCCATTTCTGTGTTGCTTGCTTGCAGATCAGACAGTAGATGGGCATCTACCTAATACTAGCACAAATGGATCAGAGGTGAGCCTCTTCCCCCTATTTGGTCACTATTCTTTTCCCTCCAAACTGGAGTTTCTCCATCAACTGTGACTGACACGAGCCAATGAAACTAAAAGTCTCTGGCCAGGAGTATGGGGTGAGTGAGGGATGGAACAGCAACACGGCTGTAGAGACACTGCACACCAGCACATCTTGTTTCCTTATGAAACCAGCCAAAAATCTTTATATCTAGACCATGGGGAAGCTGAAAGCACTGTTCACCACCCTGACCAACGCTGCCTCATTGTTTTCCTCAATTCCATCCCATCCGCCTACTGTCTTCTGCCTTATACATGGCTTACATGTCTCTAGAGCACTTTCATACAGTGCCTGGCACAAGTAGTCCTGACCTATTACGGTATGTTATAAACAGAATTAGAAAAATAAAACAAGTGTGCTCTAGTATTTCTGAGGAGGCATTCTCTCCTAACCTTGGTTTGCTGAGCAGATGTCCTGAAACAAGAGTATTTACAGTTTTTATAGCTATTTAGCTTATCTGTCATGTAATCTCAACTATCCTGAGTACTCCTCTAGAGGTCACATTTGTTCCTCTATCAGTATTCCTGTGATGATTCACCAGAGAAAACTAGTGAAGTGATACACACCCCACAAGTAACACCAAGAAGTACAACAACTGGTAAAAGCAATTTCAAGGCTAAGGCAGAAACATGTTTCTTATCTCAGTGTGACCCTGCCATCAAATCAGTCTGTGCTATTGCTTGGCTCTGAGATTCGTGAAATGGTATTCCTGTTGGAGCAAGCCAAGGCCAGTAATATGGCTGTAAATGCTCCAGCCAAGGCAGGCTCCCTGTTGGGTACTCGTAGGGAGGAATTCACTTCGTCTAACTTCAGCCATCTGCAGCACAGGGGTTTTCTTGTACCTGCACTGATCATCTCTACATAGGCAGTGGAAAGAAACAGGCATTCAGACATCTACTTTCACATGGCTTCACAGGCTACTTTGACTGCCTCTCTTTTGACTATAGAGGAAACCTAGGGAAATAGGCTCAGTGGGTGTCTCGGTGACAACTTCTACCTGCAGGGACAGCCAGAGCCTTAGAAAACTCATGCCCTTAGGAGACAAAACATACAGGTGAACAAAAAAGGGGGAAGAGAAAAGGAACTGGGAGGAACCCCCTTTAATGTGAGCTATGTAGGCTTGCACTTGCAGTGGGAAAGGGAACAAAGGTTTGTAAAAGGAAGTGTTGATGGGAAAGGTGTGACAGGGTGAAACACTGAAGCAATCCAAACAGAAATTATCAACGAAGGAACATGCTATGGCCATCGTACCAAACGCAGAAATATAACCCTGATACCACAGTGAAAACTGCTGTGTTATGAGTTGGTGGGCAAGACAGGCAAGTATAGGCCATTCCATGCACCATGAGCTCCCTCCAGCCTCTAAAAAATAAAAGCAGGAATTAGGACGGGAAGCAGGTAGAGAACAGAGCTGAAAGGTACTGAGAAGAAGGGCAAGGTCTGTATCATTAGAGAACATAGATATAGTTCTCTGATCTTTGGTATGCACTACAGAGGGACCACCCAGGGTCACGGAGCTTCTGTTCCATCTTCCTTTCTGCATGCCCCATTCCCACACCCCCCATCACTTTCTTCCTGCTCTTTCAGCTTTTCTGTTTATCCTGAGCCCAGCTGCACTATGCAGCATTAACAGAACACAGCAAGAGAGCACGATCAGCTCTGGTCAGCCTGGGATTTCTTGTGCTAGAGAAGAAGCTAACCACAGGAGCTAGGCATCATTTCCTAAATCAGGGAAATGAGACAGTCTCAAGCACCAGCTGTCATGGCTGGTATCTGCAGGCCCAGAGCATTCAGATCTGTTGCCCTGCTTCCTGACAGTGTCATCAGAAAGCTGTAATTCTTTTTATCCTCTCTTTTTATTCCTTCGTAAGTGCTTGTTTCATCACAGCCCTGAAAGGTAATTATCACTGGAAACTTAGAATTAAACAGAATCAACCCCATCTTCCCTGCTAAGAGTTAGCTTAATAGAGGAAATGGCTTCTACAAATATCCTTGCTCAGAGGAATGAGGATTAATTTGGTATGTCTGAAGGCTAACTGCATTTCTGTTCCAATCTGTTTGCAAGGTACTCTATCTGGTCGAGTCCTTTCTCTTTTCTGTCTCTCAGCTGCATCCCAGCTCTTCTCCACTTTTTCAGGTCTTCGCTCTAGTGACAAAGAAGGACAACATGTCAAAATCCTGAGACTGTGAGTCTGATGCATAACATGTGGATGTATAAGACAAAGTGCTCAGTGTGCCACTTAGCCACTCCTCAGTGCCTGCACTTTGCCTTTTTCCTTTCTGGAACAAAAATAAAAGCCCTAGAGAAAAGCACAAGGCACATGGCTCTGAGCACCATTGCTAAATCAGCAGCAGGAGTTCACAGAATTCCAGTCAGCAAGGCCAGAAGCAGGAAGAGCAGGCCAGAATGTCAAACAGTACATGAAACAGCCAGCATGAAGATGGAATGTAATAAACATGTCCAACTGCAACATGAAATATAGGCAAGCAAAAGGAAAGCATGCATGGTAAGGACAGAAATGATTGGCTACTCCTAAAGAGGAAAAAAATGCTCTGAAATGCTTAAAACAAGGAATCCAGCAACAGCAGCAGGGGCATAAGGGTAAGCGAGCTGTACAAGGCATGTATCACACCAACCCATAGTCTAACCCATTAAGATTGCACAGACTTAAAGAAACATCTTGGGATAACTTTAGCAGCAAACTAATTCTTGTGCAGTCCAAGAGCATTCCTCAGAGCTCCTGACAATTTCCCCTTGTCTGAAGGGGCCTGACCTGTTCCAGATCCTTCATCCATCCTGGCCTCTCTTCAAGCTCCCCGAGGTAGACAATCCTATGTCATCCTCACTCTCCTATAGGCTTCTCTCACGTGTGCCAGAAGACCTAGATTTATTTCATGTATTACTTAGCTAACCAATCGTGTTGCTTCCACACATCTTTCCTCCAGAAGTCAATTCTAGTAGTCAAAGACAGGGATGCAAAATGACACCCACACCTCCTAGGCCAGATCCCCTCTTACAGGAGTGGTACAATCATCAAAACAACAAAAGAAACTTCACAAGACTGAGAGACCTTTGCTAACAGCACTGTGAGACAGATTCCCAGTGGGCACTAATTAATATCACCTTCTCAGCTCACGTTGACATTCTTTCCAGCAGCTCCAGAACTGGACCGGTAGCTTTAAATCTGGTTGTTGATTTTGAAAAAAGAGCAAAGCACCACTTCAGTCAGCTAGTCCAACAGCTCCATCCATCTTTCCTGAAGGGTGTAGAACAGAAGCACATTTCCTCAAGTCTTATTTTTTTTAAATGTAAATGCAAATGGTCTGACAGTATGGTCAAAAGATCACAAATATTGCCAGCATTCCATCTAGAAAGTCTTCTGAGAAGGCAATATAAAGCCAGACCCACTTCTTTCTTCTCTTGTTATTATTTCATCATGTGCACCTACTGCAGAATATTCTGAAGAACAACATGTTAGCACACTGGTTAATGCAGTCCATGTCATTCAAGCTTTCAGTTCATTATTTGCCTGAATATCTCTTCAATCATGAATAAAGCCTGAATATAAAGGGCAAATCTTTCACAGCAAAACAAATTAGTTTCACCAACACATTTACACTCTGACCAAAATTACTAAATAAGCATGAACAAGATGAATGTAAAAGAATTCACTGTTCATAAAATGAGAGCAAAATTCATGCACCAAATAATAAATTCCATATATCCACTACCGAACAGTACTGTCTGCAAAGTCATCTTACGGTGTCTGCCTAGTGATTTACAGCCGTCAAAATCTCACATCAAGTTTCACTGATCGTAAGGCAACACACTGCTCTCAAATGACTGCAACTGCTCTATTAAAATGGTGTTCATACAGTAATCTTGCTTGCTATTTCATATGAAACAGAAGAAATGCTAAACCAGACATTTAGTGACATGCTCCAGCAAGACAACACACTGGTAACAAACAGAACAAGGTTGGCTTCGGTGTGGTCTCTATTTGTCAAAAGACTTTGTTTCATAAAAATCCTGACAGGTATTCCAACCGCAGAGGGGAGGCCTGAAGAACCCTCGTGAAAGGCATTGGCAGAGGGGATCCAGAGCCTCATGGGAAACTTGACGGTGTCAAACCCTCACAGCATTACTGATCCTGAGGCAAAGCCACTGCCTGTTACGGCACTTCTCTATCTCAGATCTGACTTTGGAGAACAACCATCAAGTCTTATTTCAAAGTAAATCGGTCACTTAGAGTGACATTTTCCAAAGAAATATACAGGCCAAAGAAAGTTATTTCAAAAGATTCTCGTCACATTGGCTCCTCTTCTCACTGTTTTAATTTTAGAGCTAGGCAAAATTTGACATGGCCATACACACTGTGTTTAACTGAAATCATGAGTAATTACATTTAGGAGGAACACTGATGGACTGTCATACAGCCTTGGCTTAGTATTCATTAGGGAGGCTGTGACATTATCGATGTGAGATCATATTTCTAGATTCCTTTGCTTAGAAGCTGTTTTCAGGAGTCAGCATAGCATGGAGTGGAACCACTATACTTGTAAACCTCATTTACTATCCATAAAGTCCATTAGAAGAATGAACCATTGGGAAATATAACGAGAAAGAAACAGTAAGAAATAAAGGGTTACATGAAACTCTGAATTTTAATGATAGAGTATTTTTAATGAGTGAGAAAAGAACTAGAAAAGCAGTAGAGAGCTGACCAGGACCACAGAGGAAGATATATCAAGTTTTGTTTAGAGCAAAACCACATGGAGGACTTAGAACAAACATTAAGAAATGGTATAGCTGAATTTTGGTGGTGGGGAGGGGACAGAGAGGAATAGGAAAACTTCCAAATAAGAAAAGGTTCCTTCACAGAACATGAAGCTTAAGCCAAGAACTCTCCTGCATGCACAGCTTTACAGAGGCTTACTGCACCGAGTACGCAGGTGCATGCACAAGTTACTCCAGGTAAGCACAACTGAATTTACAGGCAGTAGCTGCTCCACAGAACTGCCTCTGCACATCCTGACCCCACTCCCTTGACACAAAAGGAACTATAATTTTTCCTCTGGATATGAACATGGGTTTGGGAAGCAAATTGTTCACAGTGATTTGATGTGCCAGTTTTTAAAAAAATGTTAGCACCTGCTCATAAATCCAGTGCTTTTCAAAACAAACAATATCCAGAGCTCCCAAATGTAATAAGTATTGTTGTACTCCTGGCTAAGAAAAATCTCAAAGGTACACTGGAAATCACAAATCAACAAACTTCATTTACGCATAAACTATTTCTTATTTGTGAAAATCACCCAGTTTATTTTGATAAGGAATGTGCATTATGACCTCTGCAACAAAATCATGCCTCAGTCATATATCAGAATGAGTAAGAGACCAGAGACAAAACTGGTTCAAAAGTTTTATTCTGAATCCTACGGGCTTGTGAAAAACTCTAAAAAAAGCAATTAAGGAGCCACAGTTATCAAAGCTAGTAATCACTGTCTTGTATGAAAAAATAGGTCCAGATTCAAAACACATTAGTCAGTTCTCATGATGTCAGATGCTTGATGAGTGACATTTCATTCTTCATTAATTTCATTTAATTATTTTTCTGATAGCCCTAGACAACAGCCTCCTTTTCCACTCCCTCTTCCCTCCCTCTGAGCCGCTGGCTGAGAACATAAGTAATATTACACCATTCAGAAGAGGCAAAAGAATAATAAAAAAAAATATCTGACAGCAGCAACCCATGGTCACTTAAAGAAGAGTGTGGTGGTGTTTTGTCAGTGACAAGTAGTGCTTTGACTCAGAGGTATTTGTATAGAAAATCAGAATTTGTTTACTGCTCAAGCTGGCAGGCATAGAGTCACAAAAGACATTTCAGCTTTTTTTGTTTATACACCACCTGCTGCTGTGTATAGCTATTCAGGTATCATTTGTTTATACACCTTCATCCTGATGCAATATCAGCAGAATTTTTCATGAAAATCAATACATATATTTGAAACCTGGATAATTCAAAACTGTGCTAGACTGAACTTAAAAAAAAAAAAAGAAAAAAAAGAAATTTATTAGACATTTTGCAAGCAGCTGCACTTAGAAGACATATCAAATTATTCTGATATTGAAATTTGGAATAGCTTCTTAAATCCCGTTCATGTTTCCAGTAATGACAAGCAAGCCCTCGCAGAAGCCCCATTTTAGCCAAGCTGAACATGACCCTGTCAAAGGTATGCTGTCAGAATCAGTGTGCTAGTGGAAGCTGTTGGGTATTTTCTGATTTTTCTTCAAGAGAACAGTGGTGCTACGCACATTCATACAAATAAATTCACTGTGCTGAAGAGCATTTAAGAGATCACAAACTTGAATGACAGAGCCCCCTCAACAGTGTAGAGCCTACTCACACCTAAGATTTAATTCTCTCAGTTTTGGAAGGTTCTTCATAATTTGTTCGAAGACATTCTCTGAGTGTGACAGGAACTCTGTCAGGTGGACAGCAGTGACATGCTGATGAAGAAATGGTAGAGGAAATGCTCTGTCAGACAGCTATAACCTCACTACTTTGAGACTAGTACAGGAAGTGGAGGTGCTATGACACTGCTTGCACTGAAGGATGGGGAGAAAAAAAAAAAAAAAAAAAAAAGAATTTTCCAAAAGCCCCCTC
>JAVJGG010000040.1:21583999-21594064 GCA_035590195.1 Aviceda cuculoides
AAGAAAAAAAGAAGGCCTTTTATTTTAGCATTCACAAGCCACGGTGTGGGCTGAAAGAGTTCTCTACCTGAAGGAGCCTCCTATGTCATCTCTATTACATTAATTGCCATGCGTTGGTATGATGGACATGAAACAAATCACTGGCCAGTCCAGCTCTTGGCTGTGTGCAAAGCCAAGGAGGAGAGATCTTTCCTAACTGTAGGCTAGGGATGGTTCTAAAGTTAACTGAATCTGTACTGCTGATAGTAAGGTAAAAGTCTTGGCTTTCTTACAAAATATCCAAACTTCTGTTGAATTAAGTGGGACAAGAATCTTCCCAGGAGACTAGTCTGCAGATCTTATTTTCAATTCAATACATGCTTGTCAGTATTTGCAACTTTTGGAATAAATCTCGAGGAAAGTGGTGTATTTTGAAGTGTGCCGCTTTCCTCAGTGATTAGCCTAGGCAACTGGTGGAAGCATACCTTCCCAAGGTTTGAGTGTCCTTTGTTTCCTGGAGAAGTCGGTGGGATTGCAGTCCTCTTCAAGTTAAGCAAGTTAACTGTTTTGTTCTCCCTCACTGTTGTCAAGCATGCTTTCTATGTTTTCCTGTATTTAAAAAAAAAAAAAAAGTTACCTTTATGATGGGCTTTGATTTAGTCAAGGAGTACATATCTGTTAATATTAAAGATTTGTAGCTGAGCAGAAGGTGCTGAAAGAGGTGTTGTTATTGGACAGTACAGATCTGAGCACGGAGGAGGTGCTGGCTGTACACGGCCAGTACCTCTCCTCACCTCAGTCAGGGTTAAAGCATTGGTAAGATCTTCAGTGAAGTCAAGGCTGATGGTCAAAAGGCGAACATCGTTAAAGGAAAGATCTGGGGTTTATTAACTGAAGTTGTGAGGAGAAATAGTGATAGTTTCAGATGTTAAAAAATTGTTTTCAGAGAAGCTTTTTTTAAAACAAAGTCATATGTTTCACACAGTCTTCCAAACTGCAACTCAAGTGCAACTGGCTTGCTGGCTATTTAATGCAAAATGAAGGTACTGCAGCTGTATGTGTGTCAGTAGTTTACAATATCAGATATAGCCATTTTAATACTGTCTAAATTTTAGCAATAACATAGCTAATAAATACATTTATTTTTTTTAAGGATAACTTTTTCTGAACAGTAATGGAGGGTAGGTGACAAAGTGTAAGAGGTATGGCATAGTGTTGCTGTTTTTTGTGAGGAGCTTTTTGGATTTGCTAGAGGTCTCGGCCAATGATTTTGTCGTCTGAAAGTCAACATTAAATTACTCAAAAGTTTCTGTAATTTAAATGTATGTCTTCACTTGCACATAAGACCCCAGCTTGATTATCTTTCAACATTTATGTATGTAATGGTTGTTTTCAGTTTTTGTAGTCTGGAGGATGGTGCCTAAATAACTTCTCAAGTTATACAGGAGTTAATTTCTATTTTGCTAATGCCTTGGTGATGTTGCATAGATTAGGCTAATTTAAAAATGACCTTTTTTTTTTTTTTTTTTTAATAACAGAAAAATATCCGCCTAACCAGTTGGAGAATTAAAGTGATGGATGGTAACACTGCAATATATGTTGAAGGAAAACGGAAGTAAGGAAAAGTTTTCTGATTTAAATGCAATGTAAAACATGTTGGTGGGTTTTCAGCACCTGAGCTAGAAAGGCTATACCGTCTTCGCCTGGCTGAACAGCTGTAGCTTTGAGACTTGTATTCTTGGAATATCTTGGTAACTGTTGGAAGCAGTTCCACACGCTTCTGCTGCTTTCCTCCCAAGCCACAGGGAACATTGCTTGCATCCTAACCCTCATGAAAGTGCTTACATCTCAAACCATTATTTTTTTTTTAAACATAGTTATCTATCTTCTGACTAAGCACGCTGAACCCATTTGGTTCAGAGCCTGCAGAGTGGCAGAGCTGGTGCACAGAGGGATGAGGGACTGCATGGCTGGAGGCTGAGGAATGGTGAGGGAGAAGGAACCATGGTTGTCCTGGCTTAGGTGGCCATGGGAGCTACACCTTCACGGAACTTACTCTTAGCCTTTGGCAAATACAAAGTGATATTATAGTTTAAACTTCTTTATCAAGGAAAAGGTGAATTCCTTCATGTGTGCAAGAGGCAAAGTGCCTACATACAGAAAACTGCTGGTTAAATAATTATTTCAAAGTTCAGTCCTGAGTTGATCAAAGAGCTTAAGAGGAATAAAGACAAATGTGTTTGTCTAGTAGATCGCTCAAACTGGTGCTGACTAGGGGTATGATGAGCTTCTACTTCTTTTCACAAAAATTCTATTTTGTGGCTGCTTTAAGTCAAACTTGGCGCAGGCTGGCATCAGGTTCCTGTCATGTCATTTGTGATGGCACTATTGCTCCTACAGCTGTATGGTGAACCATGGCAGCAGCTGATCCACCTGAAAACTGTCTCTGTGTTTTTTTGGTTGGTTTTGGTCAGATTGTATTCAAATAGCTGTAAGATCAGGAAAGCAAGTGTCAGAACAAAGGATACATTTAGCTTGCAGTAAAGTTGTTTGAAGACATTGTGAAAATATCCCTTGGAAAGGAGTATTCTACTCTTTCTGTAGCTAGTAACAACCTAACGCAGTTACTTATCTACTCACAACTCAGAACCTCACTCAACAGCAGCAGCACTGTGAAAGGAAGTAATTCAGTATGCTTACTGAGAGATGTCAGGAGGCTACATATTCTGTGGTGGTATTTGTAGTAGGAATTGACATTTGTTTCATGGCTATATGGAAACAACTGATCCTCTCACTTTGCACCCTTCACTACTAGCAATGTGTTCTCTTTTCACTTGTGTTAGTGTGTATCTGATACGTGTTGCTTGCACATGATATATTTGATTTGCTTTATAGACCCTCTGAATTGGCTTCTGTTAATATTGTGTGTCAAGTTATACAGTTGAGTGTTTTCACTGTCATTTTGGGTTTCAGTCCTTAATACTGTTCTGTAGTTTTGTCTGTTGGTTACTGTTGTAAAAGTATATTTAACCAAAAAAACTCCAACACTCTGTAGATATTCTACTTTAATGCTTGGGTCTATTTTTTATTTCCTGTGGAGAAGTCCCTTAATTTCTTAACAAGTCCAATTTTTGCACATATTAGGACTCCTTCAGGTTTTTTTGTCTTTTACATAGGAAGGTCATAAATAAACACAATAATCCTGGGGAAAATATACATTTGACCTATATAATGGTAGTTCTGTAACTTACATAATGGCATCACTGCAGTAATGAGCTGGATGGAGTCCTTTAGTCCACTTTGCTTCTGCAGCCTTATGTCAAGCTAATGTTCTGTGACTAACGTTTGCAGTAGTTGACATGTTCGTTTTGTCTCCTGTCCAAATACTAGACAAGGCCAGAATGGCTTCTCTGCCAAGCTAAGAAAACCTAGCACATCCTGCTAGTGTCTATATTGCTCATCATATGTGTAACGCTGCCAGCCTCATAGGGAATATCAATATTCTAGTTTTAATTCTTTCTTTTATGAAAACAATGTTTTATTTCTGTTCTTCATGTTATCTGTCTTTTCTTAGAGATATGAAAGATCTATCATGGCATAGTAATGCAATCATGGAACGCATAGCACACAACCAAGTTAAAACATCATCTGGCAGTATCTACTTGCTACAGGGAAATATAGATTCAGCTTCGATGAGAAAAGAAGGTAAGAAGATGATTCTTAATGTAGTATTACAAACTGAGAAGGGCTTTAGATTTATGACGGAACATACTGCTGAAGTGAACGTTTTGACTTATCGTGCTAATTGGGCTCGGTGGGTATTCAGCACATGATGGAAAGTGACTCCAGCATCAGATTTCTAAATACTGCCTAATGTTAATTGTAGCTGGCATTTTTTTAAAGAAACTGTTTTTTGCTAAGATTGCCTCTGTAATTTTGGTCAGTGTTTTAGCATTTAAATCATGCTAAGACATTCAAATAGGGATTGTTTATACACTACTGAAATTACTCTGGTGTTCACATTCTATCTGTGACTTACTATTCAGTAATTAACGACTAGCTCTGCAATGCTACATGGAGTTTCTGTTTGGAGATAGACTAATTATGGTGCCAGTGCTTTATAATTTAGTAAGCTGATCCATCTTTAGGGTCTAAGTGATATCTTATACCAAATCCATCCAAACTTCCTGCTTCAGATTGTTTTGAAGCATGTAGAATTTTAAAGGAAATTTAATTTACACACAGAGTTAAAGTTAGGCTAGGCTTTGTTCTATTTTTCTTGCTTCATGCGCATCCTCTGTCATGTTCACTAGTAAAAGAGCTGCCATGTTAGTGGTTATGGGCAGCTCTAGGAATGTGAAGGTCATCTGTGGCATAGATGGAATAAATGCTTGCCTTAATACATACCTTGTGGGTGTGATCACGCTCTTTTTACAGGAGCATATATGGACTCTTTGCTCTTTCAGGCCCAGCACAAGGCATCCAAAGATGTGTCTGTGGTTTTAATTTTTTCTTCTCATTTGCGGTACTGGGATGCATTCTGATAAATACCTGACTTTGCTGCTCTCCAACTTGAATATTTTTATTAGTTCCTCTGCTAAATACTTGTATTTGTTTTTATTTCAATATTCCGAGAAGGAAAAGTGACAGCCAGAGACTTCTGAGCGGGCTGGCTCAGGTACTACAGAGGTTTTCTAAGCTTAAGAGTTAATGGACCGTGCTGGTTCAATTCCTCTGATCTTCGGACTTAGCACTTAGAGCAAAACACCTGTCCTTCTCAGTTTCCCCCTTGTCTTCGAACACACAAAAACTGTCATAGGGTTGGTGTGGAAAATACCCTAGAAATACCCTGAACAGATTCAATATCGATTTAGGAATCAAAAGAGAAGTTAAAGACAAGCTAATGTAGCTTGGAGAGGAGAAGAAACGCCACATCTAAAGTCTAACCTGAGGATTTCCTTAAACCGCTGGTACTGGCAGCTGAAAACAGCTAGGACTGTCAGCAGTGCCACCATCAGTTTGTGAACCAAGCTGCGCCAGTACAGAACTACTTGCCTGTGGAAAATATCGGTCTGCTGTATGCCCATACTCCAAGTGACTTCAAAGCACTGAAATCATTAATGTGTTGCAGTAAGAGCACTGACTAGGTGTGTACCTACTTCTGCCTTGTTATCAAAAGTGGTTAGTAGCAATCTGGGATACCAGGTGCAGTAGCAAACCCATCTGCTGGTCACCATTGATGAAACCGTGCAAAGGACAGTGCAGGCTATTTAACTGCACAGGCTCTGTTCCTGGAAAGGTGTTTTCTGTGGCTGATGTCCCAACAGCCCCACAGCAGGAATGTTCCACACAACCCCCTGTGGTGCTCACTCTGTTCCAGCCTGCATCTGTGGAACAGCACTTGCTGTGCTTTGGCTAGAGCCCTTCCTGAAGATCAGGAAATATTTTATCCAGTCCATGTAAAGAATGAACCCGTGTGGTGTTGTATTGGGTCTGGCTGAGGTGGAGTTAATTCTCCCCGTAGCAGCCCCTGTAGTGCTCTGCTCAGTATTGGTACCCAGAAAGGTGTGGATACCCCACCAATGTTTTGGCTGCTGCTGAGCAGTGCTCCCACAGCATCAGGGCTGTTTTCCAACATCCCCCCTCACCGGCAGGCTGGGGTGGGCAAGATCCGGGGAGGGGACAGAGTCAGGACAGCTGACCCAAACTGACCAGAGGGGTATTCCACACCATATGATGTCAGCTCAGCTATAAAAGCTAAGTAAAGGGAGATGGAAGGGGGGGGCATTTGTTATTTTATGTTCGTCTTCCAGTGCAACCAGTACGCGTACTGAAGCCTCACTTCCCAGAAAGTGGCCAGACGTTGCCTGCCGATGGGAAGTAGAGAATAAAATCATTTGTTTTCCTTTGCTTTTGATTTATTAAACTATCCTGATCTCCACCCACAAGCCTTTTGTTATGTTTTGTCTCCCCTGTCCAGTTGAGGAGGGGAGTGATAGAGCAGTTTTGGTGGGCACCTGGCACCCAGCCAGGGTCAACCCACTACAGCTGTAATGAAATGCCACTCCTAAAGCATTTTAAAGGAGCTGAAGGATGAAATAACTAGCATGTAACATCTTGCAAAAAACCTGCTTTGATACTTATGGGCCTGAAAGGTGGCTGATGCAAAGCTTTTTAAGAAAGTTGTTTCCCAAGTCCCTTGAAATTAAGGAATGTGGAGTTTGGCATTCATAGGAGGTCAACCAATAGAAACTGTAAGAATGAGTGGGATTGGTGGATATACAGAGAGTGAGGTATGGGGGAAGGCATCTACAGTGCTACTATAGATGAAATAATGCCTCACAATGGTGTAAGACTTCTTTGATGGGGCCCCTAGACTCTGGGTGTCTAGAAAGGCTTTTGGGAAGATTGTAAGGATGCAAAGTAGTTATGTGATAAGGAGGAGGAACTTCTGTGAATTTAAATAACAATAGAAAATGAGAGGAATAAAAAGATTCCCATAATGGTGTGGTCTGTTGAGCAGATTCATAAACTTTGCAGAAAAGAACATGAGCTGGGAAGCAGCAGCTGTAGTCTGATGTTGCCAAGTTGCATCAGGATGGTAAGGGTGAGTGCTGGCCACAAAGCATGTCACAAGAGCTTCAGAATGGGCATCAAAATGATGAAATTCAGTCTTGGTAAATGTAAAATGATGCACGTAGTGGTAGGGGAAAGCATATTGTTACATATATCACAGAATGGTTTTATAGTTTGGTTTGGGAGGGACCTTGAAAATCACCTAGTCCAACCCCCATATGGTAGTATATGATGATGTATGATTGTAAGACTCTTGGTTCACGGTAAAAACTGAGGAACAAGATTTGGGGGTTTCAATAGATGGTTCTGTTAAGTGGTCGCCTTAATGCTTACTAGTAGTGAAAAAACTTGAACATTGAAAATGAGTGGAACAAAAAAATAAGACTTATTGGCTGTAAAAGCTGTATTATAAATTAACATCTTGGAGACTGAGTATAAGTCCGCATCTTTCCTTCCCCCTCCTCACAGAAACCTCAACAAGCTATTCTCAGAAAGAATGCAGAAGTAGGAAGTGTGTGGAGAAGAATGATGTGTTTGAAGTTATGAAAAGGCTTTCATAGGGCAAAGGACAAACTAAGCTAAGACTTTCTGGCCTGCAGAACAGGAGAAACCTTTAGGGTTTTTAAATACATAGAAATCAGAGTTGACTTCTCAGCTAGAGGTTGGGAGATTGCTTGGAGGGAATATTCCTGTATACTTGCCTTGCTTCTGTACCCTGGCCTCTGCTGTTAGTATCCTTTCCCTGGCTGGGGCTAGATGGACCTTCGGTTGTGCACTAAGTAAAGTAATGAAAGAGTGCCTTTCCCCTTTCCCGTCCTCCTGGAGGAGCTCAGTTACTAGAACTGTTGGTGCAGGCTGACATTAATGGCTTTTCAGCTCCAAAGATTAACAGTTTGTGGATGTGATTTCCTTTTTTTTTTTTTTTTTTTTGGTTGGTTGGGTTTTTTTGACCTCATGCCTGTTGAAGGCTTTCCAGTAAAGGTACTGCTTCCCAGAATTTCAGATAGATAGGCTACTACTTAAGCTTGTTTTCTAATCATGTGTTGCAGACCCTTCTTGTAGCAGTCCATGACTCTAGTGGTCTCAGTGTCAGAGGATGAACGCTGCTGGTTTTTTAGACGTTGTGAGCAGGCAAGTGGTGGCTCAATGTTGTGCTCCTGCACTCTTACAGGTTATATCCTGTTAAAGAGAAGGCCCCATGATAGTATCCATGAGAGTGTTAAATGTCCAATGTTTTGCTCAGAAAGGCTGGAGCACAAGTGATGTTTTTTTCCTTCTGTGTTGCAACGAAGTATTACGTTATACCTTTGCATCAATATTTGGTTTTAGGATTGTTTTCCAATTGCGGAAACAAAACTAGAGTCATTCTGTTGTATCTGTACTACCTGAAGAATTTCCCAGGTTGTAATGTTGTTGCTGGACACTTTGCACCTGATCCTGATGCAGTTGTTCTTTGTCTAAGCCTCATGAACAGTCTGTGTGCTTTTGATGGAACAGCTTCTGTATCAAAGCACAATAAAATTTTCTTCCAAGTGAAGTTTTCTTGATATGTTAAGTCCCAAATGGCTTAGACCTAACCAGAGCCCGAAAATCTCGGGCTGTCTGAGGGACTTCTGGCGCTCTGCAGAGCAAGCCGCATGCCAGTCCAGCAAGATGGGCAGGGAAAAGCTTATGGTCCTGGTTCCCGGGAAACCTAGAATGCTGTCTCCAGATACTGATGTCTGTAATTAATGACCCCTTGGCTGACTTTTCTGTGAAGTATGCTGTTCTCTTGAACTGCGGAAACCTGTCACTCTCTAGTGTTTAAAGATGTAGCGAGCTTCTGAGGTACTTAAAAAACCATGATTGTACTGGATATTATTTCTACCCTTTCTGATTGAAAGTATTGCTCAGCTATTGTTAATGCTACTTTTGTTTCAAACAGGATTTCCCTACCGTTTCATCAAAAGATTTACATATGGGTTTTCCAAAAAGTGGAAGGAATATGTTGAGGAGTTTCTTGAGGAAAGGAGGAGGTAACTTCTTTGGAGATTCTGTTTCATTGCAATGTTCTTTTAAGTATTTATTGAGATTTTGCCTTTTAAGAATACTATACTAGAGGAGTATAAAAGATGGTAGATGTGTGCACGAAGAGTACGTTCCAGGCAAATACTGGTCACCACTTTGGAAGGATACCCTTTTACCTTTCTTCATTATACTGGTTTGGGTTTGTTCTGGTTGTTTACATAGCCTTAGAGCAAAGAGAAGCAAAGGGCTTCACTGATTTAGTGGCTCACACGGTGTCTGTGTGAGTATAGCTGCACTGTGCTCTTGGGCTTTTCCCGAGCTGAGGAGGAGACTTCGAGTTTACACAAGTTAATGTGTTGTTAAAGGACAACTGCTTTAGATGTTTACTATTTCTTTTCTTAAACTCCAAATCATTAGGAAAGAACAAAAACAAAATACTGTTGAGGATGAAGATGAAGAGAGTGACTCAGTGGTGGATACAGATGTGTTGACAAATGCAGAACGTTCAGCAAAACACGTAAAGAAACCTGAAAACAGAAACACCACCTATGAAGTATTACCGAAGAATGATAAAAACGCTTGTGGGTATTTAATAATCCTTTTCTTCAGAAAAACATTGAGGTGTTTTTGAGAGCCGTTTTCCCCACCAAAAGATACCCAATACCTGTCTGTTTTGTATCTTGTTAATTAGGCTGTGTGGAAGAGGTAACAAACTAGTTGGGTGAAGTTTTTTGTTTGTGTTTACTTAGACTGCCATGATCAAGAGCATTGGCTTGTTTCTTTATTTCTGGTTTGCTGATGTACAACAGCTACAACAAGTGTTTAGGGGCTGTCCTGAGGGTTAACCCTGGGAAAGAAGCAGGAGTCTGTTTTGGTCTGTAGTAGCTGAAGGCAATGACTCCAGAGCTGTTTATTCTGACAGCAGACCTGACAATTTTTTTCTCCAGTTGCTATTTTGTGTAACATACTCTCTTCTTAGTCCTTCTGGGACACCCGTAGGATTTAATACAGCCAATCAATGCTCCATCTTTGGGACTTGTCCCCTGCAGTGCCCACCCCCTTTTTTACTTGGGTTAGTTTAAATTCATATCAAGTCCTTGAGCAGGTTTGTTTTATGGCATCTTAATATATTTGCCACAGTTGAGGCATAGCGATGGCAACTGGGGATGGACAGAAATGGTTGTAAAAAAATTAATTACGTTGGCTTTGTTTCAGAAGAAAAGGGTTGTAAAGCCCTAACCTAATTATCAACCTGTTTTCTTTTTTGCCTTGTAATGCAATCCCAGCTTTCTTAAGGACATAATAGCTTTTGGTTTTAACTTTGACTTTTTGATATCTTGTCATATGTTCCAACAGGGTTTTGGCCAAACTTCATTGTACTGTTTGTTAACACTTGTCCCGGTTTCAGCTGGAATAGAGTTAATTCTCTTCCTAGTAGCTGGTACAGTGCTGTGTTTTGAGTTCAGTATGCGAAGAATGTTGATAACACCCTGATGTTTTCAG
>JAVJGG010000040.1:21594164-21678945 GCA_035590195.1 Aviceda cuculoides
TCCCCATCCCCTCTCCTCCCGGGCTGTACCCACTGCTGGTGTCCCTGCTCCCCATCCCCTCTCCTCCCGGGCTGTACCCACTGCTGGTGCTGGTGTCCCTGCTCCCTATCCCCTCTCCTCCCGGGCCGTACCCACTGCTGGTGCTGGTGTCCCTGCTCCCCATCCCCTCTCCTCCCGGGCCGTACCCGCTGCTCGCACCACCGGAGGATGCGGTTTGGCGGGTCCAGCCGCACGCTGCTGTCAGTAGCGCGGCAGGTCAGCAGTATCCCGCCAGGAGCGTTTATTGCCGGAAACCTGCCACTTCATCAGCAGTGATGTGTTTAGCAGAAATCCGTCCGTTCTGCGAAGTTGCGGAGGGAGCAGGCAGCGCGCCGGCAGGGCTCGGGGAGGGAGGAGGTGCCAGGTCACTGCGTTGTCTGTTTTGCCACAAGCAACCCAAGTGTATATGTACAACTTGCTTCGACTTGCATCCGAAAAATAGTTTGGCTGTTTGTCCCCCACATTGCTGGTTAAATGTCTTGGAAGCTAACTATATTTAAGTTTTCAGCCTTATATATTCATGCCCACCGATGCTAACCTTGCTTTTCAACCTAAACGCAACTATTGTTTCCTTGATGATATCCATGATGCGTTTATAGACAGCCATCATGCACACTGCCAGCCTATATGTTGCTCATCCATATGAGCTTCCTCTTGTATGAGCAGGTCTCCATTCCCTGACCACCTCAGTAACTCTTTTCTGGCCCTGTAATTTTTAATTCATGTTTCTATGTGGATCCTGGTAAGTTTGGTTTTTAAGCATTCTGCACTACATGGCCTAGCTAAGAATTCAAATGCAAACGTAACACCTTGTTTGTGGGAGATTTGGGCCCTTTAGAGGACAGGATTAGACTTAAAAATGAGCTTGACAAATAGGATACATTTTGGGTAAAAGTAAGATGAATTCAAGATAATGTGAAAACTGTTTTGGCTAGAGCAATTAACCTCACAAATTGAGGATGGGAGGTAGATGTAATGTACTAGATACATGGAACAGTACCTATATCTCCATGTAGAGCATCTGTTGTGATTTCAGGTATCTTGGAACTCATATGAGGTCCCAGTGAAGATCAGGTTCCCTTGTGCTGGCTGACAAACCAGGTCACAAGATGGCATTTTGACAGTTGCAGAGTCAAAAGGGAGCAAGAATATAACCAGAGGTATGAAGCTGATGGTGCTCCAGGGCTCATGTGCTGTCTGGAAGAGGGGCACATCTTCAAGCTAGAGTTCTGCTTAGCAAGGAGGTTTCAGAGACTGCAAAATTTTGCGTAATGGTTTCTCTAGCTGTAGGGGAATGCTGAACAACTTTGTCAAAATACTGATAATGGCTAGTATAGCTGCAAGGAAAAACATTTTGGTTTCTTATACCCCAAGAGTTGAGAGCAAGAAGTAGTAATTTGCCATCACATGGGAAACAAACTGGTTTGTGAAGATGGGGTGGAAGCTGAAGGGGGATCCACCAAAGCACAACTTACCTTGTAATCAACCAGAAGACCCCCAACTAATGTCATAAACTTAAATTTTCCCCACTTCCAACTTTTTCTGTGATTCATAGGTAGTTTTCCCAGTTTGTTCTAGAGAACCTGTGTTAAAGGGGATGTTTTCTAGTTTTGTTTAAACATGTGGGGTTTTTTTTTTTCCACAGAAATGGTCAACAGTTCTACTTGTCTGGTTCCCATCTGCATCTGCAACGGGTAAGTGTGTGCTGGGCAGCTGTTGATAAGCTTTCCCAAATACTTATATTGGGAGGCTTAAACAATTTGGGCAACAAATTTTCCAAAGCAACATATCTTTGAGTATTTTTAGCTCTCTAATAAATAGAGCACTCCAAACTCAAGGTGTTATTCAAAATTAACTTGCAATATGTATCTATACTGGAATTCTTGCAATCATCCCCTAAGTATTTGCCAAGGGTATTCATGGGATATAACCCTCTTTTTCTCCAAGTGAATGAAATCCACAAACATTAGGTTGTATAATCTACTTAAAGAAATTGAATAACAAAAGCTGTTTTTTTCCAAGTCTCTGCATCCTTTCTTGCAACTCACAAGAGAATAAAGCAAAGGGAAATCCCAAGCAAGAAAAATGCTCAGAGCCCAAGGACTCTGGCTAATGTTTTCTCTTAGAACACCCTGTCTGCAGATACAGCTAAAGTGGAAAAATCTAGCTTTCACAGAGATCAACTTTACATGGAACTAACTTTGATCTACAATTTTCATTGTCTGTTCATGAGGGAAAGAAAGGAAATCTTGCACAGAGGGACTCTCGCTCTTCTCATTTTTTACTTAAGCTGTGCAAAAGGCACATTCTTGGATGCAAAGAGGGACTGAGGGAACTGGTGATAAACAGTGGTAATCTGCTTAAACAGTTAATAATGCAGAAATCTGCATTGTACATTGACCAGAACTTACCACTAGCAAGACCTAGCAAAAGAGTTAATTTTTGGAAGGGAAAAATGAAATTTCTCATGGGGAAAGGGAAAAAACTATTTCAAAATAATGGAAATACAGATTTTGTTGTTGTTTAATATTATAAAAAGCATTTGGCATGATCAAAGTGAACAAGCTCCAATCTTGGGAATTAATTGGGACTGTAGCAAAGCTGGGACAGGGTTTGATACTGAGGTCAAGGGCTGAAGATTTGTGTTTCACCCTAGGACACATGAAAACCTGATGCATGTTCCTCAGGAGTTTGTAGGGGTGCTCTGATGAGAAGTTGTGTCCTCCCCATAATTCCACATGTGGCCAGAAAACAAAGAAGTCCCTAGTCTCCACCTGCACAGGTAGATCTGGATCAGACAGGCCATCCAAGGGACTGGTGCAGTCCATATGAACTGCAGAAACGAGACTTTGCACCATCCATGGGCAGATAAATGGACCTGGCAGAAACTGGGTAGGTCTGAGATGTTGAGCAAAGGGTCAAAACCAGAACAGCTAATGGGAAGGGACGCGTGAAAAAGAGTCGTCACATGCAGAGCAACAGTGAGAAAACTTCCAGTCTTATCTCAGCCTGCGAACGGCTGGACTGGTACCCAGCGCTGAAGACGCAGTGATAAGGTTCATCCAAAAGTCGTGGTGCTGCGACTCTGGAGCTTTCAGTTAAGGAAGGGAAACTCCTGTGAGCAGCTACAGGCTCAGAGCTGTGTCTCTGGTGTTGCAAGGTGCTGGTGTGCATCTAACCTAAGAGTTAGATGCACCTAAAGCATTTCTGTGGAAAAAAAAAAAAAACAAAACCAAACAACCCATGTTTAGACAAAACTAGAAAACATCCCCTTTTAACGCAGGTTCTCTAGAACTATATACACCTAAAGAAATAGGTGTATCAATAGGAAGTGAGATAAGGGTAAGGCTGTTTTACCAGAGGGAATTGTGCAGAGCTAACAAGACATCTTTCTGTAGCCAGATAACTGCTTGTCTTGGTGAAGCAACTGTGGTTGATTCTAAGTACTGAGGTTTCAGTTACTCTTTTGACTTGATTGCAAACTATTAGTTCATCTGGCAAGAAAATAAGCCAGTACAAGAACTATGCAGGGATTAGGGAAATGAGGAAGGGCTATCTTTAGAAAGGTGTGAGGCTTCAGGGATGTCATTAGCATGACAATTGGAGGGAGAGGAGGAGGATCAGCACACCCCAAAGGAAGGATCTGGTCTGAATGAGCCGTGATGGCAGGCAGGAGGAAGGACCAGAGCTTGTCTGCTGAGTTTGGTGGATAGTTTGCGGATCGATTTAGAACACCTTTCAGATTCCCTGCGAGAAGGGAGAGCTATTTCTTGAATGCTCGTGTGCTTTGTTCCCCTCCACACTCCTGCCAGTCAAGGTGGCCTGAGTGTCATTAGAGAGCTCCTAAAGCAAAGACAGATTGGCACCACTATTTTAATACCTTCCCCCCCCAAACCAACTGTCCTTCAGTCCTCACTCTCTTCATTTAAAGAGAAAAAGAAATACAAACCTAAACCAGACAATTCTGGCAAAGTAGAAACCTTGAAATTCTTTTATTGCTATGTTTGTGTCTACATCACCTTTTGCTGACCTGCTTTGCACCTGCTCCCAACACAGAGGTATTTGGGGAGATTTATATACTATAATTCAGATTCTCCTCCTTGCTTTTGTTTCTGTATTTCTCTCCTTTTTGTCATTCTTTTTGCTAAGTAGTGCCTATTTTGTCTTAGCTGATGGCATTATCTTATTCAAACCAATAACTATCAACATTTTTTTGTTGTTGTCAGTGGATATATGTTGTTGGTGTATGAACTAATTCAGCTGTAGGCACATGATTAAATACTGGTTTCACTGTAGGTTTTCTGCAAGTTACAAAAGCAAATATAAGGACTAAGAAGTCACTTTATAATAACGGTCAGAATTTGTGAGTGTATTTGGGATTTCTTAAAAGAGGTAGTAAGTGGCTCTGCCTTTTGGGGGGGGAAAGCTCCACAAGCTTTAAAGGCAAATGCTACCTGGCTCTCGCTGATTTAGGCGCTTGGAGGAAACCTGGGTTTGGTCCCTTCCTCATGGGCATTTGCCCCATTTCTGCGGAGGGGAACCTCCGTGCCAAGGAGGTTTCGAGGCCAGAGCTGGGGTTGGTGACGGCCGCCAGCCGGGGGGCCCGCGGGGGGTGTGGGGGTGCGGGGGGGCCGGCAGCGAGGAGCCGCTTTTCTTGGGAGAGTCGCGATGCTGCAGCTGGGGAGGAGGCGAGAAGCTGCCCCGCTGCCTTCCCGGGGTGGAAAACACCCCTCGGATCTCACAAGATCAAAGTTCTGCCTCTCCAGCTCTGGATCTGACCTGCGTGCTCAGAAATCATTACTAGATTTTATATTTTATATAAAAAAGGATAATAACAAGCTGTTTTCACTGTAGGAAAAAAACCTATACAACTTTGATCTCTTCCAATTTTTTTTCTTTCTGTTCGTAGTACTGTGCAAGCTGTGCTTGCTACTCCAGAATACTTGGAAGTAGTCTGATGGTTACAGGTTCCCAGGAAAAGCCACTCTTGGCAATGTCATAGTAAGTATCACTCGGTTTTATATATTAAAAAAAACCCTTAAGAGATTAATTATTCCTGCAATACACTTACAGTGTCTAAGAGTGAAGGATGTTCTATCAGTTGGATAGAACATTTGAAACCTAAAACTGTGGGCTCCATAAAGATAAGTTTTACATCTCTAATAAAAAAAAAAAAGCTATAGACTTTATATAGGTTCTTGATGAGCTAGAAGGAAATATATACTCCAGTCAAGACAAAATTTTCCATTTTAAAATTAGTTTACAGCAATAATTGCATGTTGTCAAAGTTAATGATGTGTTCACCCACACATCACAGTAACAGTGGCCAGCTTCAAATGCAAGTGGTTAACACCTGGGGAAGCAAAACAACAATAAAAAAAGCTTTAATTGAAAATGTGACCCTACCACTGAAAAGACACCAAGCTGTAACAAATGCTTGTGATTGGAAGTGTATTTTTACTGATAGCAGAAATGTCTTTACAACCTCTGTGCATAGAAAACTCTGGCATCTATTTCTCTTGCCTGCTTTGGCTTAGCCCATGCTGATGTTTTAGAAACCGAATTTGCTGAAATCCTGCTTGGGGCAGGGAGACCCTCGGTACCAGGTGTTTGACTGGTCCCCCTGGCACGGGGAGATGTTGCTCGTGGTCAAGACTGTCTTGTCCAGGCTCAAGTGCAGCGCTGCCAGAAAGCAGCGGTTTTTAAAATGATGGCTTGAAGGGTTTGAATGTAGCAGGCTCCATTTACTGGAGAACCCTATATGTGTGAACAAATGTACCGGTGAGATTTCCAGGTGCAGTGAAATTTTCATTGAAAACTATTATTTGTGGAAGAGGAACTGGTTGGTGGGGTGAATAAGGAGATTTAGGAAAGAGGATGGGGAAGCCAGGACACGAGACTTCCGAGGAGTGATGAGGGTGAAGGGGAGTCCTGTTTCACAATCAATTCTCCAAACCTGGATACAAAAGTCATTTTTATTGTTTCATGTGAAGTAGAACAGCCCAGGCCCCAGAGTTTTCTTGCAGGTGTTCAGGTCTGTCTGGTGTGAGAGCAATGGTTCCAGTCAGGGAGTATCTGTAAACCAGAGCAACACCTGGTTTGGGAGAGTTGCTGCTTCTGTTTTGGGTCTGTGATTTTTTTTTTTTTTTTTTTTTTCACCTCCTTGCTCCTATGAAAAATCTTGTCTTCATCTAACGTACTGATTGAAAAAAAAAAAAAAGTAAACCATGAATGTTTTTGCAAAGGAGGATTTGTTCTTTGCCTGCCAGGCCTGTCACTCGGTGCAGTCCCGGGTGTCACTGGGGGCTGTGTTACGCCCAGGAACTGAAGGAAGGAACAAACCCATCACACTTTCATAATTGCATAAAGACAGGGAGGAGATAGGTGGGTTTTTTTGCCTGTCAGACTTTCTAAGTTGTCCTGGTTTTGGCTGGGATAGAGTTAATTCTCTTCCTGGTAGCTGGTACAGTGCTCTGGTTTGGGTTCAGTGTGAGAAGAATGTTTCTAACACCCTGATGGTTTCAGCTGGTTCTCAGTGGTGTTTATATCAAGTCAAGGATTTTTCAGCTTCTCCTGCCCAGCCAGCGAGAAGGCTGGAGGGGCACAAGGAGTTGGGAGGGGACACGGCCAGGGCAGCTGACCCAAACTGGCCAAAGGGGTATTCCATACCATGGGATGTCATCCCCAGTATATAAACTGAGGGGAAGGCTGGCTGGGGGCCAGTGCTTGGGAACTGACTGGGTATAGGTCAGCAAGTGGTGAGCAATTGCATTGTGCATCACTTGTTTTGTATATTCCAATCTTTTTATTAGTATCGTTATTTTATTATTGTTGCTATTATCATTACTATTTTCTTCCTTTCTGTTCTGCTAAACTGTTCTTATCTCAACCCATGAGTTTTACCTTTTTTCTTTTTTTTTTTTCCCTGATTCCCTCCCCCATCCCACTGGTTGGGGGGAAGTGAGTGAGCAGCTGTGTGGTGCTTAGTTGCTGGCTGGGGTTAAACCACGACAATATTGGAATCAGATTTTCTTGCTAACACTATAAAAGCTGTTTGTTTTTTTTTTCTCTCATTGGTTAGGATTTGTTCAGTGTGACAACTTTTATTTATCATTCTACTTCCCTATATGACCTTTACAGTACTTATAACCTTCTAAACAAGATTAAAAGTTCACAACAGTAAATTTTGTAACATGTGAATCATGTTAAGGTATGCACATTTCTGACCTGAACACTTTTCAAAGAACAATATAATATTGTGATAAGTTTTATATTTTCCATGTAGTCAGTGTAGATGAGCTGGTTTAATCACAATATTGCTCCTACGCTCGTGAAGTCTGCAAAGGTGAATTTTCAATACTATATTTAGGACAAAACTATATTTCTTCTTTTTTCTTGTAGATACAACACCAGAACGCAGTTCCATATTTGACTCAAGCAGAGTTTACACTCGTAGTGGCCGTCTTGTTAAACCACCATTAAGCTTCTGGTGCGGGCAACGTGAGTTTGTTGATCAGAAACTAAACGTTAATATAGAAGAAGGTGGAATAGATTATCTGAGCATGGTAAGATTCTTTTGCGTATTGTTACTTAAATGTGTCTTAAATATAATGAATAAACTTGGCTAGGTATCTAACAGAAAGAGTCCAGCTCTTACAAGTACCTGGAGAGGCAGGAAATCTTGAAAACATTATAAAAACATTTTAAAACAAAAAAAGTGTTACTCTCCATATTATCAGATAATTGTTGTTGTCTGTAAAATGGGAATAATGGGGAATTACTTCTGGAAAAATAAGTTGGGTTTTTTTGACAGATAAATGTATCAAACCTGGAGTTGGAAACATGTACTGGTCTGGGTCACAGAGGTTCCCAAGTAAAACGTTTTTTGTAATAATGTAATGCTGAGTCCGTGCCACAGGGTGGGATGCCCGTGCTGCGGGTGGGTTTTTGTGTTAACCTGTACTGCTCTGGGTTCTCCCCTGCTTGGGTGGGGGTTCACATTCATTCGGACCAGCTCTTTCTTCACTTCTTGTATCCTGATCTGTCCAGGTCACCCCAGTTTTGATTGAGGTGTGCTGTTCTTATCGACTATGACACTTTAAGCGACTGTGATAATATTCTGATAATGAGTGAAGGAAAGGAGCATTCTTTGTGCTACTTGTCAGGGGTATTTTTATCTCTCTAAGATTAGTCAGCCTTATGGAATTCAGGGAGTACTAACACTTGTCATCAGCTGCACAGTGAAGGTGTACATCCAATTTACCACCAACTCAAGCAGTTCTAGGTCTCGAGACTTAAATTTGTGGGTTTTGAATATTTAAATTTAAAGGGAGCCTGGCTAAGTTGCTTTGGTTGCATGCATTTGTATAAACACATGTGTTCATCAAATAGTATTTAGTAGATACTGCTCAATGTAGGTGACTCTTAAATCTACCAATCCTGTAAACATTTGGCTTTTTCAGAGCTGGCATTGGTAGGCTTGATATGTAATCTCTTGCAGAAGTTTAGATTAAATTGTTTTATTTTGAAGATGTTTATTAGAACAAAATCCCAAAGAAAGACCAGTTCCAACTCTAAGAAGAATACAAGAAAGGAAAAACTGCAGACAACAGAAGAAACACCAAAAAGCCGAAATCAAGGTAAAACATTTTTTTTTTCTTTTTTTGAAGTTATTGACTAGAATCAGTGGGATTGTGAGTTGGGTGCTGGAGCAGTATGCTGATGTCCTGTTAATGCAAAGAAATTATTTAAATGTTCTAATGGCCAATTGCTGCTTCTATGAAGAATTATCAGAGTAGCATCAATGCCTAGTTTGACAGCTAGAAGTATAAACTATGTTTGTGAATCACTTCTGTATTTACATAATGGGAACATGCAAATTTCTTTCTGGAAATTGAAATTCAAGGATTATGGGTTTTTTTGTTTGGGTTTTTTGTTTGTTTGTTTGTTTGAAGTTTCTGCTCGTGTGCTTTGGATCTCTCAACATAGGTATTATGTGTGACTTGAGAGAGCCTGGAGAGAAGTGGAGGTCACCAGTCCAGGGAACTGGTGGTCTAGCTTTCCTTTTTAAGTTGGATGAATGAAAATAAATTAGATGCCTACGTAGGCAAAAAAAGTGTATTAACAGAGTTTTAAAACCTTTATTTTTAATAAAATTTGGGAAATAATAGAACCCTGAAAACAATATAAAATACAAAGCAGAAGTTTCTCTTTTAAGGCAACTGTAATATTTCCTGCAGAAAAGCTATTTGCCGCAGAAGTAAAGCTTTTGGGACATTAGTGTTTGCTCAGTCTCAGTCATAGCGTTTTAGCAACATTTTCTGTTTACAATTTTATTCTCTATCTGCTCAATACTTTCACATTCCCTTTTGTAGCCTTGATAATAATCCTCATTCTTTTAGTGGCCTGGAGGCAGTTTGTCATGGGAGTGAACTGGGCAGGAACAGGACATCTCCTGTGCATGAGGAACCCTCCCCACTGGTGGCTGTACTCCCTCTGAGCAGAGGGACACTTGCTCAATGAACTCAGTTCTTACAACTAGTTTCATGCTATGTGTTCTTTGTAAGAGTTGTGTGTAAATGGATTTGCTCTGCTTCTTGACTGCCACGAGCAGGAATGGCCTGCCTGCTGGGACAGGTATCATATTGGTATTGTGTAACCTTCTCTTCCTGAAGAATTTAATGCCAAATACATAGGAGTGTACATGTGAGAGCAGAAGGCCTTTACTTGATCCTTCCAGGACACATGTATGGGAAAGGAGGTGCAGCGATCTTGGGAAGTTCACTAGGTGCTGGTTTTACTCAGTTGTGTTTGGTAAAGTTATGGACATCCCTTAACAGCAGAAATGAGTTTATAGTTATCTGTCAGGTAAATCTTTGGGTTGCAGATTACCTGTGCTACATTTCTCTTAAATGGGGAAGGGGCAGGCAGTACAGAGTGTGATGAAATGTTTCCTAGTTTCACCCATTTCTCTCTTAAGTGACATTTTGCTGTGTTTTGGAGGGAAGGAGTGTTTATTTTTGTATCCCAATGTGACCATTCAACAGAATATCTCCTTGTCCTGAAGAACTCCAGTGTTCTGTTAATGTGGGGAGAGGCTTCTGCAGAACATGGGGAGCTGCATGCTGGAGGTGTGCTGCTTGTCTCTTCCTATGGACTACAGTCTAAATAACAGAAAGGAGTTCACAGATCTTAACGAGTGTGGGATGCATCGCATCCCACAGCAGGCTAGTCTTTGCTTGTCTGAGAACACAGTAATGATTTATGTTACAATGTGTGATATACCGACATAATCTCTTTCAGGGAAAAACAATGAAAAAGGAGTAAGTTCCAAAAGAGAAAGCAAGTCTGCTGGAAGCAAGGCCAGGTACTTTGTTTCAGATGATGATGAAAGTAATCATGCAATCAGTAGTACAGAAATAAAAACACAGCCTTCTGTCAGGACGACTCCCTTAAATAGTGAAGTGCTAAACAAACGTAACTATAATAGCAGAACCTCAGGAAGGACAAAGGAAAAGAGAGATGCGGAATATGGAGAACTGACTGTCGGTCAGCAGGCTTACAAGTACTCTTTAAGGTCAGCCAAACAACAAGACAAGCATTTAACAGAAGAATCGTCAAGCAAAGATCAGGAAGAGGAATCCAGTGAAGATATCCCACTGTCTATCAAAAGGAAAACCAAACCTTTACTAAAACAAGAGACTCAAACCTCTAAATCTTCCTCTAACTGTAAAAGTTCACAGGATGATGCAAACAAGGTGTCGTGTGAACAAAGGACAGTAAAACGCTCTTCTAGCTCCCGTAATGTGCCATTGAGGAAAAGTGTGCCTGAATCCACTGACAGTTCTGGCTTACTTGAAGGAAAGACACCTTCTAGCAAGCCCAGTACTTCCCGTCTGCCTGACAAGGCAACAAGAACAGGAGGCAGAATCAACCTTCCAATATATTTGCTTGAATCTGACACTGAGACCAAAACCAGTGAAGAGGAATATCATCTAAAAAAAAAGAATTCAAAAGTATCTGATAAAAAAACAAATTGTGAAGTTTCTAATACTGCCACATCTTCAGCAGCAAAATCCAGAGAACCTGAGAGGGAAAAGGTGCAGAAATCTCTAGAACTTTTTCAAAGGGAAACTGATGGTTGGTCTGAAAAGGAATTACAGAAGCTCTACAGGCAAGTGGTTGCCCTGTCTCCACAGGGCAAAGTTTCCCTGGGGCATCGGGGGGCATAATATACTGGAGGGTTTGGGTGGTCTGGATTTGGAATTTTCAGATTCAGTCTCTTTCACCTTATTTTAAAGGTTTCCTTTACGTTTTCATTTCATCTTAAAACCCAGATTTTCTTATCAAATATAAAAATAGTAACTGAGTATTTTCTAAAATAACTGTAGACGCATGAGCCTATAGCAGCCCCTACCACTGTCATCAGCATAAACTGAGAGGAACACAGATATCGGGCAAAATTTTGTGAATCTACTCCTCTACCTCTTTTTCAAAACCACAGACTTAATCTTGTTAAAAGTGATAAACATTCCTATGAGTAAAATTGAAAAACATGAGTAGGTAAACAATATGGTAAAAGTATTCATATTTGATTTAAACAGTAAGTCAGAGGTAGCATATTCTCTTCCCTAATGCAATAAAATTTAAACATGACGTGCTTATGTATTTCAGTTTTGTAAAGGGAGATTAACTGCAAGAATGTTTAATTAATGCATCGTCCAATTACTTAAACTACTAGGCAGTATTTAATACATACATTAAGTAATAAAATGACCATGTTTGGTTTTGTTTCTTTTAGATTAGAAACCTGAAAAGGCACGAGCTTATGCCTCCAGGGCGGGGTGCACCTGCTGCAAATAAGGAAGAAATTTATCTTGTAACTGAGCTCTTAGTTTAAATTGTTCAAATAAATTTTTGCATGTTTTAAAGCGCCTGGACAAAACACCAGAAACAAGATTCTCTACATCCAACGCACAGCACCTTTCTAGGACAGGCAGCTGGTCTCTGGGTATTTTACTCGGCAGCGTTGCACAGGTTCTTCGGCATGACGAAGGCTGTGGCTTTGTTCTCTTGGCAGGGCCACTGCTTCGTTTCCAAAGCACAGGAATGGCTTCTGGGTGGAGGTGGCCATGGCGGTGGGGTCTCGCTCTGCTGAAGAGTGCTATGAGAAGTATGTAGAACAACAACGGGCAAAAGGTTCCAAAACGCATGCCAAGAAGACCACCACTTCAGGAAAACCAGAACGGAAAGGTACTGGCATCTTGTTTCTGGGTATTTTGTTGTCTTTAAATAATTTTATATTCATCATTTATTATGAAATGAGAGGTACAGATATAAATGCACATCAGGGTCCAGTAGTGAAGAATGTTATCTTCCATAGTATAAAGGTTTGTTGGAGAGCTTGGAGGATGTCTTAAATGTCTGAAGTAGTAATAAGAGAAGGGGTATTTTTAGAGTTTTCTAGTTTTTAGCATGATGGGTGTCACGTCCCAAAGTTGGAGCAACTTAGGTTCATGGATTTCCTTTGTCAGAATTAAGGTGAAATGACACCAGGGGAGTTCAAACAATCAACAATTCAACCTAGCTAACCTTGCCCAAGTACATGTTGGTAAGTTCAATATGAACCTTGCACATGTCATTAAGCCACTGTTTGAAAAGAAAAGGGAAGTTTAAAAAAGAAATGGAAAAAGGAACATGAAACTGTATCAGGAGAGCCCTCCGATTGAGTAAGGAGGTTCAGAGCAGACCCCCTTGCTTTCTGGACTCCTTCTCGGAGAGGAGCCCAGGGGTGGCTGGATCCACTCCTAGTCTCAGACTTGGGCAACGGTTTATGTTTAAAAGGGTGAGGTGTAGGGATTGTGGAAAAGAAAGAAGGAAAAGAGGGAGAGAGGGAGAGAGAGAAAGAGAAAGATAGAAGGAAAGAGAGAAGAAAAGGGTTTCACCAGTCCTGGGTCCAGTGTTGGTCCAGCCAGCATAGAGATCCAGTTACAGAGGGTGCGCACTGAGAACTCGTTCTCCCTTCTTTTATAGTGCGTGAGTTGATGGTCTTGACATGCGCAGTCCCCACTCCCAGGGTTCTCTGGAATCGGTTGGTGAGCTTTTGGCGGGGGGAGGTTCATTGCAGAGTTGCCCCTTTTTTCCCTGCTGCTGTGACCACTTAAGATAGAAGCACAGTCCCATCCTCCTTGGGGCCTCCTCCTCCAGGCGCATATGCTGTGCTCCTTCTCCTGGTCACTTAAGCAATTGCGGCTTTGGAGAAGTGTGGTCCCACCTTCCATGGGGCCCCCTCCTCCAGACACATTGTCCTGTTCACAAAACTGCAGCGTTTTTACAGAGGCCGTTCTCTCCACCAAAGTTCTTTAATGAATGTTTGAGACATTGACTATAATTTGTCAGACCGTCACAATGGGAAGACTTAAACTGGCCTCACCACCTAGTGGAAAATAGCTATTTATATCTGAAGAGGCTGTTGGAGGCCCTAGTAGACAATGAGCTACTTGTAGAGCTATCTATCCAAAAAGGATACAGGGTGCTTGGGTGCACTAAGGGCAATGTGGAGTAAGAACAGCAAAGTTACATTCCCTGGTGTCTGGCTGTTTTCTGTCCAGTTCTGAAGTCAGTAATTCACATTTACGGCGAGCAAATACACCCTGAAGTGAAAGGCATGAGGTACTCAATCCAGTTATTTAGCACAGAGAAGGTTACAATGACATAGTAAGTGCTTAGGTAAGGAAAGACATTTGACAACAACTCCTCTAGCTGACAAAGAGATGCCATAACTCAGCCATTAGAAGCTGGAGCTTTGAGTGTTACACAACTGCAGGCAAAGATGGCTCTGGTGACGTTTGGCGGTGATTAAAGCTGTGCATCAGTCTCCATTTACTGAAAGCATTAAATTTTTTTCTGTCCTAATGAGGTGATCTGGGTTACTCACAGTTATTGGACTTCACGCGGGAATGCTTGGCTCCAGTTCGGTACCCTCAGTAACGTAGAACAGACCAGATGATCTCAGCAGGTTTCCCTGCCCTTGAAGGCAGTGAACTGTGGTGTTGTGCAGGCTTGGAAAAGCAGCAGATTGAGGGTTCAAGTGCAGGACAACACACCTTATTTTTACTTGAATGTTTCTTTGAAATATGTTGTTGCAGTTATAGAATTTGTGCGAGAGTCTGCTGGGCATCAGTTTTGTAATGAATTTGACAGGGGTGGTAATGTTCTCGAGCATTTTGGAGCACAGATAGAAACCATCTTATTTTGACTATTCCCATGGTATCAAAATTCCCTGCATTTTTGTGATTATGAAGGCTTTTTCTAATGTTGCTGCTCATTTCTCCACTGCTGATATCCTGTAGAGAATTTTTTCCTTGTTTCACCCTGGCATTAGATATGATCAGATTGCAGCTTAATAGAAGACACAATTGTTTTGGTTACCGAGCCTTTGTAAGGTGTCAGTCTGCCTTAGAGGTTTTAAGGTTTTTTGCTTTGAGGAAACCAATGCCTGGGACCTCTCGGACTCACCTGGGCCTTTTGACTACTAAGACGCTCTAAAATGACTGTAGCAAAGCAAAGGACTAAATACAGTCCTGCATAATACTAAGCAAGGGTTCATTGGCTTTCTCTCAGAAGGCGAGTGCATCCTGTTAACGATGAATCTTAGCACAGATAGAAAAATACCTTGTTCTTCTGAAAATCTGTGGACTGTGCATTAATTTTCTTCTTTACTTGACTGACTGTGTAAGCAGCTATTTTAGTTTTTGTCTGAAGTTGAGGATACTAGGAAGATTTCTTCTACATTTGCCCAGAAAGTAACTTGTAATGGAAAGCAAGGGATAGGAACACATACACGGGTGGAAGTGAGAAAGTCCTTTCTTTCCTTGAAGCAGGTTTAATGGCTCATCATTTAGGTGCGTTAATTGGATCAAGGTTTGCGAAGGATGAAACTGTATATGCTAAAGTCTCAGACGAGCATTCCATAGACCTCGTGTCGAGGATGCTAGAGTGGTCTCTGCGCAGCAGAGCCTTTGTTTAAGCACTTCATGCCTCTTGACATGGGTGATAAATCTTAGTGTCTTTTGTCTCTGAAATGCAGATGCATGGATAATTCTGTTAAAATCGTAATAAAATAGCTGATGTACGTATGACACTTGCAATGGCTATGTAAGGCTCTAGAGTGAGCTTCCTGTTAAGGTGTAGTGGAGAAGTTCTTTTCGAAAGCATAAATTGTGTAAGAACTCAAAGGATCACGAAGAAGCTGTAAGATGTTTCCACAAAGGACAGACTGGACTCTGTATCACTAGGTTTGATTGTAGTTAGCAAATTTTAAAACCATGCTATATAACTGATGTCTTAGAACAATTAATGTTTTGATTCATGTAGATAAGCAGGAGCCGGTTATGATAACTGCCAAAGTGGGAACCTTCAAAAGGAAGCAGCAGATGAGAGACTTCCTGGACCATTTGCCAAAGGACAACCATGATGATATCTTCACAGCGACGCCCTTTCAGAATAGAAGAGTAAAGGTAAATCTGGGAAAACAGTGTATATATGCGTATGCTTTTCCGGTTGGTATTTCAAGGATGTGTTGCAAGTCTGCTGGTTCAGTTCCATCAATAAAATCTTGTGGAGTTGGGGGAAGAGGCTTATTTCCTCGATTCGTTATTGCAATACTTGGATTGCCAGCAGTGAGAACGTGTGGAACGTGGCTTCTGCAGACAAGCATTACTGCTGAACGAAGATGTAAAACCAGCCTGGGGCAGGGGCGTCCCTTCTGCCTCCGCATGGGAGGAACTTGCGGGGCTGTGAAGCGTTGGTTGTGCAGTGATGTCGCTGTCCTGGAGCCGACCCCTGGGTCCTTGTGCTGTGGAACCGGGTACTTTCCAGGGTTGTGCTGATACTTAACAGGATTTTCTTTCTCTCCTCTCAGCACATCTCACATTTAAAACCACTTGCCTCTCGATGCTGTCTGTGGGTGGGTTTATCGCTGGGAGTTCTGTTACCCTCTCGCCCTGGCCTTTGCCTGCTGTTTACTTACTCTTCCCTCTTTGTTGCCTATTTGGGCTGAAAAGCTGCCCCTTTTCCTTGGTTAGGTTCGCCTTCAGCAACCAAAGCAGGAGGAGTGCCCTCCCCTCCTGCCCCACCTGCAGCCCCCAAACACCCCCAGCAGACGCAGCACCGCAGCTGGAGAGCGTTACTGTGTCTCTGACAAACCTCCACTTAGCTGTGGTGCAGCACGATTCCACACTCTCGATGTTAGTTAAGACTCTGTTTTCATTTGTAAAGAGAAAGCCACTCATTTGTTACGGGAATGATTTATTATTTTCCCTTGTAGAGAATTTTTGAAGTGTATTTCATGACGCATCTTTTTGCTGTTGTCTGACCAAGCGAGCTCCACCTATTAAAACTAGCGCCTCAGTTCCAGCAGGGACTCCAAACCGCATCCCTGTGTCTCTTGATAGATTTGTGGGTTTTCTTTGTAGCAACAGAGGGTTTCTTATTCTGGCACACTACCAGAAGTAATGTCACGGCTTATGGGAAAGTCAGAATTTGCTTTCTATAAACTGCAGTGTGCTATGGAGAAATCCCCATGACTCGTGTGAGCAGATTGGCTATGAAAGTCAATGCATCCATGTCCAAGAGACCCTGTTTTTGCAGAGGCATTCTCCAGGAGACTCCTTTTTTGGTAGAATACAATTTTAGCCAGTGATTCAAAAGGGTTCTCTCTCTCTCTCTCTTTTTTTTTTTTTTTTTTTTTTTAATTTTCCAAATTAATTTTGCTGAAGTCATGCTGTGCAAGACAAACTAACTTCCGTCTGTCACATATGGTGAGAGGTATACCTCTGGAGAGAAATTCTGTGTATTTAGGAGTCAGATTCCCCTTCCATGAACGAGTCCAGCCCCTCCTTGAACCCGTGCAGACTCTTCACATCTGCAATTTCTTGTGCTACGTTCCAGAGCTGAATTATTCTCTGTGTGAAGACACATAATCTTTTATTTGTTCTGAACTGGCGTCTGCTGACTTTGTCCTCCTCTTCTCATGGGGAAGAGACGGCAACTAACTGTCCTGGTCCCGGTTCACCCCTGATGCCAGTTATAGCTCTCCCCGTCCCCCAGGACCTGCTGTGGTTTTGATCATGTGTTGCTCCTCTCTGAACCTTTCCAGTTCTCTCTCTTCAAAATAGAAGGACCAGAAGCTCACTGAGTAATCCTGAAATCCTCCTCCTGAGTAGTAACGGTGAGCTTTGAGCTTGTAATTTGAATCAGAAATTATTTTCTGAATGCGTATTAGCAGCCAAAAAAGGCCAGCAAAATGTTGGGCATCAACAGGAGGAGTATTAAGAGCAAGACGGAAGCATCATTTGGCTGCTACGCCGAGTCCTTGCATACCTGCATGCTGCGTACTGTGCACATTGCTGGTTTCTGTGTCTCAAGAGGGACATAGTGGAGCCAAAAATGCCACTGAAGCGAGCAAGGGAATGGAGCGACTGCCTATTGAGGAGAGACCAGAGAGTCTGGGACTCCTCCGTTTGGGGAGGAGGGACACAACCAAGGTTCACAGAGTCGTGAAGAGGCTGTGTCCTATCGCCACTCTGAGACAGACCCCTGAGAAGCCTTTTCACCAGACTTTTGCTAAAAAGGGCAGGTCATTGATTGCTCTGATGTGGCTTTGTAGTTGCCAACGTTCTGGGGAAGCCAAGATGATGATGATGATGATGACGGCTTTGCACTTACGGACAACCCGACCACACCTTCCTCAGCTGTCTTCCCTACGGTGAAAACCCCTCAGTGTGAGCATATCAGCCCTGGTATGCTGGTACCCATCAACAGGTAGGAACTCGTACTACTGTCCCTCTGCTAACCTTCTCCTTTTTCATTTTCCCCAAAGATTGGGGGTCTTTTGTCTTCTTAGAAAGGTCACTCTTGGAACTGGGACACCAATTCACTTCCAGTACATAGGCAATCCCACAGCCCTTGAGGGATTTCTTTAGAGAAAGCTCTTTCCTTTGACAGTGCGTGCTGTTTGAGCTACTCAGCCAAGCGTGGGCAATGAAAATAATGCCAATCGTGTGTCCCTTTACTCTTGGAGAAGGTAGTGAATTGGGCTTCAGCCTCAGCAGAGCTTTCGCTGCTCATTTTGAGTCTTAACCTGTTAACCCAGTTGCTTCAGGCTTTACTGAAACAAACTGGAATTGCCTTGAAACTTGCAATGTAAGTGGCATTTTCTCTGATGGACAAGAAATGAACTTCATCTGGGAAGATGATGAAGCTTTGTCTGATACTTGCATTAAGAGTTCTAGCATGTAATCTAATGAAACCCTTCTGTCTTGTTATACTCCCAGAGCTGCTGTTATATTTAATTGACCAACAACTGTTTTGAATGGCCGTGCTAATTTTCTTTCTGAATTAGAGCTGTACGTGTAATGCCTTTAAGTGTATCCAGCGGATTCTGCAGGCGGCACACCAGCGACACTAAGGTGCTTGATTATATTTGCAGGAATGATTACGACAGGCACGTATTCAGAATGCAGAAGAACACGCAGGGCAGCAGAGGCACCTGGGACAAGGTCAAGAAGAAGTCGGTAATGCTGGTTTCTTTGAACGTTGCCTAGTTCCACCTTAAGGATGCAAAGTTTTGCTAAGCAGCAGGCAAAAGAATCCTGAGATCAGAGACTAGTGTGTATATTAAGACAGAAAACAGGAACCTTCCCCTACTTCTGCCCAAACTTCTGGGTTTTGTATCTATTTCTCTCAGAGAAAAGCTCTTTTCTAACAAAAAGAACTATTTATTGCCAGGGTTAAATACATTGCTTTTTTTCAGGATTTGTAACCGCTTTTGAATTCTGTGATCTTCAGGTACATTAAGTTCCTGTTATATTCTTCTGTACAGTGGGAAAGGAAAACTAATTCTCACCTTGTATCAGATAGTCCCTGAATTGATGTATTTATTCCTTCAGTATCCTAGGTTTTGTAATTCTTATGGCTTTGCCATGAAAAGCTGAGATCCCAGAAGCAGAAAAATTAATTCTGCCTCTAGTTTAGTGAAAGCACTTGTTGAACAGTTTAAATTATTTAGTGAAAATGTAGCATAGTGATAGGGCAACTTAATTCCAGGGTAAGACTGACTCTGTGCCAGTGCCCCTGCGCTGTCCTGACGTTCCGGTAGCAGCTGTGTGAGCAGAGCCTTTTTGTCCTTTTCATCAGGCCGAAGGTGTGCTTGGTACGCCAGCTTCACGCAGGACCCAGTTCGGTTTTGAGAACAGTAAGTACTCCTTGTTTCTGCTCCTTCATTTCAGGTTCCTTCACTTACTTTCGCATAGCCACTGTTTTGTTGAGTGTCCACAATCTTTGCATTTAATAATTTTTTTCCGCACTCTTTCTCATAAGCATCTTTGCTTTTTTGGACCTTCTGTAACTGCTTTCTAAGCTCAGGCACACATGCTAATACTTTCCTGTTTTTCTTATTGCAGAAGTGAAACAGACCCCTGCTGTAGAGAAGCTCTTTGGGGCTGAGGCAGCAGATTCATCAGATGAAGAACAGGATTTCTATTTTTCTGTTTAATTGAACTTTGTGGGTTTTATTAGTTCAGTACTTATGTGCCTCTTGTACAAAGCCAAGGGCTTTGGCCACCTCCCTGAGATGGTGTTCCTGTCACGTTAGGAGTTCAGTCTGGAAGCCTTGCCCTGCAGTGTTTTTATGTGTTTTAACACCATTCTCACCTTGCCACCTCTCAATGTTTGTCATTTCTTCTCTGTGTACAAAGGAGCACTTCCTTGCCCAGGTTCCTCCTTTCTGTTGCCCTGGTTCTCCTGGGGGAGGGGGAAATGTACATGGATATGAATTACTGGCAAGTTCTGATTTGTTTTAAGATAAAATATCTTCTTGCAACATAGCTGTGCAATAAACTTACAGTTGTACAGGCTCTAACTCACTGGAATTGCTTTTTAACTACTTCTACTAAGAATCTGAATTTTTACATTTCCTTAATGTAATAAAAAAGGACAAGCTAATTTGTATGAATCAGGCTCTTTGAGGGGGAGAAGCAGTGTTCACCAGCTACCCATCAGTCTTATCTTGTCATCTGGGCCTGCAAGTTTTCATCCCCTCTTTTGTTTTTCAACTAGGGGTGAACGGCTGCCCCCAGCCTGCTGCTGCTCTCGGTCCCCCAGACCTCACGTGTCAGCAAGGTTATTTATCTCCGTCCCTTTCCCTCACTTCCTTCTGTAGGGGCCTCTTCACGAACACGCTCCAGAAGGGGAGGGAAGGAATAAAAACCTGTTCCTTTGCCAGGCAGCCACAGTGTGGCAGCAACGAGCTGCAGCCTGTCCCACGGCAGGCAGGCTCCGCGCTGGGGGAAGGCGGCAGCTGCGGCCAGAGCAGGAGGGAATGGTGACCCGGCGGGGACAGGAGAGGGGACGAGCTGCGGGGCCACTGAGACCGAGGGGACTGACGTGCTGGCCTCTACTTCCAACCTTAGCAAACCCTTCAGTGTTCTGGGCAGGAAGAGGAAGGCGCATGTGGCAAGCTCGCTTTTTCCTTAGGAAACCTGCGTACCAGGCTTGCAGGAGGCTCCTTCCCCTCTGTCACTACCTTTCTGCCTAAGCCAGAAAGCTTTACTTTGCCAAAACATTATTCTCATTTTTAAAGGAATTTTGGGAGGGTCCTACCCAGCGAACAGCCGTATGCCCGCCTGTACCCATTCACCCTGTGCTGACAGCCGGAGGCACGGGGCTGCGTGTCACCCTGGTGCCTGACAGCGGTGGATGGAGCAGGCCAAAAGCCCTGATGTTTCTGCAAGGATTTATTTACATATTTTACAGCGAATCAAAACTCAGTAAAGTGCGGTTAAAAGAAAAGAGCCTGGGGGGCCAGAAACCAAAAGTTTCACTCCCCTCAGCTCTTGGCAGCTGCATTGCTTCTCCCCTTAGCGCAGAGGTTCTCGGGCAGCATCTGCACGTCAAAGCCGTAGTGGAGGTGGCGGTAGATCTCCTCCGCCTTCTGCAGGCTGACCTGGGCGCCGGTGGCGATGTCGGAGGGGGAGCTGTAAGAGACCACAGCAGAGGGCACCTCACCGGCAGCTCTTGGGAGTCCAGTGGACAACACCGGGCCAAAAGGGGAAACTGCCAGCGGGCAAGAAGTGGCCAGTGTGAGGAGAGCAACAGGAACGCCAGGAGCTGCTGGCAGTCACCTCTCTGGGTTGCTGTGAGCACACCAGACTAAGCAAGCCTAAGAAAGCTGCAGAAAAAAACAGAGCATGCCATGAAAGGGGAAAGGAAAAATAGGGCAGCAGGAGGGACGGCAGGAGCAGAGCCCGGGTCACTGCCCTGCTCAGCTTGAAGAGACGCGCATAAAGAGCAGGACCGATGCAGAGACAGGAAGGCTCCTGGAGCGCTGGCAGTAACGGAAAGGCACAGAAAGGATCTCCCTGAGCAACCACCCCTGGAGGAGACAGAGGAGCAAGCCAGGCCTCAAAGCACTCGCCGTAGATCTTTGCTGTTACCTGTTGGCCATCTTCTTCACGGAGTCAAAGTAATGGCACATATTGAGAGCAGCCAGGTAGCTGAGATTAGGAAAACTCAAGTAGAAGTTGAGCATTTCCTGTTTGTGACCCTCCACCTCCGTCGGCACGCGGATGGCAGCGTTTTTTCTTTGCTCCACCAAAGCCAGGTCTTTCAGCAAACCGGCAGTTTCCTCTTGGCAAGAGCTAAAAAGAATTTTGACTCCTGCCTGGACCAGGGCTGAGAGCACACTGTCGTAGTACTGTGTCCTCTGGAAAAATCGTGACGTTTCTCCTGCAGAGTGAAAATACAGAAAACTCGGTGAGATTTCAGTGCTAAATTACTGTGAAATATCCAATATGAATCACTTGCAAAGCAAAACACCTCAAAGCTCCCCTGCTGACGAGGGAAAACATCTCAGGGAAAGGAGGCAGGAGGGGTCACAGGAACTGCATTTACTTGGTTATTTGAGATAAAGTTTAGGAATTAAAACTGAAATTACAAATTAAATGTCATTTAGGAGACAGGAACACATGATAAGTGATAAACAACAGGACAGAATGAAGCAGAAGAGGTTTGGTAAAGCTACAAAAATAATGCACTTGAACAATGTTCAACAGGAAACCAGCAACACTCTGGAAACAGCATAATGAGAAAAAATGGACAAAAACGATGAAGATGAATGACACCTTCAGCAGCGGGGTAAACAGGCAGCTCAAATGCAATCCACTTATCTACAGCCTGCTCTGAGAAGCTACGTCTTCAGTGACCAATTCTATCATTGTTTTCATATCTGAACTATCAATAAATTAGATTTATGTCACAAAACAAAAGCTACATCCACAACAATTTGATTTTGATAGTGGAGTTTTATATCCCAGAACATCTATAATTTAGTTGGAGCTGTGAGCTCTAGTTCCATCTTCAGTGAAGCAGGTGCAAGCAAGACCTCTCAATTATTTTCTAGACGGCACTGAGAACAGACAGCATTACTAAAATTGTTTGATTGCATAATTTGGATCTTGGGATTAAAACAAATGGTTTATCCAAAGTATTTAAATTAAAGAAATAGTTTTGAATTTTCCACAAATGCTTAATCGAGTCAGGAGGCATCTTTTAGACTCCTGTTCTGTGCTTTGTGACACAAGGCAATAGCTCAGACAGCCTTCCCAGAGTAACTCTTTGTAGGAGTGCTCTTTTTGCCTTTTTCTAAAAGCAGATTTCATTCAGCTGACTTATCTTTTGCTTGTTCAAGCAGCAGCCATTATGTGGTTTGCTCTCTACAATTTGGAGGTAGACCGAGTATGTGGGATGGTGTGCTCAGGCCGGCTACCATTCTCACCGGTTCTAAACCGTGAGAGTTTTCCTATACAGTTTGACAGATACCACTTGTTAGGTTACTGCTAGAAAAAATATTTTTCTTGAGTCCGCTATTATTTTAGTGCTAAGCGTAGGTAAGATGATTGTGCTTGTTCCTTTATTCTACTATTCTCACCTTCTTTGTTGAAATCTGTCTTGAAGTTGGGTTTTTTCCAGCATGTATTAATACGGTCAGTTAATAATGTTTTGAGTTAACTTGCTTTTCCCTGCCTCAGTAATTATTAAGCAATGTATCCCTCGGGATCCAGTTGCGTATCTCTGCCTATATTAACTGGCCCTCAAAAGCAAAACAAATTTTATGTTCAGCTGGTGACCTTATTAATGTAACACTCCCACAGAGACTCAAGGTACAGGTTTTCAATCTACTTTCTCTCCCGTGTTATACACAAAGCCAGTGTGGCCAGTACACGCCTTGAGCAGAGACTGGTGCATCCCCATGCTTCCCCTGCCTGGGAACACCTACCTGTTTTAATCCTGTCCTTTTCGACAATCACACATATTCTCTCAAACATGCTCTGCAGGCGCTGGATCCGCTGGGTGACTTTATTCCTGTTCACAGAGTTCAGTAATTCTGACAGAAATTTCCTTTCCACGGCCATGCGGTTGCTCACGATGTAATCGCTGCTGCTCAGCGAGCAAACCTGCACCTTCACTCCGTGAACTGCCTTCAAGGAAGAAATCACCTCCGCTCCAGAGGAGATCTCACGACTGTCTACCAGAATACAGAGGGAAGGCTTTCTCTCCAGAGGGTCCCATGAAAACAGAGCTGTAGCTGAAGAGGGTTTTGTGGCAGCAGAACAAGTTGGAACTGAAGTGCTCTTACAGGTGTTCTTCAAAGAACTTTCCACCTGTAAATGTTGAAAATCAGACAGTATTTCTAAGAGATCACAGAAGCTTAAGGCCAAAGAACAACATGCCAATAAAAAAAGATATGGTTTTCAAATACTGATGCTTAACAGATAGTCAACTTTATTTTTAATCCAATTAATAAAATATTAAAAAAAAGGTATTTTTTGATATTGCAAAACATTAACACTTTCAGATTAACACTTTAATCCCCTATAAACAACAGTTTATATTTATTAGTTGATCTAATTATTTAGCAGCTTGAATGACAAAAGCATGCAGCCTTCAGTAACAAGTTCAAAAAAACCTGAATACTGCAAATGATACAAGTCAGGCAGAAAAGTGTAAGAGATCAGGAATCTAAACTCAAATGATGAAGGGTCTCAATTTAGGACAGTGAACGAGTATTTTATAACTACAAAAACCAAAGAATTAGTGGACACTCTCTGCTATCCATAGTCCTCCATGACTGTCAGAATAATATCTAAATCCCCAATTTGTATTTATTGACTGCTATGATACTCTCCAATTTATCCTGAGAGTACAAAAGCTTCCTATACCAAAGAAAAGGGAGACGGTGTAAAGCAGTACAAGCAGAACAGACCTGCTCCTTTATCACCAGAAGCACACTCACTCTTGCTGCTGTATTACTGACAGCCCTCAAAACACCAGTGCAATAGGACAGGTCCCCAGGGGGTGGGATTCTTTAGCAAAATGAGGCAAGAGGAAGGTCCTTGTTTTGAATTGACACCAACCTCAGTGGCAGCCTGGAGATCCTCTTTCCCTGGATCAGAAGTAGCGACAGCTGGTGGAAAGCATGTGCTCCTGACTTGACGGTCTGGGTGAAAATCCAGCATTTCAGATACCGCAGCTTTCAAGCCAAGAAGCATCTCGCTCTTATCCTCTGCAGACTGATAAGCAATGACTTCCCCAGCATTTTTTTTGTGCTTCGCAGAAGAGACTGAAGGTAATGGACTGGGTAACTTAGCATTTTCTTGTTCTGCCCTGAAACAGTCTGTTTTCATGGGCTTCTCACTGCTGACACTTGTTTCTTCCCCACTGGAATCACTGAGAACAATAATTCGAGATGGTTTCTTCTTTTGCATTGGGACAGAGTAGTTCTCTTCCATCCTGGCCTGGTTTAATTTTTTTCTGCGGCGAGTGAGGTATTGTTTTCTTCCACTAGTAAAACTCTCATTATTTAGGAGATCAAAATTAACACACACTTCCTCCTCACTAGATTCACTTTTTTTGCAAGTTTCCTCTTCCTCCTCTCCAACACAGAAACTGTCTTCTGCATAACCCTGGTCTTGCTCAGGAATCTGGCGAGGGGAAAAACCAAACCCAGTTAAGTTTTGAAACACTGTAATGATTTTGCTCCTCCTCTCCATACATGCTCTTTGCTTATCCAATCCATCCTAGCACAAGTACTGCCGGGCCTGGGGGCTTCTCACACCTCTCAAACCTCTCCTGAGTATGTTCTGCTGTTCCTGAGCTACTTTCCCAGAGGGCCCGGCACACTCGTAGCTGTGCCTGGAATGAGCGTACGCTCAGATTTTGGTCAGGCCCACGACTCATCACCAGAAAGCTTTTAATGGGAATTAATTGTACTATCACAATAGAAATGAGACTCGCTCACTAACGCTACTATCAAACAGGTTGGAATTACAGACAGGAATATCTCCTTTACGCATCTCTGCAAAAGGGGAAGGACTGACTCCGAGCCCCCACACTTGCACACTGGGGACAAGTTGCGGTTTTGCATGAAGAAATGCAGATTCCACACCTTGTACCACGTGCACAACGAACTCCGCAGCACATGCACAAGGCTGGCTGGCAGAAGCACTTTATGATGCCTTTGCATTGTGTAAAAGCTTTGCATTTTCAGCAACACTCTTCCTCAGCTGAAACAACAACAAAACTGACACAATAAGCTGAGGCTGCTTGGAAATTGAGTCCCACACATTCTTCTTATCTGCTTGCAAATAATCAGTGGGCACAACCTGTATTTCTGCGTGTTAACAAAAACAAAACAAAAAAACCAAACAAACAAAAGATAAAAAAAGTGGTTTATCCTTTTTATCAAATACACATCTCTATTTTGTTTTGCTGAAGGCGATATAAAAATCAGGAATACAGGATACAGAAAAAAACCGGAGGGAGATAAGGAACCACCCTGAGCATCTGTTTTTCCAATTCTGTGATTTCTTTGGTCACTATGAAATAACAAGGGAAAATTGAGTAACTAAAAAATACTGTACAAGTGATTTATATCATGTGACGTATGGAGAGTTCAGAGTAAAACAGAACCCAGAAGACAGATCACATAGGAAACATCTCAGCTGAGCACTGTGACACCATTCACACGGAAGGGGAACACAACCAGGCATGACAGAAACCGAACCAAGCTGGGAGCAGCCGGGATAAGAAGTTAACATTTCTGAAGAAGCTCCATTATGATAATCCAGCAATACTTCACTGGCACTTTCATGAGTACAGAGAATTAGTGCATAATGACACTGTATGTAATAGGGCAAGAGCTTGGCTAAGGCTCTGCTTTCGAGACTCATTCATGCTCAGCAGTTACCCCATGCGGCGGGGACACAACTAGCACCCGGGGACCACGTGAAGGGTCAGTCTCCAGTAACACTGGGGACACTGGGCAGTGAGAGGCACCCTGCCAGAGAGTGCTGAGAGGCAGCAACAAGCACTGTTAAATATGCTACCTTATTTTCTCATAAATGTTTCCAAACTTACGTTTCAGGAGCTAACCTTGCAATTGCTAGAGAAAATTTGATCTACTGGCACTCCTGCTTGTCTGGCAAGAAGAGCGCAGGGCAATCTGACACACAGCTGGGTGACAGGCGTGTGCCCCAACTGTTACATCTCTCTTTGGGGGTTGCTTGTTTCTCCAAACCGGGAAGTCGGTTAAGAGACTGGAAACATCCCAGGCTGGATGAGAGGACTCTTCCTGGGAAGGCGTCAGTCAGTATCCTCTGTGATAGTGGAAGACGGCGGAGAGGGGGAATATAAGCTTCCGACCCTGGAAGCACCATGCAGTCCTACATCAATCGACTAAGAGCTCCGCTCTTGGGAGAAAAGACAACTAGGGATTGGGAAGCTTTTGCTTCAGCCTGGTTGACAGCCTCTCTCTGGCTGAAGAACAGAGTGCACATGCTTCTATGAAAGCACATGTGTCTGCACACTTTAACTTAAAGAGCAAAATGAAGTCAAAAGTCTTTTGTTAGAACTTATTCATTTATCAACAATAGGCTGCAAACTACACTTCAAAGTAGGATCAGAACCTAAATACAGTCACACACAATTGGAATTTCAAAAGGACAGCAATCATTTCATTTCATACCTGTGAGAAAATCTCCATGCTGTTGAATTCACGATGAACCATTTTATATCTATTGCCAAGAGCTGGACTACGCACAGATTTCAGGTAAACTCCTGTCATCTCACAGTCTGAATTAAAACAAGAAGATAAAAAAGAATACAGTATTATTAAGGATAGAATTTTTAATTCATTACTGTTACATCATGTTTTCCACAGTAAGTAATTCCTTTATAGTCTCCAAAAAAGAAGTATTTCACAAAACAAAAATTTGCAATTCTCCAGACATCTCTGAAAATCCCAAAGTAAAGGACTAGGTCTACCCAGCTTGCTGTCATGAAAGCTGCTATGTAGAAAAGTTTTCCCAGAAGGCAGAGCTCTGGATGCCCATCACAGGGAGAAGAGCAATATTAGTCACAGGAAACCCAAATTGCTCAGTTTTCCGTGTTGCAAGTTTCTCCCAAAACCAGACACAACAACTGATTTCAGAGACTGTATGAGAAAGGGATGGGTGTACTGAAGCCCACACAGGATCTTGCAGGGAACAACTCTCAATTCCAGTAGAGAAGGAAAATCCTCAGCAACATCTAGGAATCTTAAATGGTAAAAAGATGATTCCATCATGCAAATATCTCAGGGAAAGACAAAGTTCATAAGCACACGAGTAAGTAAACCATCTCAGCCAAAAAACAGCATTACCTACTCAGCTCTGTCAGTGTCAACACTGTAATTTTTTCTATTGTTATTTCATATCATATTTTAGGTTTCTGTGTAACAGAAGACCTGAAAGATTCAGAAATTTCTAAGTGAAATGGAAAATTGTGTTTCTGTTCAGTCATAATGGTGTATGAGGGGGTGGCTGACACTTAGCAAGGGGCAATTTCCTGCCCTTGCAACCCTCAAAGAACTGACCCCAGCCGGCCCAAAGCCACGGTGCAGTAGAGACTCCAGTGAGGAACTTACTACATCAGAAAACCATGTGAATAAAAAAAAAAAAAAAAAAGGTACAAGCAGATAATGGAAAGCACCTGATGTATCACAGCTGAGGAGGTTACTGCTTATTAGCTCTCACACTCTGACATACCAGCTGACTGAATGGCCATGCCTATCACACACCACTTGCTAACCAATACCCCTTATCTTAAAACCATGAACAACTCTCCTCATTCACCATTTAACACTTGTGTGACCACTGCATCATCATTCAGGAACTGAGCAAGTGAAGAGTTCAGCTCATTCTCTGTGTCATCACTCTCATCAGATGAAACACTGTCTGCATCTTGCTGGGACAGCTCCGCTTCTTCATCTAAAAACTGTCTTGCTGCACTCTATAAAAAAAAAAAAAAAATCCAGACAAAATTTTAGTTAGAAGCTGGCTCCCAATTAACTAATGTTACATATGAGACCTCTGATTAAATCAGTTCATGACTTCAGAATATCAGCTGCTGAGATGATCACAGATATTATTAGGCTTCTGGCTTTGAAAAGAGAATCTGTCACAGGGAAAGGTGATGTAAAGAACACAAAGTTCAGTGAAATACAGGACAATGCACAAACGTCTGTCCCACCAGCACAGAAGGGGACATTTTAAAGCACCTGCCAAAGGTAACCTGAGCGTGTAGCACTGTTTGCACCTAGACTAGTTAATAGCACAGGCAGAGTTTACTAACACATTGTAGCTAAGCTACCCAAAAATATTAGGTTATTTTGTAACTTATAAATCTAGTTTTACTCATTTTATTTGCTTTCAAAAATCTGTTTTGATTTAGAAGTGCTGGATTACTCTGAACTCAAGTCCACTAGAAACTTCAGACACAAACTTCACACTGGTTTGCCCTTTTCTGTTCAGGACTTAGGATTAACCGTTTCATTAATTCATCAGAGAATGCAACTCATTATTGAGAAAATGCTCTTCTTTCAGGGAAGATGAGGCACTTCACATGTGAACTGCAGTCCAGGAGACATGATACAAACCTTGGCACTAAGTTCCATCAAAAACGGACAACAAAACATTCATAAGAATGTACATGGAAACAAAATAAATGATTTCAGGAAGATTTTTTTTGTCAGAGATAATTTAGATTGTTAGCTTTTTCTCTTATAATTTCAGCTATAAAGTACTAAAGTAAAACATGAAAAGAACCCCAAAACAACATTATGTATCCCAATGATTCCAAAAGAATTATTTGTTTGCTTTCAAAATACTTTGAATAAAAAGCACAAAGCTGTAAATTTTAGTTTAGTACATGGTAGACTAGGGCACCTTGTGCTACAATAAGTGACATCTCTGATTTTCAAATTTCCCTAAGTCTTTTAATTATTTGCTTGCACCATTTAGTAAGCCTGAATGACAGGCATTATTAATAGTTCCTTTTCTAGAACAGTTTTGATTATTCTGAAACACACTGGAGGTCACCTGTTTACAGGAAAGAACTCTTAATGCTATTGGCAATTAGTCTTAATCCTTCTTATTTGTGAAGGACTGTGAGGAGGACAAACCCTGCAGTATGAAAAGCACTGTGACACCAGAAACTAACAGTCAAGAGTCTGGTCACACATGGGAAACAATAAGTTACCAGGTTCTTAAACTGAATTCAGTGCCACTGGCTATTTTGGTCACCTTGGACTCTCACAATCTCCATTAATCTAACTGCAGATCTCTGCTGCACTTACAACTCCATTACCTGTACTTCTGACAAAACGCTGTAACTGGTGGTGGACTGATCAGAATGATTTTGATGTCTTGGATCTTCTGTGGATCCAGAATTCTGACATGTTCATCACTATGGATGTTTAGGTAAGATGGTATGTGAAGGCAGAGTAGAATTCCATAAGTATACACATTCTCTTTCCATGAACCTTTTGGTCTCACATTAAAAAAAAAAAAAAGTTTAAATAAAATTGAAAAAGGGATTTTTCATCTACCCCATTCTTCGTATTCCAGAATGGAAAATCCTGATCCTATAGGGAAGTCTCCATAATGAAGATTATCTTTAACACATTAAAAATATTCAACAATGTGCCCCAGAACCCTGATAACAGTGATTTCTGCCTAGTGGAACCACATCCATGCATATTATTTAAGAACTTTTCAACTTACTATGAATATATGATTCTGGCCCTGCATCCTCTCCTGCATCCATTCCTGATGCAGTGACAGATTAAAGTGTAAAATACTAAGTTAAGATTTAAGCTTTGGGGTCGAGGGACCCTTGCTGTCTTAAGATGTTCAAAGTTGAAACCATTAGAGCAGGTGGTAAATTCATAAGATCAAGTATTCTAATAGTATAAGTTCTGGACAAGACCCTGAGCTTCCCGAGTCTGACTAATCTTTGATTATCTTCTACTTGTAATGTAAATTGTTATTTTGATTCAGAACATTATTATGCAGGGCCCTGCAGATTCCTCTGTAAGTCAGGCAATGGATGTAAGGGTTAAGATCATTATCCAGTGTTTCAAGATTTCGTCTCAAATGTTTGCAATAAACTTGTATGATGTAGCTATGAGCCTCAATCCTCCTAAACAACATCTTAGAAACAAATTGCCCAACTGCATGCCTACTGTAGTACAGTTGTATCATGAGATCCTACAAAGGCCATAAAATAGAAGCTCAATTATTTCAGGCCATAAAATACACACAAGAATGAATGACTCGATGACACAGTTAATTTTCATCTTAAGTATGTGAAACCAGTGCTCAACATTTCTGGCTTTTTCGTGGCTTTCTTAAATTTAAATATACACAAATTAGCAAATACTTTCGGTTCATTCTTACAGTCTGAACAGAAAGTAGAATCTCACTAAGTCTCTTGCTGTCTCTTTTTGGTTTTGTTTGGTAACGTGCTGCTCACGTTCAAAGACACATTCTTCTGAACCAGATTTTGCAATGTTGCAAATGTGCACTCACGTACATACACACACGTATGACAAAGCACAGCAGTTACCTACATTGTTACTTCAGTGCATGCTGCTCCAAATATGACCTTCAACATATTAAGAGAGACATGTAATGACACATACCTTGTATGTAAAATCGCTCTTGACCTTTTGCCGTTTCATACTTCTTAGCTGTTTTTTGTTACAGGCTGCAGAGCTCCTACGTGTGGTCCTACTTGAGTTCTTGTGAAAATCCATGCTGTCATCACTGGACACGTCTGACTAGAGGAACATTTCACAAACACTTCAATAAGCAAGACTAAAGCAAGCAATATTTTAATTACGCAGTCATCCTTCAATATGTGGGGTTTTTTTAAGAAACACCTGCTTTTTTGCGATTGATTTGCTATGGCAAAATAATGCAATAATGCTAATTATCTTATTAAATACAAAAGGAACAGAAAAAACATGTTCTTTGGAAGAAAAATCAGGTTAAATATAATGTAATTTTTTTTATTTTTTTTTTTTTTTTAATTCAAAGCTTTGTGGAAGAACAGTTATTTACTGCCTTCCACGAAAGGAGAGGCTCAGCTCTCCTGCCTATAACAGTATTTCCCTGCCAAACAACAACTACAAAGTCATCTTTGGAGACCTCAGGAAATAATTCAAGGAAGGAAAGCAATTACATTCTAATATGCCTTAGGTCAGACGGCATGAAATATTTTTAATAAGAACACTCGCTTACTGACTGGAGAAAGAGTAAATGTTTCAATATATACTCCGTAAATGAGTTTATATTATTTTTCTTCTGTCCCATCAAAGCACTTACTAACCATGTTAAGTGGGTGTCGACGTTTTCTGATGGCACGAATTGGCGATTCAAAATCACTATCATTCATAACCTATGTAAACAGAAATAAGTATAATTGCAAAGAGGGTTTTTGTTTTGGTGTTTGACTTGTCATTTTGCTTCTCTCTTCCCCACCGCCCCCCTTCTCTTTTTCTGAGACTCACATCAGGAGACTTCAAAACATTCTTTTTTTTCCTATTTTTTCTCTGCAAAACGATCTCTTCTTCACTTTCACTGCTGACTCCTACAGAAAAAATAGTAAACAACATTCACAAGAAAATGCATTGTTCACAATACAATGTTGCTACAAGTAAGCAATCAAAATCTGTCTCTTTTATAAAAGTACCTACAAAGGAGATTACTTATTGATCTGTGTGGCAAATATTGTTCTCTTTAGCCTCGTTAATCAAAATAAATAATCTCCAGCTGAGATGTACAATAAATCCTACTTCCCTGGAGAGTCTCTGAGTGGAAGTGATTACCCCAGGCAGTACAGATACAGAAAAAGGGAGGTGAAAAATGAAACCAGGAGAAGAAGCTCTTAGAAGTTGAGGAAGAGTTACACTTCTGGAAGCGTTTTGTAACACATATCCCTTAGGGTGCACTGAAACAAAACCAGAACTCACTGAAAAGTCCTCTTCCCAATTCCTTTTCAAACAACTGCAGCTTTTTTTGTTTTTACAAAGGACTGCCTTTATGAAATACAGGATCTTCCTTCACATTCTGCATGACAAAGCTCCAGTTCCGACGGAGACCCTGGACTGGGGGCACTAGGTAGGCTGTCTGTTCTAACACCCTTCCTACCCCAAAGCAGGCCCGACATTAACTGCAGCTAAGGCATTCTAGCTTATTTTTTCCTCTGTTTCTTTGGGAGTATGGTAGGATAGGGTGGGATGGAGAGTTGGCTCTGACTAAATCACTCAAAGATTTGAATTTCTTTAAGGAACAGCACAAAAATCCTAAACATTCCACTTCTAAAATAACATATTTAAATACCAATAACTATCATTTCAACAACACACACTCTCCGGGGAGGTTTTCAAGATCCGACCGGACAAAGCCCTTAGAACCTGATCCAGGTTTAGTATTAACCCTGCGATTCTAAAACAGCAATTTGTTTCTTTCTGTGGTTTTTTTTTTAGGGGTTTTGGAGGGGGTTTTTATTATTCTTTATTAAATAGATTACAATTTTTTAATTCAGCAAACTAACATATCAGTTTGAAGGTGCGATGATTCAGGAAGACAGGTGGCATTCAAGAATCAATCATCTTCAGAAAATATGATTTACTATCAGACAAAATCAAAGAGAAGGAAAACAAGATGCTTTAACCACCAAAAGGACTGCTTATGCTTTGTTTCAATTTTTAAGGGCAGTAACAAAACCACTCAAAAAACTCAATGTGCCCTATGAATTAGACTGAGAACTATTAAGCCTGAATTATTTTGAAAGTAATTCAAGGTTATTCTGAGATAAACACAACAAAGGGTGTGGATATGACCTGTAAGTGACTAACGGGTGAAGAATGACGGTCATTTATATATTTGTAATATCTGAATACAAAATATTTTTTTATGGCATATTGGTCCTAAGTGAGAAAAAGATGGAAGGGGAAAAAGAAGGGAGGAAATAAAAATAGAATAGAGCCTACGAACAGTTAATATTTTTAAGACAATCCTGGTTTGTGCTGAAGTTATAATCAGAAAATTTTAAATACAAGTCAGTTGTCATGCAACTAAACTGAAAGAACTCCATCGGCAGAGTTTCTATTCCTCAGAAACAATGAAAGGAAAACATGAAGGCATGAATTCAGGGATTGAAGTGCAACAGATCCAGATGATTACAAATCAGATACTGAGAAGATTAAAAAAGGGCTTTAAAGGCAGCTCTAGCTCACACAATTATGTGTCACATGGTTGCACTACTAGCACTTGTGAATCGGTAGGAGAGGTTTAATTCCAAGTACTTCCTCCAGTACACATGCATGCCTTTCAGCCTCAAATGGCTAAGCTCATATGCAGGGTTAAGTTTCTGGAAAGTCTCCCATGGTCCCAACTTCTAGTATTACAACCATCACTCCCTTTTCCTTCCATCCTTCCCACCTAAGTCATAAAACCAAATTATTACAGTTAGTATTAACTACCTGTACCACTGAAATCCCTACCTTCAGCAGGAGACATACGTGAACTACGAAGGTTGGTGTCTTCCAGGTTTTCAGTTCTTCCTAAAGGGGAATCAAGTGCATCCATGGCTGAACTCCCAAAGTTCTGCCTACGTGGGCTTTTATTTACTTTATCTGTAAGAGGCACCTCTGGAATTTCCTCCCCAGCACTAGAGAAGACATTCATAGGAATTCTTCTGATAGCTTCAATATTCATAACCTTTCTACTTGTTGGGGTAGTGAGTGCAGAGGCCAAAGCTTCAGGTGATCCACTTCCCATTCTTCTGTCTCCTGACTTCGAGAAAGGCACTGCAGTGGCAGCGTCCTCAGTCCCTTCTCCATCATTCATGCTCCTGCTCTGGAATGGCAATGGTGTGGAAATGTCTCTTCTCTCAAAACTTTTGCAATCCCGTTTTGGTGATGTTTCAAGTCTGGAGCTATCATTCAGTAATTTGTTTTTATCTTCAGTGGATTTAACATCTGCATGACCCCCTGAGGCACTGTTTAATTTTCTGGTATTATTAGCATTTATATTTTCTTCAAAGATTTCATTCTCACTCTCTTCGATGGAAAATCCCAGATCAAAGTTAACAGAGAACAGTTCTAGAGAACATTCATAAAGATCGTCATTATCCAGAAACTGCCCAGTCACACTAATATCACCTGGCATTTCCACGGTTGTGGTTTTACTGGTTATAGGCTGCTCCTTGCAGGTTTTGTCAGTGTTCACGCAGCACATCTCTGAAGGAAACCACTCGGAGCCTCGCTCTGCAGCTGGCCTAGTAACACTCTCACCTGAGTCTGACCTGACTAAATGCTTATTGCTTTGAGAAAAAATTTTATTATTTGTGTCATAAATGTGTTCATCTTCAAATGAGTATATTCTCTTCTCTTCGCCAATAATCAAATTTTTCTTGTTAATTTCAAGATCTTCTTTATCTTTTTGAACAAAATACTTAATTGAAGGATTATTTGTTAGAGTGTGATTTATTGTTGGTGTCTTCTTTTGAATTTCAGTGAATTCTTGAATTTCAGTGAATTCTTTATTGTCAAACAGACTATCGAAGCTGTCATTCCGGTGAAGTTCCTCTTTGGCATTAACAACAGCAGTTTCAGAAGATGATACAGTTTTTGAAAAACAGGTAGTTACAGAAGCACACAGCTCACTGGTGACTTTCAGTTCAGGATTTTCAAAGAGCAGCAGTGAACAATCAGCTTCTGACGATGCAGGAAAGACTTTGTCCTGCAGTCTTTCTGAATAACTACCAGAAATAACGTTTTGAAAAGGACATATTGTTTCTTCATTTCTCATCATGTTTTCAAAATCATAAAGTTTATTCAAAGAGGGAGGAGATTGTGATAAAAGCCTTTTCACATGGGAAAATACTTGATTTAACCAAGAAGGCTCCTCAGATGATCTCACAAGTGCAAATGAATCCTCATATGATTCAGGAAGATAAAATAAGTCAGAGCACACAGGTGATTTCTCAACTGTGAAGCTACTATAACCCAAATCTGCATCAGCCGTCCCCAGTGACCTACAAGCTTTATCTACAGTTTTGTATTCCTTTATCGCTGCACTTTCATGAATTATAGTACTTTCACTGTTGTCACACAGGTCAATAAATTCATTTAAGTCAACTGTCACCTCTAGTTCCCCATCCTTTTGACTGCCCTGGTCAGTATTTTCAACCAGAGCAAGCCTTCTTTCTGAGTAAGAAGCTGAAGTATTAGTATCTGTAGGCAACACAGGCACTTCCAAATTTAACCTGGAAGTTCTTTTGGGAGTCTTTGTTTTTGTTACTTTAAATGTGGTAAAGAATTCACTCGCATTATCATTCGTGTCAGGTAAAAATTGTTTTACTTTTGACCTGTGTGCCATGTCTTTTCTAGATGAGCATGCTTTCTGATCAGCTGTGGAGTTGGTCATGGAAAGATGACTTTTATTCCTTTGAACATTAACGTCTTCAATACGTAAGTGAGGCTGAATCTCCAGTTCATAGCTGCAATCTCCCTGGTGACAAACACAATGTAATATTTACTATAAATACATACAGGCTTACAAGGACTTGTCATAAGGATATTTAAAACAAGTGATAAAGGTTTTCATGCTCCTAAAGGAGAGGAGGAAAAAAAAAAAAAAATAAGGAAAGTGCTTTGCATTTAAGGTCACAACTCTCAGAAAAACCCATTTGCTGCCAGCAACTTCAAATCCATACTTGGGTAGTCAAACTTGGTATCAAAAGACACCATGCATAAATAAAGATGGCATTTAACAGAACACCAATGCACAATATTCTGCACTGAGCATCTGTGTCGTGCAGTTAGGATGCAGTTCTCAGAACATTAACAGCAAGCAACTTCATTTTGCAATAAAGTGTGCAAGGTATTCTATCCTCAGACAGGCTAAAGCTTACGGGTTGTAGTTCTGGGGGACTAGCAAATTGAGAAAGGTGCTGTGAGCAGAAGAAACTCTTATTCAAGCACAAGTGAGCCTAGAGTTCTCTGTTCTCTTTGTACTATCGTTTGTAATTTGGCTATTGCCATTGATGGCACATTAAGAACTTCTCACGTACATACTCTGAACTTATTTTTTTTTTCCATGGATGCTTATTAATCTTCTGTTTAAAAAGGCACTGACCTAGGCAACCAACTCTTAAAAATACACTTGAAAAAAGCACAGTAGACTTTGACATCACTCCCAGTTAGGTATCCATACAAGGACTGCCTGGATCGAAAATATATTTATTTATTGTCCTTCTCACTCTCTCTTTTAAATTAAGATTTCAAAATTCAGGCATGCAATCTTCAAAAGGAACAATAAGGGTCAAATGAGGCTCTAAAAGCAATGGTTTGAAACACTCCTTCAAAATTCAATCCTGTTTCACTAATAAACAATGAAAATGAGGATGTAAGATTGAAACAGGAGGCACAATTATTTTTTTGGCAGTTCAGGCAGATTAATCCCCAGACTCATTAGTCCCTGAAATGAAACAAGGCACCTTTATAGAATAGTGGGTGATAAAACTGACCTTTACAATAAGAGGCTACCTGCTTCCTATACAAATAACATTCTCCAAAAGTCTTAGCATATATTAGTAGGAAAAAAATAAGGTCCTCATAATCATAACCTCTTGAACCCTCCTCACTGTCCCATGAGAATATTATTACAGCAGTTATACTTCAGCTTGTGCTGGTCATGCTGATATTCACTATTCAAACTCCAACAGCACCAGTTTCTTCCAGCAGCATATAGTAACCTCCCATCCCTCCAGCTCTTCACAAGCTAGACCCTTCGCTCCCTATTACACGTACCCAAGCAACGTGCAGACTCCTCTCCCATGGGCATAACCCCTGGTCTTCACTCACAGAGAACAAGACTTCTCATTTCTTTAACACTTGGTCTCTGTGTAACTGAGTTGATATGAAAGTTTCCACAGCTGTTCTAACCAACGGCACTGTGACACCAACATCTTGATAAAACTGGGACCCCTGGGACCACCGGGGCATCTCTTCCAAAAGAGATTGTGAAGAAATTAAACAGTTTGGGTTTCTACAAATGGTACACCTAGAGCTGCTGTTAAACAACCTTTTACTGCTAGACTCCTTACGGGAGCTAGAGGAGTCAATCGTGGAAAACAAGGTTTGAAAAATACTCTGCAAATTCATTCTACCTCATTACACTGGGCAGAAATAACCGTACCTAAAATTACTGCTGCCTGGCTTGTCTAAATGTATTCCTGAAAACAGGATTCAAAGCTATCTTCCATGCATTTGAAGACAGATGACATCCTAACACAGTTTTGGATCCTCTCTGGTTGCAGTAGATAAAGTATACTATCCAGAATTAACAGTATTTTTTCACTCTCAGTAGTGGTGGTGGTGGTAGTAGTAGTAGTAACAACAGTAACAATAATAAATAAAAATTTAGATTTTATCATTAACTTCAACCACATGCCACAGAAAGTATCATATGCAGAATAAATAAGGAAGAATCTCTGTACAGGCTGTTTTGGTTTCAGGGGCACAGCTGGTTACAAATCCTGTTTACAGCAATGACACCTGTGTCTCAGCAACAACGTATGCAATTTCTATATGGTCAGCACAGTAAAGTGGTAGCGGGGGGAGGAAGTTCAATTGCTAGAGATTCGTCTCTAAAGGGCTGTGAGACACCTACTCCATTTGTCACTACAGAAGATGTTACTCAGCTGCTACACAGTTATTGCCTATGCTTAGGCTATCCATTTACAAATACATCCAAAGAAACTAAAAGTTAGGATTTTTTAAAGAGATCTCCATGGAGATCTGCTGACTTATAAGAAGTCTTCATACCAAAATAGTGAAGAAAACAATTACTATGAAAGGATTAAAGTATGATTTTGGTATGTGTAGGTTCTAAATAATTAGTTTCTCTCAAGCTCAGTCAAAACACAGACTCAAGATATGGAAGTGTACGATATCAAAGAGGAGTAACAAACAACAACAAACATGACCTGGTCCAATTAACTTCACAAATGTTATCAGAGGAGATTACACATTTGGTTGACAAGATAACGGTGTTGATAATATGTTCAGATTTATGTAACTAGCAACTGAATGTTGCATAACATTTCAATTAAAGTATCCAAGCATTATAGGAACATGTATGGATTAAAGACTGATCAGCTGCCAAACCACTAAACCTTACTGAAACAGAAGTAGGTGATGCTTTTGCCCACCCAATACACTTCTAAGAGGTGCAGAGCAGATCATTCTTGGTCCTATATTGTTCCACATTTTTTAAGTAACCCAAAGTAAAGCAAACCAAACCTGCAAGAAAAGATGACGATTGTGAGTAGGTAAAAGGATAATTCAAATCATAACTGGACCAGAGGTAGAACAGATAAGAGCAAATCATTTATGTTTTCATATGGCCAAACATGAAGTTGCGTGTTTAGGATGGTAAGAGGTAACAGAACCATATCATGACATCCAAAGGACCTAGAGAAACTCAAGAATGAAGTTCCTGAATTGGTAATGGTGGTATGTAATCTCTTGCTTACATACCTCAGGAACTAGGTGGCAGCAAACGTGATGCCATTTTTTAATGGTCGGGGAAGAAGCTAATAGGTTGCTAAACTTGTCTGCATACTGAATAAATTAGCAGAAGCTGTAACAGATAATATAATTACTGGATGAGTCTTCTTCAGAAGTGTCAATACTGCTTTTGAAAACAAAAACTCAGACCTTACAAATGCATTATATTTCTCTGAAGAGACCAACAAGCAAAAATATCGACATGCTCTCATGCATACTATCTTCCCAGCTTTCTGAAAGGCTTTCAAAAAGTCCCTGCCAAAATCTTTAAAGAAACTTAAACAGAGAGAGCAAAACAGGGAAATTTATTGGATGGATAAGTAACTGAGTACAACTCAGAAAACAGGAGGAGCAAGGAGTTGTTTCGCTGAAGAACTTCATTAGTCCACTGCATATACCCATGATTATGTTCTAACTTGGCGGCAGGCGCGGGGGGAAGTCTAGCAGAACCGCTGTGTGCCAGGACAACAGTCCAGAAGACAAATTTAGCATCTAGGACAAACTTTAGTAACCTAATTTCAGGCTTACATGGAGTTATATAACTGTTCTAGTTCAACTTAGTAATTCAAAATACTTTCTCCCAAACAAAATACTTTCTCCTAGTGAGTCTAGTTAATACTGATGGAGTGAAAGGACAGAATTATAATTATCACATTTTAGCCTGAATGTGTACTGGTAGAATCTTAAATTACCTGATAAGCTCTTCTATAACCTACTAAGCTCCAGTGTGTACCAGCTACTCAGTAAATAGGTCATGCAGGAGTAGAAAAACAGGGACCTCTCTTATATTATTGTACTAGATCGATGACCTTGCTTAGAATTACTGATTCAGTATAAGAAGCAATAGAGTTTTTAATATAGAAAATAAAAAGGAAGAGTAAACTTAAGATATTAAAATTTTCATTTCTAATATATAAATATATGTGTATATACACACAGACTCTCTGTTTTCTAGCATTTAAAATTAAGGCAGCTACTATCAAAATTAAAATTAACCTCTCTTTCCTTCTAAGCTGCTTTGGATGTACATTTCCTAATGAGATTCAGATGACTGCCAAAACCTTGCTGATTTTGCTATTTAAAAATGAAAAGATAAGTCTGTAAACAGATATAGAGTCTAAATTTTAACAATTATAACTTCTTTAACCAAAAGCTTGATTGAAACAGAGGTAAAAGCAGCATGAACAACTGACATTTAAATCTTTTCTGGCACAACCCAGAACCTATTTTCAGAATGGTTTTTTGGTTAGATCTAAGGAAGAAAGTCTTTTGTATTTTCAGCTTTCATATCGGGTGTTAAATCCCATGGAGTCCACACTGTCAATATAGTTAGTCACATGGGTATATTTTCTGGTTAACTTATGTTTTAGCATGAATATTAACAAAAATTACAGTAGTAAGGCTGGTGATTTTTACACAATATTTTGAATGAGTAGGTAGAGCTGATACCAAAGCAGCATATTCCAATCTATTTGAATGATAAATGATTACAATTTTTTCCTTGTAGGTGATCAGTCGGTTCCTTAATACTCTAGAGAAGAGCCCTGTGTTGCCCTCACACATGGTCCTCAACACGCAGAAGACATCCTTTAGTGTATTCGGGACAACAAAATGCTGCGCCTCAAATGCTCTCAGCTGTGACTATTCTCCCCCACTGCCCACAAACAGTTTTCTAAGGCTTACAAATATCTCCTAGGCTATAATTATTGCTTTTAATATATTGGATATGTTAACACACACTTGCTGAGGAAGGTAAACTGCACTTCAGTTGCGAGACTTCTGGAGGATAGAGAAATCAAAGCTTGCAGTCCTCCTCGGCTCCTCTCATTCCTACAAAGAGAACTTCTGCCTTTCAGGAATCCTGCTCACCTGCTTGACAAATTGGGCTGTAGGCAGTAAAATACTATGTTCCTCTCTGAAATGGTTTAAGATAAAGGTATGTACTATACAGTATTTATTAGTGCCCAGTAATAAGACTGAAGCACAAGAATGCAAGAGGACAAACACCCACAGCTGTCAAAGGCTGCTTTAACCCAGTGTGTTGTATCTGACCAAGAATTGAGAAAAGTATAGAAATAAAGAAATTATAGAATGCTCCTTCCCCAAAACATGTCCATCTGCCCACCTAGGCTACTTAATGTGAGCTTACACTGGCTAAAAATTACATCTACACTGATGACTTTAAGGGCAGTGGATGAACTTTCACTATATACAAGATAGACGCATATGACATATTTTGACTGTCATACAATTTTTTTCTGCTTTATTTTATATCCCTTTCCTACTGATTTCTGAAATTCTAATCCCCTTTTTGAGTAATAGTGATCATTAAACTAATGTTTACACAGAAGTATCCAAAACAACTCTTTCCTGGCTAAGGCAGCTTTCTGCTTCATTCAACCTTGAACTTATTGGTACAGAATTTAACTCACCAACTTTTTAGATCTTGCTTACAGGCTAATTCTTTATGGCCATAATCTACTTTTATTACCAAAAAATAATTTCTTACTGCTGTAAAAATGATCACTTTTCCAAACCATTTACAAATATGTTAAACAATTTTGATGCTTATGTGATTTCACTGCTAACCTCCCTGCCATTTGAGTACAGGCCATTATTTATACCTTTCAGGAACTGGTTAATGAACAGAATAATCAATCCTTCCTATTCCATGATTGCTTAGTTTCCAGAAGAGACTCTAGGGGAAGAAACACCATCAAAAACTTTTTTTGGAAGTTCAAGTATATTATATCAGATGACCCTTAAAAATATATTTAGTTGATTCATGAAAGAAGTCTAAGGGACATAGAAACCACAATTTCCTTCTACAAAAGCTGTGATATTTCTTGGTATCACATTATTGACGTATCTACTAATTCTGTTGCTTTTTTGCTTTCATGCAGCTTGCCTGGAATGAATCACAAAACATCTCTCATGCAGCTACCCGATACCCTTCTGCAAATCCCAAGTCAGTGTCTGACACCTCCTACTTCTGCAACACCCAGGCTGATCTAAGCAGCTGGGAATTCTTGAAGAGCTACCATCTGCTCCTGCTTCATAGCAATTGGCTACTATTCATTTATCTGCTTGTACTTATTTTGTGATCCTCTAATTTCAGAGAGTATCTGGCTATACAGCAAACACAGCTACACAATAAAAACACTCAAGAGATCCCTAAAAAGGAAGATTTATTAGCAAAATATGGGTTATAATACCATTACAAATATATATAAAATATTATAATAATGATTTATTAGCAAAATTCCCTAGCAATTATGGGAACAGGCATCATTAAAGAGGCTACAGAGGCAAGAGTGAATGTTCAAGAACATATGAAGTTTAAGAAAATAAATTTAATCTATGGTTTAGTAACTACTTATTTTATAAAACTTCCTAGACAGAAGTGATAGCTATTAGTACTAGAGGTGTCTGACCTGGTAACTGCAGATTGTTCTGTTATCTGACATCATAGATAGGCGAAAGCTGACATTTGCTATTTGACCTCCTTAGCCTGGGATGTCCCTGTGCTAACTTCAGAAATATATGGGGAGGGGGAAGACCCACCACACTACAGGGAGATATACAGCAATGACCTGGATACCGATACGTAACTTCCATGAAAACATGGATAGCAAAACACACCTGAATCCCAGTGACCATAATAATTTCCTAAGCTTACTGCATTTCCATGCCAATACTAAGAATACAAGCAGCAACAGGTATATCCAAGCAGGTAGCAGGACTGGTGCATCTAAAAGCAGTTTTTCAACTACAGTATCAGTTCAGTGTTCTAAATAAATGTGATTATATTGCATTAAACTTTGTCACCAGTGCTTTATTATAATAGTAAAAACAATTTTAAAATATTATCCCCTCTCAAAACATAAACAGTATCTTCAAAGACATTTGGTGCATAGTAGCTCCTGCAAGAGTTCCAAGACAACACAAATGGATTGCCAGTTTACACTTGGCACACTTCCTGGAAAAGTTTTGCCAAATCAGTCTTCTGTAAGAGCCTAAGGAACAACTAACCAATTATTCACGTACATAAATATTTTGACAGTTTGTGAAAAACAGCATACAACTACTTTAATTCCAGAAACCTAAATGTGAAATTACTGTACACATGCACACACCCCTAAACAAATAACAATGGAACAAAACCAACAAAAGTCAAAAGTAGCCAGAATCAATACGTTCTCTACTACTCTACTGACAGCAGGGAGGGAGATCAGGAGTACACATATTAGCAATAAAAACCCACAAAAGGCAGGCAGCTGTATACAATGGTGTTACATATACTGTACCACAGAATGCACTTGAAGTTCCTCTTGTCTGTAGACTTAAGTTGGCAACCCTATATCACATACTTGATATTTTATTTGGTTGCCACAAGATGTAATAATACGGAACGTTTTCCAGAAAGCTGAGATCACTGAAATTGGGTGGAAACAATATTTCTGGCTGCTATGCCTGAACCTGTGGCACAAGGGCTATGCGAGGCTTCCACGCAGCACTATACAGGAACACTGCCTCACCCCTAAACACGGTAGATATGCTACCTCAAACTAACACAGCTAAGCCCTTCCAGGTGCCACACAATCTGCTCAATCCCTTTGTTCCTCTTTCCCACCCCACAATCCTTTGCCTAATCACTCTTCTTCATTCTCACTGTGAGCATAAAACCATGTTTTAAAACATTAAATTGTTAAAAACAGAAAGCACCTGCAATTAAAGGTCTGAACAATCTAAACCAGGTCTCAATTAGTGTTCAGACTCAAATCAATTGGCAACAAGATCAGAAGAATCAATATGGCACAAAGAAACTATTTTAATTGGAGAGCTGAGATTCTTGGTCTTGCAGGTTCTCCCTGGCAGCCTTACCGTCTAAGAACAAAACAAACATCCTTCCACCTTCACGCTGGGAAGCGTGCTCCTGTTGGGTTTTTCCAGAACTAAGAACAAGCTGGGCCACCTCTGCACAGCTTTCTTTTGAGAATCCCAAGACAGAGTATTTGCTTTGATTTTCTATTCTCTGCTGTTTAAGCCAAATTCAGTGCCTAAACAATAAATAGCATCCCACAGCTCAAGCCAGCAGTTCCACAGATGCATTAGTCCACCTGTCATAAACACTATAACTAAACGTCATTTGCCACCTTAAATTATTTGTTGCTGGCTGGGGAAGTAGTCTTGCCACATCTCAGATCAGGATTTTAACCAGAGACATACTACTGGCAATGAGGGTCTAAAACAAAAATTAAAATATTTCATTGTCCTTATTCGAACCATTTTTAATTTTGCATTCAGTGTCTCCTGGAAAAAAAAGTTACAGCTGGCTGGAAACACTGCATTTTTCCCCCAAAACATGCCTGATTTAAAACTTTAAAAATCACAGAAAGTCTTTTCAGGCTCTTTGGAATTTTAGGTATCCTGGGAACATTTTCCCTGCTGTCAGACATTTAATCCAATGAAACCTTCGAGGCAACCCTAGTGGCAGTTGTTCCAGGTTCATCTTCTAATCCCTGTCTCCCAAGGTGTTTGGTATCAGAGATTACTTGGGTGAAAAACAGAGACAATCCTAATGAGAATCTTTGGGTTTTCTTTTGTCTTTCTAGGGAGAATAATTAATCTAACTTCACATTGCCAACTTTGAAGTGGGAAATGGATACCCATAGTCATCCTCCTACATTTGACACATTGCAACTTTTTAAAAGTCATTAAGAAATGCCTACCTCCCAGAAAAAAAAAATGCACTTGCACTTCAATATTTCCTGTTACTTATCCTCAGAAACTTGGACAAATATCATTTCAATAAAAATGATTACTTTGCCCTGACCTTGTTTCCAAACAGTACAGTTTAATTTTCAAAAATGCTTAAAAGCTATTGAATTATTTTGCATAAGGACAACTTGATTTGTTACCGTGTTACACAAAAAATCCCTGCTTGTAGCTAGTAGAAAATCCAATCCCATCTGCCCAGTTCTTGTTGCTGTAGTAATAAAGCCACATGGGCATTAAAGGCTTTTCTACAGTGGATGTGCCTGTCGCAGGGTTCATATTTGGGATCTCTTTTACTTTTTTATTTTCTTTTGATTGTGCCAACTTCTTCTCCGAGTTAAGAGCATATAAATACAATACAAAAATTCTTTTCCAAACATTTTCACTTTTATTTAAAAATATCTAAGCCTTTTAATTGACTTTTTAAAATCTATTATGCAAAACACAACTGCATAGGAGGTTTCTTGGAATCACTGAATGAGTACAAGGAAAGGAAAGCTACACATCAGTGAACTCCTGAGCTTTCTTCTGTAATAGAAAAGAAAACACCCACAAAGAACACACAAATACCTCCTGACCTGGCTCATATTAGGTTATTACTAATCTCTGAATGAGATTCTTCCCAAGAAATAATTAGTTTCATCAGATCATTTGGTTATTAGTAGTAAAATAATGATTTTCCTGGGTTTGTACTTTAACCATCAGTAAGAAAATAACCAATAGAACTGTGGTTTGAAGTTCAATCTTAGTTATTTAAGGAAATAGCTTTGACTTATTTATCTTAAATCCCTCTGCTATTAAGAACTGTAAATTAACGTCAGACAGATTAGCAGTGGTATATTTGGCAATAGAATATTTATAGTAGGAACTTGAATGTACAGTACATACATGCAAAAACCTTTGAGCCACTGCTAAAACAATTACTGTTTCCATCCACTCATTTTCCATATGAGACTAACACTTCAGGTAGATTTTTACAGGCTTAATTTTGTTAAAGGTAAATTTCCCAGAGGCTGGAGCAATATCCCTTTATGCTATCCTACTGTTTGATAACAATGCTTCCTACAATTTCAAAACACATCTAAACACTACAGTAAAGTGAAGCTTCTGAAAGTTTAAACTTGCTATAGAAGCAATCTCCACCAAGAGTGCCTAGGTCAAAGTAGTCTGTAAAACGCCAAGCTTGAAGACCATCCCAATCTGTGTGCTGTACATTAAGCACACGTAATGCACCTGGAGATACGTTAATCCAGCCACAGCACAAGTATGCTAAGCTAACGCAGGAGGCAGCAGCAGTCCTGTCCCTGAACTGCCTGTACCTTGAGCAAGCACAATGCATCAATGGGGTCTCGCCGCGAAACGGAGCAGGATACTAAAGAAGGTTAAATTCAAATCTGGCAGAGAAGCATGATTTTAAACCTCATGGTTTTCCCAATTTTATGCTGAACTGCTCATGAAAATACAGTGGCAAAAAACATGTGGGGCCGGTGTTGCACAGCCCTGCACTTGCAAACCCAGGCAGTTCTTGCAGTTGGCGGTATTTCACTCGCACAGCTGCTCATACCTACACAGCACCGGAGTCAGGAATACAGCCAAGACATACCCATCTATATAAACATGCCTTAGTAGGAGTGCAGAAATTCAAAATATTGCCTACAAATCTCTAAGTTTCCTTAATTTTGCTCTACTTTTGCATTTTTTAATTAATATTTTCTTCTAACAAGCACGCTACAATACAAAAAAAATCAGTGTAGCGGTTACTGTCAAAGTAAACCATCCATGCGTCCCCATAGGTCTAGCTATGGGCAACGTGGCATAATCAGTTTTTGGAAAAGCTTGCTTGATTTTTGAAAGATCCTGATGCAAACAATTTTATATGCAACAGTGTTGGGAATACTATATCATAAGGAAAATCTAAATGTGTGAAATTAGAGTGCTACATGGATGTTATATTTGTTCTAATTTTAGGTTTAAAGTACAAACTTCTAATCAAACTAGTAAGAAAACATTCAAGCTTTCAAGAGAATATCCTAACAAGTATACAGAACGCATAGGGATGAAGAATTCAGGACTGCCTTTTATGAAGATGTTCACCAACTTTGTGGACAAGAGAAGTGCAGTGGATGTTGTTTACCTTGACTTTAGCAAGGCTCTGACACAGAAGTGGTCAATAAGGGTGGGTGGAAAAACAGCTGGACCACCATGATTAAAGTGTTTTGAGGACTGGTATGAAGTCCAGACAGTGGCTAGCTGCTAGGAGTGTTTCTCAGAGGTTTTCAGTGTTTAAAATTTTTATTACTGACCTTGACTACAGTAGAGAGTGCACCTTCAGTAAGTTTGCAGATGATATCAGGTGAAGGGAAGCAGGTGACATGCCTGAGGGCAAGGCAGATGTCCAGAGGGTCCTCAACAGGACGACAGAAACCCCACGACAGAAAAATGAAACAGCAGTGTGCCCTTGTGGCAACGAAGACGATCGCACCCAGGCTCCATTAGCAAGACAGCCACCAGCAGGGCAAGGGAAGCAATTATTCTCTGTTCATTGTCTGCAAGACCACATCTGGAGTGCTTAGTCTAGTTTTGGGGCCCCAGTACAAGAAATATCTTGGAATGGATCAAGTCTAGCAGAGGCGGCCAAAACTGTCACAGGGCTGGAACACAAGGATGTACAAGGGAAGACAAGGGAACTCTATTCAGTCTTAAGAAGAGAGGATCTTATTACCATCTTTATCTAGTGTAAGAGCAGAGAGAAGACAGAGCCAGGCTTCCTGGAGGTACGCTAAGACCAGAGTCAACGGGCACAACATGAAACAAGGGAAATTTCAATTACATATTGTGAGAAATTTTTTCACTGTGAGGATGATCAAACGCTGAACCAGGGGCCCAGGGAAGCTGTAGGATTCCAGCCCTGGAGATCCTGAAAGGCTTGACTTGTTAAGGGCCCAGCCACCTGATGTACATGGGCCCTGGACTGGACCAGAGAGCTCCACAGGTCCAAACTGAACTGCCGTATGTTAATAGTGATGGCCCTCAAAGCAGCATTCACTGACAGAAATGGTTTAGAACAGAGACATTTTTAAAAAAAATATTTTATGCCGAAAGGTTCTTTGGTCTGATTTACCGTATAATTATACCCATTTTTCTCCATACGAGTTTTCTGATTCACCAGAATTGAAGCTGTAGGAAGACTGAATGAGGACAAGACCGGTAGTAACAGGAAGCCAAAACCACCTCCCCCACACTCACATGTGCTCTCATATTAGCAATATGGAAAATTGTTCTCTTCTGAATTGCAGGCAACAAGTTTTTGCTCGTGTAATCTACCTGATGAGTAAGGACTGCCACAGTGCAGTGACTGTTCCAAGACGATCCCACTGTGAAGATAACATGCATCATTCACTTCCCTTCTCTTTGGCGAATTTCAGTGGGAACATATCCTTTTTTGGGAAGACTAGCAATGCCTTTCAGAGAAGTCAAGGATGACTTAAGAAAATGTTAATAAACCTCACATACGAGAAATCACTGTCAGTGCTGACAAAATAAATTAAGACACGTTGCATTTTTGCTTTTTGTGAAACAATTATGGTGAAGCTTTGATGTCCTTGAACATTTGACAATTTGGTTTAGATATAAGAAAGAGGCCAACAACCACTGAAGTTTAAAAACTGGGTGTCAGTGCCGATTACAGCTTCTGCCTTGTCAGATGTGGTCAGAGTTACTGCTAGTGCTTTATTTTTCTCTAGAATTCAACAGGGTGGAGTGATGTGTCATGTTGTAACCTCTCATATTCAGTGGAGTCGTTAGAAGGTGTTTTCAGCATGCCAGTGACATCCAATTATGATTTCTCCTCTAACTGATGAGGAAGAAGTTCAGCGTCTCCACCTATGACTAGTTAAGACAGATCAGAGAAAGCTGGCTGGAAATCAATCCTGATAATGCCTGAAATGTTGAGCTGGGAGGCAGCTGAATGAGATAACAGGCAGTCCCAGTCTTTTGACTGCAAGAGCATTACTTACTATGTACCATGATTAAGCTGACATTTAGCTGTCAAATTAGAAATAGGGAAAGCCAGCTGTTTATCACTTGTTATCAATCAATAGCTGTATCCCTTCCTTTCTGATGCAGATCTTCCAGCATTTTCCAAGACTGTTTGCAGACTTTCTGCAGCACTGCAATGTGCTGTACACAGGATTGCTCTGAAGTACTTGGGGAGAGAGCTCATGTGTTATTATGGCACAGAGCAGCATGATTTCTGAGCAGAGCACTACACAGAAAATGCAGCACCACACACCCTGCTTACACTGGATGGCCATCATCAGAGCTAAGCAAAATGTAAAGTGATGACCACAATGTAAAAAGCCATAGTTTTGGGTCCCACCTGTTGAAGGGCCATCCTCTCTGTTCACTACACAGTACGGAGCAGGGGTAGGTGAGCTGGGCTGTCTTGTTCCCATGAGGGACAGTAGGCAGACCTATCTCTCTAAAATTTCTGTAAAAGCTCACCTGTGAAAGCAAGTATTTGACACTCTGCTTTGCTTATAATTTTTGGCACTTACTTTGGCAGAGTTTGGGGGAGAAGACTGAAGACTCGCTTGGTGACTAACAAATTTGCTCTGTAAATTATCTTAAGGGTGCCAGATGTTGGCTTAGCATCTACAATTTTGAAGGTGCTTGGGAACCTGAACAAACTTCTGGTATCAATACACTTTCACAAAAGGCACTTAAGTCACAAATACTTCAAGCACCTGATTTGGTGGTGGGGAAGGAAATCCTCAATTAGAAGAGCAATTCTTAATTTTTAAACCATTTTTTAACCTCTTTACCTCCTTCAACTCTCTATACCTGAACTCTCCCCAAAGTCCTCTCTCCCTGGCAGTATGTTCTTACTCCCAAACTCCCAAAGAAGTCAAGAATGCCGTTGTTCTGCGATGAAGTGGAAAAGCTTATCTTAGCTCTGAAAGTCTATTTACAACTTCCCATTAATACACTTTCCTAGCAAGGAGTACAACTACAATGTCTCTATTCTCTTCCTTGATTAGTCTAGTTATTCAGGAAACTCTGGCAGCTTAGCAACAGATTCTGATGACCTAGAAAACTTCAACACACTAAAAAGCAGTATGTGTGGAACATAGAAGAAAGAGCTAAAACAGAGGAAAAAATAGTGTGGTGAACAACTGAAGTCTTCAGGTACTGTCAACAGATCGACCTCTACATACATTCTCTTGCATGTGCCTTTCATTACAAAGGCATATCTGCTATCCATAACTGTTAGTAAACAAAATTCTCATCTCCCAAATGGTTTTCATCCATGTTTGTTTGACTGCCCTGTTCTTGTTCTTTAATTCTTACGAGCAATTAGGATTTTAATTAAACCTTTCCCAGAAAACAAACCAAAAAGCCTCAAAACACAACCACTTTAAAACATGCAATACATTCCTGCATCATTTTGGGGATGATTTTGATGTACATAAATGATACAAAATTATTTCAAATTCCTGTTACACTCTGCAACAGTTCTAATACCTCTCAGTGACTTTGCTTCTTGACAGATACAGTTCTTGGATTTAATGACTTCTTGTAAAAAATTGATACTCAGTTCCATTAAAAAAAGAATGATTTATGGGTGTAGTTTTTTTCCTGTGTAGGGAAACACTAACTGTTTTTAAACAACTTCCATGGAAAAGATTAAGAATTACAGAATACTAGCAGGAGACATTTTGAAACAAAATTAAATACACAGTATTCATTTCACAATGCCTAATTTAGCCACTTAGACCCACACAAACACTTCCCAACTTTTTGTTTCAGCTGATCAGACAAAACTAAAGCACTCATCATTTTTTAAATAGTCTAATTCTGCATTAAATACTTGTGCACGTTTACAGCCAGCCAAATGTAAACACCTTACCTGTTCATGTCTCATCAGTTCTATCATTTCCATAACACTGATAAAATGGTAACAACGATCTGAGTGATCAACCATAGATGTAGGAAAAGGACGATTCTGCCAAATCCTCCATTCAGACAAAGAAAGTTCGTGAGTTGCCTCCTCTTCATGCTTCTGCAGTTTGAAATTAAGATTGGCAGGAGATTTTAGTCAAGAAATTGTTTTGCAAAACCAACATCCACTTCTCTGTCAAGGACAATAAATAGTCTGAATACAGAGAAGTATCTAAACATTATCACAAAGATTTAAGTCTGGTCTAAAATAAAAACAATTCTATGCTTTGTGCTGTCATGGCTTTTCATGGAAGACAGGTTGTTTTAAGTGGTGAAATGACACAAAAGCTCCAAATTTTTTTTCTCTGAATCAGAAAAGAACTTGTAACACTTCGGGTTCTCTTTCAGTAACACTTTTATAGTTATATGAACTTGGAGATGAAAAAGCGTGGATACAATACCATCATGAATACAGCATCCTGCATGGAATTCTTAGAAATAGGAATGGAACTTAATGGATACTGAAAGACTTTTTAATGTAATTTTAATTTACAGACCTAACCTCAAAGACCCATTTCAAATATCTAATTCCTAAATTCTTAACCTCAAAACCCTACATATAATTCCCAAAATTGCATTTTTAACAGACCTCCCTCAAATACAGTTAACCTTGTTACTCAGGGTATCCTTTAAGACTCATGTCAAAGGGAACATTTAGTTTAAACTCACTGATTTTTCTTCCAGGTTTTCTAACGTTTCAAATGAAACTTGAGGCAGTATCAGTTCCTTTACTCCATCACTTTCCTTAATCCTGTAAAGTCTGTCCCATATTTCATACTCCTCACGCGAGAGAGACCAGCTCTCATGACAGTGTATTTGCTTTTTGCCTATGGGGGAGAAAAACAATAACAGGAAAGTGTTACCTACTTTAAGAAAAAGGATACACAGAATAAAAAGAACTTTGTATGAAACCAGCCAAAAGAAAAAATACTTTCTCTGTGCCACAAGCAAAACCAGATATAGAGAATTTGATGGCAGAAACAAGTATCAAAACAGTGTTGTATGATATAATTACGGATAAATCTAGCTATTAAATGATTGTTTTGGGGAAAGGCATCACAAAGATACAAAGATATAGATAGCCAGACAGATATATATAGAGAGAAATATGTCTACCAAATACTTACAGGCCCTGATGACAGTATAGCAAACAGGGAAATAATATGGCTCGAATTGCTAACAATCTGTTTTAGAGACCTTCAGGAACAAACTGCAAATAAGTGTGGTTCCCCCCTGCCTTTCTTCTTTTTTTTTTTTTTTTCTTTTTATAGTTACTCTTTAAATACTGGAAAGCAACATTAATTTCTTACGACAAAAATATTTTTTAGTCATTTTTTGAATCAATCTCCTCTATTAAGGTCATGCACATGAATAAGAGGACAGAAACAAAAGTATTATGAAAATTCCCCAGGAGCAGGGAAAGAAAAAAAGAGGCTCAGTTTTATTTAGACTCATAACTGCAAGTAGGAAGTATAGGGCACCTGTGAGCACCAATGCTAGATAAAAACAAAGTGCTCGTATGGCAGCTTGCTGAAGACAAGGCCCTGGTGCTGCTTGGCTCTGAGCGACTACACTCTAGTGATGAAGAGGAAATGGAGTAATTTTTGGCAGTCTGACAGCAAGCCTTGATACCACCACTATCCAAAAAAAATGCCAAATCCCTCAAAACAGCCATCAGCATGAATAGCAAAGTAACATCCAAAGTATCAGTGTTAAGAGCACGTTAAGAATGTGATTGCTTTTAGCCCAGATGTATGAAGCTTGGAGAAAAATAATTAAGTTAATTTGACAATCACTCTGCAGACAGGATTTGGGTTGAATCTGCAGCCAACACCCTATTCTGAATTAATGCCATGTGGGAGGAATCTGCCTGTATCTCTCAATCCTCTCAAGTTACAATTGCCAGAGACTGTGTCTCTACAGGATGGTGTGACAATGTTGATTAGAGACTCAAAAACAGATCCCTGAGAGTTCAGAGTACTAGTTTCAAGTCTTGTTCAGAAAAAGTCTTTCACAGCTGGATAAAGCTAAGCAACACTGAAGTTTAAGGCCATCATTAAAAAAACCCAGAAGATCAATAGTGCTACTAAAATATTTTTGACCCAAGTCCAGCAGGCAGCAGGTTAATGCCTAAATTACAGGTTGCTCAACTGCTCCCTTCACCAGAAACAATAATTTCTTACAGTGCAGGGAAAAGTCTGACCATCTGACCCAACTATGTGGGTATCTCTGGTTAAAGGAGGAAAGCAGGAGCTGAAGTCCACTTTCAAACTATTTTTCAGTCATACAAACTAGTTGCTGTTACACAGGGAGGGAAACTGAAGGACATCTCACACTGAAGGTAAATTACCTTAAAGCAAACTTTTCTGCAAGTTCTCACTTCTACATTTTAACGTTTTTAACCCTCTTCATTGCTATTCTACTCATCTTAAGATGAGGAAACACACCATAAGATCTGACAGGACTGACGTTTCACATCAAGTGAAACCTAACTACAACAGAAAGAAACAGGGACCCAGACAAATATGAATGCTGCCAGCATATAAGCAAAATACAATTTCAGACTTAAGGGCTAGCAAAAACACCACCCCACCCCTTATATTTTCAGTGTTCACAGACTACAAATTCATGATTCCATTCTTAACAGAAGGAAAAAGAGATGCCACAGAGTTCTGCAGAGCACTCTGAAATCACAGTTTGCTAAAATACAGGTAAACTGCCCAGGGAAATAGGCATGTATTTGTACTAATCAGGAATCATTACAGCTGAATAGAAGACTATAAAATCAGCAAATTATGAAATGCTTCATTTTTACACAAAGCCACAATTCAGAGATTACTAGAACTCACTGCATGGGTGAAGAAGAGTTCTCAAAACTAAAAGCAAACTTAAGAAAAAGAGTCAAAGAAATATAAAAAAAAAATACATTGACTAGATTCACAGAGGTATATAATGAGTAATAACATATATGCTAGTATAGTTCAATTTACAGCTTAGACTACTATAGGTAATATTAGACCAAAGGTAGGTAGTTTCCATTCTGGTGGACAGACTCACTTAGGGAACATAAAATATCACCGGACATGCACACCTCATTAATATCACACAGATACACTCTAGCTTTTTACAGTATTTTGTAGAAAGCTAAGCTCTATACTATTGAGTAATTGCAAAGTACCAGGAGCTCTTCCTTAGCTATTACAGAAGAAAACTCCCAACCTGAGACTGATTAGGCTGTTTGGATACATAGTCCGGAATTACCATATCCTGTTGAATTTAGTAACCGGCCACACTGTCTCCCCTTCATGTGAAGTAGCACATGCTCATTTTAAGGGTAATTATCTTTAAGAACATTTTATGAGTTATGAATGCAAGGTACTACCAAAGACAAACACATCACTAAAATGATTAATGTTATTTTCCATGTTTTTCTCCAGAACAAAAATATTTTCCTTTCCCTTGAACTGGGAGGAGAACAAGAAAGAGCCGAGAGGGGGAGAAGGTGGATTTAGCCTGTAGCCAGAAGGGAATTTGTCAGTTCTCAGAGGAATAACCTCTGTTTAAGGGCAAGAAAGAAGGAACTGGGAACACCATATTGACCAGGACAGTATAGCCAGTCATGATACCACAAATCCATTGTTATAAACTGTCCCTCTTCTCACTATGAAGAAAGCTCCTGCTGCAAAAGAAACTACAACTGTCCAAGGTTTTGCTGGTTTACTTAAGAAATTATGCACTGCCAGCACAGAATACTGCTTCCTCCACCAGAAGTGTGTGTATGTGGGAGAGGGAAGTGGCCAGGGAAGAATTACAGGTAAAGCAACAAGCACAATATTGCTGCTGAAGTCACTTTTGGCCAGTAAAATTGCTATTCATGCTCCCATGCACAGCACAAGCAGCTTGTTTGGGGCAAGCATGACTAGAGAAGAAGATACAATTGGTATTTTTGAGAAACCATGTCACTGGCTGAAAAAAAATAACTCAAAGTAGGTGTAGCTGAAATAAGTTGAAAAAACCCCCACCACCTTATTAGGAAAATTTTGTGTAGCTATCATCCTGAAAACAATGAAAGGTTTAACCCAAGACACGAGTATTGCCAGGACAAGAAATCTGAATTTAAGGAAGTAAAGTACATGTGCAAAAACACATCCTTGATTAACTGTTTTTTTTCGAAGAAAATAAACACTGAAAACAGCAGTTTTCTGCAGTATTTCCATAGTTTTCTGACAGACGCTCTAGAATGTAATGTGTATTATTATGCATGTTTAAGTCAAATAGGAGATGAACTCAGAAAATTTATCAGCCATCCAAAGCCCTTGCCACAAGTGCACTAAAAGGCATGGGCAACTGCAAAGGCATAAAAAACCCCACGAAGGTCTAAAAACTAAAGAAGGCTTTGTTATATTTTAGGAAAAGACAGTAAAAGAAGTTTGCATCATTAAGATAAAAACAGCAATTAAAGAAATAATGTGAAATTGTAAAATCAAACAAAAAACACAGCTATGGACAACTCAAAATTGATACAATCTGAAAAGGGGGGAGTAGAGTAATTGTGAAGAACCAGGAGAAGAATTAACAAAGTGAGATTTCATCTAGACAAAAGCAATGCAAAAAGAAAAACAAATTATTGATAGCTTAAAACAACATTCAGCTACCAGGAACAACAGGTATGGGAAGAGCACATTTTAATGTACGTTAGCTATTTTTTACCATGTCTGTTGTGGTTTCATACCTCTCACAGAGCAGGGAGATTGGCAGAGAACTTGCAAAGATAACGTTAGAGATGATCATACAGATCTTTCAGCACTTTCACCTTTTCAATTATCTTGTGGGATAGTTATTCTCATTTTATAAAGTAAAAAAAGATTAGTATAAAAAACATGAGCTGTCTCCAAAGATAACTGTTCAGAGATTTTTCGTCCAATGAGTCCAAGCCATTTTAAGTGCAAAACTATTTTTTCTTAAATGCTTTTCATTTTACTGCACTTACTAGTATGCTACTCAATTTCAGCAAGCTCTTTAAAAAAACCAACCAAACAAAACAAACACACACACACAAAAACTGAGAGAAAAGAATCTCAAATTGGAAGAAACAATATAAGAGGACTATCAAGTAATGGGATTTTTGCTCTCATATGAGCTTTTCTTGAAAAAGCACAGCAACAACTGAAGAACACACTTAGTGACAGGGCAAGACAAGAATAAGGTTTCCTTCTTCTGGTACTGACAAACAGATAAAATTTATGAAAGAGGTTCTGAAGTGGAAAGATAGTGCAAAATTAATAGAAATTGAATCAACTTAAGAAGAACAATTTAATTTTGACAAGAAAAGAAGAAGAATGCTTGAAAGTACTACACTACTTCTGCCCACGATGCTGCAATTTCTGTGCATGTATTCCTCCATGGATAAACCTGAAGATCAACTGAACCTCAAGAACAAATGAAAGTAAGAGAGCATAAGTAAGAACACACACAGCTTATTCATCACTGCTAGCTTTTTCAATTTTCTAATGTGGAAGTGGGCACTGAAATAAGGAGAGGAGAAAATGCAAAAAATAAAGACCTTTCTCTTCTTTTTGAGATGCATCTTCAATATCATTAAAATCAGAAACAGCCACTTGCTTCATAAAGTAATGAAGGGAACTTCAACACATAAAGCTGGTGCTCAATAATTCACACTCATGTAACACTCGTTTGCAGGATGGACAATCAATCATGTGCATCTTCAGCAACTGATAGACCTCCACGCACACTATGTACTTCAACTGTGGCAGCTGCTAACCCATTTCACACAAAAGGTACCTCGTAATTACAGCCTTTGAAGTGCTATTCCCTCAGCAGGAAATAGGTTCAGCATATTATCTTCTTCATGCACTTACTGCCTCTCATTTCTATTTTCTAGGACAGGCTTCCAAACGTTCCAAAATTATTATTTTACTTCCATATTTTGCTCTGCTTATTTTCTTGCAAGTTGTGTCTGTTTATTCCATCCTCGGTTTTCCTCACTGGCCACCACCCGGGTTGTGCACAAAACCCAGACAAGCATGCCTTACAGAAGGCTCCAGAGGCATAAGGGGAACGTCACGACCAGGAGCACCATCACGGCTGTGTCACACTTGTGTCTGCAGCACATGCATACTTACAAAGACTCTGGGCTGACAATGGCATGTACAGATTGCTCTACCGATACTAATTCTTCCCCATTACATTTCTACCTTGCAAAATGGGAGATAGCATGAACTGGTTTGGAGGCCAAAAGGAAAGCTGATTTATTTCTGCCTGATTTCATAGCTTGCTTCCCCTTTCTGTGGTCAGCTTTTTGTTTGCCCTGGATGGTGTTTTGAAAACGATCAGATGTAGATTTTTGATAATAAGAATTTTTGTGATCAAAAGCATTTTAAAACCCACTACCTCTAAAGTCTAACTACTCAGATACTAAAATACAAAGTTTCCCAAGGCTTTTAGGAGTTTCTTCTTTCAGGAAGTTGCTATTGGTCTTTACAGAAGGCACTTAACCAAAGACATTGAGCATGACAGTTTCCAAGTGTTTACAAAACTTAGCTCTTTCTTGCTATCTTATAATTTTGTTCAGTTTACTGAGCATTTCGGTGCCACGTAACTGCATCAGCTAAAGAGCCATTTCTCTTTTTAGATTAGTTTTCCTCCAAGGGTGTGTGCAATTCATGAATATCCTACCCTTGATTTCTCCTTTTCTTCTCCTCAAATTCCTTTAGTTTTCAAGCATTGCTGTTTTATTATCATTTACAAAGGTACAAGACATACTTTTCTTGTATTAATAAAAACATAAAGCCTGACTGTTAAAGCTCAAAACCAGATTTTGTATAGAATTATCACTAAACATTTAAGTGACAATTATGCCACCTGACACAGGTATATCAGAAGTCTTCAGAAGACATCATTAACATTTGCCCCTTCTGTTTGTAGCTGGAGTTTCTGACCTTCAGTCATTGACTCCATAAGAAGCTCTATGAAGAAAGATGAAACAAATGTCCTCAAATATCTGTACTTCAAATCAGACAAAACTGTGATTTGAGGTTGTTGAAGGAAAAAGATGAGGAATCAGAGACACAGTCAGCACAGTATCAGAGTCAAAAGGCTGCAGCGGACAGAAATTATACTTTTGCTAGAGACCCCAAAACTCATGTGAGCATGCAGTTTTGATATGCTGTAATATAACAACATGAGATAGCAGCTTACGCAGTGCTTAGAAAAACACCATAATCCTCTTACCAGTGACACAGGAAAAGAGAGCAGATTTATGCTGGAGGGAACTAGACCTTCTCTCTTTGGAAAGCATTCTTGAACTGCTTGGTTCATATTTTTCAGCAGTAATAAACATTTTATGCAACTTTGGATTTATGCCTTCTGGAATCATACGTGGGCTACGCTGGTAGAAATGAAGCATTTTGTTTCCTGCAATAGCTTTGTGGATGCTCCTTTTGTTAGACTGGCTTTGATTGTAAGTCTGTAAAAGAGAAGACAAGTCACATGTTGTTGGATTGTTTTTTCACAACTTGATCAAAAGTAAAAGAACACCTGAGTGTCTGTGGGGTTTCACATTATTTTATGTTCCATCATCAAGGTGTTTTTTGGTTTTCTTCTTTTCTCTTTTCTTCCCAAAACACAACTAAAACAAAATATGAAGCAAGGTCATGAGAGCCAACCATATTCCCTCTTCTCTGAATATCATCAGTTAGGTCAACGTGACTGCTTGTTCAAGTTCTTGAACTGCAAGTTCAAGACTTGCAGTATGGCTCTCCATTACGGTAACCAGAGCAGAGAGGAGAAAGGAACAGAAGGACAGAAGGACATAGATGAGAACAACAAAGCAATAAGGTTGTACTGAAAATCTGATAATGTATACATTAAAACATAGCTACTACGCTCCTTTTTTTATTTTTTTTTCTTCTTTTTTGAAGAGCTTCCATACTAAAATATCTAAGTCAAATTAAATTTGAATTATCACCATTTTCTGCCTAGGTAAAACATTCAAAGCAAATGTAACCAACAAGGAAGTACCAAAGAACAGTGATTGTTCTTTAAGTTGCAAACAATACAAAATGTAAAACAATGTACAGCTTTTTACACTCTGTAAATAGATCAGTAGTAGGCACAGTACTTGAGAGAAAAAGAAACACAGCCCTTCCCCGGGGGAATTTACGATCTGCAATAGATACAGAGGTGATGTAAATTAGATTACATCTGAAACAAAGAAAGGAGGTCAAACAAAAAAAAAAAAAAAAAAAAAAAAGGCAAAACATTATTTTTTGATGTCACACATGCTCCAAGTCCTTTTAATTACACTCCATTTTTATTGTGCAACACAGAAATGAAGACAAAGGTGGACAAACTAAGGGAAGAAACTGGTCCCCCTCTGAATATTTCCTATCCTAATACCCTTCTCCAAGTCTCTGTGACCGATCACCGACGGAGACAGCGTGCCCAGTTAGGCAGACTAAGTGCTCTGAGTATGACAGTATGGCAGCTGTGTTCTTTTGAGAGAGATGATCTTTGGAAGCCAGGATTAGAGGAGATGGACACAAAAAGATGCTTTCTAAATAAAGCTGGAAGAGGTTAACGGCCAGCTTTATTATACCGTCCCCTCAGGCATTCCAATAAATATCTTTTAATTCTAGAACAGGCAAAAAGGTCTTTATATGAAAAAAATAATTTGTATTACCAAATTCATTGCTTAACAGAATTGTTACTTTGCTGTTACTGAGACAGTATGTTTCCTTTTCCTCTGTTTCACGGAGAGTGTCAGCTTGGCCTGACAGGAGACTGGGAGGCTGTGAACTCCGTTGTGCCCTTCTCTTTGTACCAGTTTAAATTTGCAGCGAACGGCTCCCTTCCAGGCTGATGCACATGCAGCTAAGCTGTCACAAGGCGTTAAAAAACCCAAATCAAAACACAGCACATCTTGGAATATGGTCAAACTAGAAAGGTGGAAGATTTGTAAGCCGAACGCTCAGGGAACCCAGGGCATTAGCAGGGTGCAGCTGTGTGACGTGCGGTGCAGTGCTAAGACGCAGTGCACTTCCACGTGGGACAGCTGAACGTGGGGAGGTGAGGACCGAGACAGAGTAATGAACACTTCTGTAACAGAAATTCCTGTCAAACGTCAAACTTCCAGACCTGCATTTACCAATTTTTCCCAATAAAATTCCTTCAAAAGTTTATAATTGACTTGAAGTAGTTTGATTTTTTTAAAAAGAAAAACAAATTCCCACAAATTAACATGAGACCTTTAATTACTTAGCTCCAAGTTATGTGATGGGGAAGAATCTCCACATTAACAGATCTGGAAGGAGACTCAATTAAAAACAAACAAACAAACAAAAAAAACCCCACCACCCACAACAAACCCAAGCAAAACCGAACAAACAAAGGCAATGTTTTTCAGCAATTAAATTTATTTCATGATCTCAAAACAAACAAAAAAAACTTACATAAAATTACTATCCTACCTGGGGGAAGGCTCTGCTTCAAAGATTTCTGAGAAAATCTGAAGAACCCCGTAATCCAACTACTTAAGTGAAACTCCAAGGAATTTAAGGGACTATTTTAATATCCCATTACAGAGCAGAGCTTTCAGTAGTAACCAGTCTTCATAAGCAGAATGAGAAAATATCTATTTACAAATATCATTCACTTTTACAATTTTTAAATTTCATCCCTTCAAAGCAGCTGTTTTCCTCAGGCAGGATTCTTTGGACCCTCATTTAGAATTAAATCCTCGCTACCTACAAATTTAAACCAGAGGCACACTGACTGGAATAAATTAAATAATAGCAAGATTCCGAAATTTTGGGTTTACAACTAGCTTACACAGATCTCGAGCTTCTCTGTCATGAAACCTGATCCAACTCAGAACTGACCTCGCAAGTAAACAAAGCCAGCAAAGAACAAAATCAATTTTCCGCCTGAACAGTGAGGTGCACCCTAAAAATGCCTTGCATTCAAACGGGGGTTACACAATGAGACTGTAAAGATGCAGGGTCCTGTCACTCTGCAACCAACCTCACCGACAAGTGATGTCAGTGGGGACTCCCTGAACCCTGCCCCACCAGTTTCCTCGGATCAGACCTCGCAGTGGTGCGGCTGCGGGGTGACGCTGGGCAGTGCGCAGGTACAGCTGAAGATCTGTTCCCCTGGCTCACAACTCACAGCTTAGATTTCCGCTGGTATATTAGTTTCCCAAGAGGCAGCCTGCACTCAGAGATGATTAATTATACTCTGAGTCGAATGCTGAGGTTCAGGAATTTAGCAAAAGTAGATTTCCACTTAAGCTGATCTCTTCAGACCTCATACGCAAGAGTGCTACCACTAAGCATTTGTCTGAAAGCACAGCGTCGTCAGCAATTCAGAGAGAGATGCTTCCAGTCCTCCCGCTCTCAGAGATTCGTCCCTATCTCTTCCACACATTGTTCTGTACCCTTGTCAAAACCCGTGTATTTTCTGAGTTTCAGTTTATCATTTACAAAGTAACTGTTATTAAGAACAAAGGCTTGAAGTCCTTCACATTGAGAAAGTGCATGTATTTTTAGAATATTGTGGGCTGTTATACTTTCCTGTAGGGACAGTTAAAATGTTGCTAGGAGTGCTCAGGATTGCACAGTATATAGTTCCCTGTAACAGACTAAACAACTCACTTTGTTTTGCCAGTGAGAAGAAAGCCACATACTCACCCGCTCCTCCCGGCCTTCGGCGAGGATGACAACGATCCTGCCTTGACGTCTGCGCCCCGTTCGGCCCATCCTCTGCACAAGGCGAATTGGACTTTTCTGAGCGTCAAAGCAGATGATGAGATCAACTTCTCCAATGTCTAAGCCTTCTTCCCCAACACAGGTAGAGACCAGAGTGTTATACCCACCTTCACGAAAGCGTTTTACCACCTAAATAAATGATTAAAATTAGATTTAACGGGTTAGCCGGAAGGCCCCTTATACACATTTTGCAGTTTTTCTAGGTTCAGACAGAAGTTGAAAAAATTAATTTATATCCTAAAACTACTTTCTGAATGTCAGCTACTATATTGTGATCAAATACCATGCACTAATGTTATTAACATCACATAACAACTCTTCAGTTCTGAAACAAAGTTTAAAAAAGCACACCTTATTCTGACTCCAACCATGGCATTCTTCTAAATTGATTGTCCCAACTTTGCAATTTTATTTTTTTTTTGTTGGGGGGAAGTGTTTGGTTTTGGGGTTTTTGTTTGTTTGTTTAAACTTTGTTAGATCAAAATTTAAGGATATATCTTATTTTTTCTTCCTACAAGAAAAAAAAAATCCCCTAAGCAAGTATTTGAGTATTTCCCCAGATTTTCAAATATATAAAAGTTAGCAGCTGTTAATATAATGTAGATGTATAAGATACTTCTACTACATTCTGTTCAGTGATTATAATTTTGGACACTCTAAAAGCAACTGAACTACATAGGAATTTACTAACGATGCTTTATAGTTCAGTCACTGCCATACAACCCATTATCGATACTCATGTAGTTATTTACACAATTAATACTCTTTATCATTATTTCCTAACGCAAATCTCATCTTTTCTTTACCTCAAGTTGTTCCTTTTGTGTGAAGCCTTTTGTGCTCTTTCCTGTCGAGTGGCCAACAAATGTCATTACTCTAACAACTGGACGGAGCCGGGAAAGCATTTCTGCAATTTCTTGCACGCTGTCTCGAAATGATGAGAAGATCATCACTCTGGTATCCACAGCATCCACAGATGTGCTTTCAGTTGTGACTTGATCTATTTAATTTTAAAAAAGCCAGAAGAGCATTTTTATGCATGATTTTAAAATAACTACCAATAAAAAAGGAGAGGTCATCCCACGAGCTATACATTCACAGCTCTCATCTCACTTAATGGGAAGATTTTGTCCAAGTATACTGTATTTGATTTTTTCAAACACATTTTCTTTAAAAGCATTTTCATTTTTTAAAAAAAATCTAAGTAAATAAATAAATAAACAAACAGTAGAGAAACTGACAATTAGGAGCCCCTCAGCCTATTTAGGCCACCCTCCTGGAAAATGCTCCAAGATATACCTGCTCAAACAATTCCTCTTTGGAATCAAAGCAGTATTCTAATTTTGGAGAATTTACTCCAACTATGGCAAGAATATATTATATCTGAGGTACCATTACTAATGTTACTTTGAAAATGTCAGGTTTGATGGCAAGCGTGAATATTGAAATAAAGTTTAAGATGCCTTCTTCCAAAGAGCCTACAATGTGACTTCTAAATCTGCTACTTAAATGCCCAGAGTCAGATGAGGTTAGCAATACATAGCAATAAAAACCAGTTACCATTAGTCTAGGATTCAGCATGGTGGAATTAGACATGTATATCAATTTTCTATGATTTATTGCAGCAAGTTGTCTCTAGTTCTGCTGCTTAGGATCCTCATGACAGCAGAAATGTGCAAAAACTTCCTTTAATAGCATAATCTGTTGCTTCTGAGTGACCTGTCATCACAACTGGTTATATCTCTCATTTCAATAGCAAAGATAACCTTTCCCTTTTCAAAGAAAAGCCAAAAATAATTGCATTGATACACGGTTTCTTAGCAAGGTGCCTTTGACCAAAACCATGTTTCTTATGTTATACCATCACAGATTTCATCTTCTGGGTGCTCAGCTTTTTTTTTTTTTTTTTTTTTTAAAAAATATAAGGGTATCTGCCTTCATGAGCACAACGTAAAGCTATCTAAGCACCATGCAAGTCTTGAACAGTCAGCTGCTGTTTATCCTATCCAAACACTAAAACAACATGCCCATTACTGCATGCTAACTCATGTTAAAACAGAAAATCCCTAAAAGGATATAAAGAATAACTGAAATTGGCACAGCTTGCATGGATTACCTAGACATAGCCTTCAGATGAAATAAAATAAAAGATCTCCTGTTTTATGCAATTCTCCACAAAACACCTTTATCTCACTAAAAGAAATGTTAGACAAGGAACTAAAATTCTCAAAATTGAATGTGTAAAAAGCTATTTCCCTGAACATACAAAGAACAGTCAGTTGGTGCCTGACAACAGTTTCATGCTATGCCTGTAATTCCAGTATCAAGCTGTTTCTTGAAGCTAAAGCATTAAGTGTAACAGATCAGTATATATCTATAATCTTCCTGACCAGCTATCACAAATTTCAGTTTAGTTTTTAGTTGTGCATATCTACATGCAGAAATGCTTTCAGCAGCTCAAGTCAAAAAGGAGAAGGAAGCTAACTGTCTTGGCCATTTGTTTTTAAGATGAGCCCTGAATTCACAGGTAGATTATGAAGATGGCTGCCTCTGGTCAAAAGAAAATTCACTCTTGGGGCTGAGAGCTGAGGAGGTTAGACAAGAGTATCTCCAGAGGTCTCTTCTAACTAGTCAAAATTATTCTATAATATTCTACTGCACTGTTTCAGTAAATTGCAGGCTATATGGGAGGTCATCTGTCAAGTACAGAAACCAGTCCCCAGTGAAGGCCTAGAAATGAAATTATGAATATGATTCAATATTTTTAGCTAGAAACCAGACAATTGCAACACTGATATAATGTGTTCTGCATAATTTGCCATCCTGAGCAGACTGACAAACTATATGTTTCAGAATAAGTGCAGGTTGGATATATCTTACTTACCTGAGTTCATATTATTCTCCTCCACTAACTTTATTCTGAACATTATTCTATATCTATTTTTAGCATATCCTCATGACTTGAATAGCAGTAATGCTCAGTAGCATCTGTCCCTGTACTGTAAAAAATGTTATACTGTTGCCACTACCTCCTTGACCTTATCCAAAACCAGACTTAGAAAATTCAAGACATTAGCAGCCCATAATCAATCTGACAAGTAATCCAGGTATGGAAGATTAGCTGGGAGAAGCTCATTATGCTGAGCCAACATTTCTTAAGGGCTGGTCAGAATGTTATCTTGCACTTATCCAAATTGCTGGTAAGTGCATCTTGCAAAGCAGGGGCAATAGCTACGTGGTGGGGAAGCTCAAACTTAACCTGGTTAATCACTAGTTAGAAATGTTCAGAGTTTGCACAGGCAACTTGGCACTACTCCCACAAGTTGTCATATGAGAGGTTTAATTTGAAATGGAGGAAAAAGAGCTAGTGTTGTTCCTGATATGGCTAATGACAGGTTATTAATACTCTCCTTTTCTGTCTCAAATGTAGGGCTTATCAAGGAAAATGCTTTGCATAAGAAGTTATTAGTTTTAAAAATTACACAGGCATGAACACAGTAAATTATGATTTAGTGTAGTTTAGTAATGCATAATTGGAACAAAGCAGAGTTAAGTTCAGGGGGTTTATTTGCTTCTGGTTTTTTTCCCTAGAGATAATACACACTTGCATGAGTTCCTGAAACAAATGCTGAATATATTTTCCACTGCTCGCATGATGATTTAGGCTTTTATTTCAGAGCCTTCTGATGGAGCAAAGATACATGCAATTATGTCTGGAATTTTAATAAGTACTCAAGTTTTTATTGACAGACTCATGACAAATTCTTGTCTGGAGGAGTGAGAAATCAGGACACGGGTGTGTACTCTATTCAGTCAGAGTCCAAAACCAGAATTTAGGGTGTAGCTGCTTGTGTACGTGTGAATGTAGAGTTTACTTGCAAGAAACAGGGAGTAAGGGTAGAAATACAGGTTTCAGGTTATTGCTCAAAAGGTATCATCAGAGGCACTATGACACAGTGAATGATAAGGCAAATAAATCAAATCACAGTGTCTCACTATTTCCACCAACTGCCCAGTGCATTTGGGTTGGAGATGCATAAGCTTAGAAGACACAGTCTGGAGCTTACTACATTCCTTAGGTTACTAGAATGCCTCCAACTTTGTGATCAGACTGCAAATTGTAAAGTGATTTCTGGCCTTGCTTTATACACAAAGATTTCAGGACCAGTTGTTTGTACTTGCTTTCAATTTGACTATATGCATCTAGAGAACTGCGTTCAGGACACTGCTTTACATTCCCCACGGCCTTGCCTTGCATGTTAGTCACGAGGATAAAGGAGGTTCCAGGGATCAGGAGCAAGGAAGTCCAGCAACAAAACCTAACACAGCTAGCTCAAGATATGACTAGATATTCTACCGCAGCTCACCAATTATGCTATAAAAGATTACATATTTCTTCTTGCATGGTTACTGTAATTTTGTATTTGTAATGGGAAAGACTTACAATTGATGCCTACTCACTTCCAAGTTCACACACAGACACAAAAACAAAATCAAAACACTTGAATATTAATTACCTGATAGTAATATTAACAGACATGTCTGACCAACATTGCAAGGAAAAAACATATCTGATGAGAGTCATATGACAGCAAAATCCATGCAAAAGAAGATGGAAGAATATTAAATATGAAACTTAGCTAAAGTAACTCTAGTACAGAATACAGAACTTGAAAAGAAAAGGCAATAGCTTAGACAGATGTGTTACAGGAAACAAGACAGAGGTGTGGAGGGAGGCAGGGAGGACAGAAGTATGGATGGAAGGGAGCGGGGAGAAGAAAAGTAATTTGATTAAATGCATTTAGACATACTATAAACTAACAAAAACAGATATGATGAAACTTGAAGTTGCCTACTAGAAAGCAGCAGTCACCTGAAGTGTATTCTGAGAATCAAGCCTTTAATATTAAAAAAACCGCAAAGGACCAAACAAACAAAAAAACCAAACGACAAAATGGAATAGCAACTCAGAAATTATCAGAACTTCACTGAGCACAAAGATCCAAACAGACAACGAAAAAAATGAAGACGTTGCAAAAAAAAAAAAAAAAATTGTTAGTGATGTCATTATTCCAAAAGCAACCACTGGATCAAGACACTGAAACTTTCTGAAACCAGAAACATCTGAATGATTTAGAATATTTTGCTGCTTAATCTCATGCTACTGTGGGACATATTTTTGTTCTCCCTTTCAGTCAAGATGAAAAAGAATGAGAAAAAGATGAATGTAATTGAAGGTTTTAAACTTCAAATCGATGCCTCAGAGTTTGTCATACTTTGCAACAGGCTGGATATCAAAACTTTTATCCTTAAGCTCCATAAATATATTGCATATCGCTTTGCAGGAGGTAATGGTAGCGCTGCACTGAGATATGGTTTCTAGAACAAATTCCGCGACTATGAAGATCATGAGACATAGTAGCACTAGGAATGAGTTTACTATCACTGTTTTACTAAGCTGTTAGAACAGTTTATGTCAAATTAATAATGATAACTTATAGAATGTTTTTTCTTAAAGAAATGTTATGGTATAGTCTTTCTAAAGAGGACTTTTCCACACAGAATATATACAAACATACAAAACAATAAAGAAGCACTTGAACAAATTAGGAAATAAATCAGTAGGATATTATTTGTTTTCACCCTCAGGTTCAACTGTTCAGATACTTTTTCTTTTGAGTTGTTAGTACGTACCAGAGCATCCCTTTTTCCAGGATTTGAAGTGTTCTATTACAATTTCCTCCAATTTCCTTAATTTTGGATGGCTGTAGATAAATTCTTTTTTATTTTCAAACACTGAAAAGGAAATAAAGCAATTAAAGATGTAAGTAAAAAAAAATTAATTCTCCAAGTCAGACATACAAATTCCTGACACTAGTTCTAATTGCATTCACCTAAACAAATTAGTAAATTACTTACAAAAGCACATTTGTTAAACCCAGTTTTTGAGCAAGTGATGTTACTGTCACACTGTAAAAGATATATAGTCAAACAGTAATATTTTAACCTTCCATTTTAAATCAAATTAAAAACTTCAAACATACCTTCTTCGAAGGTAGCTAAAACCACCTAGAGAAGATAGATAGATAGATAGATAGATAGCTAGTCTGAGTTAAAAATCTGGCATAAAGAATACTAGCCAAGTTATCACAATGAATAGCTTCCTGCATCTACAAACTATGTAGAGCTATCTACTGTTTCATTTAAACAGAAAGTAAATATTCTGTCTCTAAAAAGGAAATATTTACCTGTTTTACTCTTGTAAACATTTCCATTCAGTGAAGCCAGAGATGTGTCTGAAAACATGTCTCTCAGCTGCTGATACAGCTTCATGAAGTCCTCATTACGACCAAGTTCATTCTTTGTACGGGTTAACCCTTTGTAAAAAGTTGAAATACCTTAGTATTTGATCTCTGGAGTGAATATAATTTTTGCTATCCAAAAGACAAGCTTTCTTAGAAGTAGCAAGGTCCTTTCAAGAGCTAAAAGATACATGCTAGCTTTAGAAAGTGTAATAAACATTGTTTGGCATCAGTATTTTTTCAGGGAAGATGCCATTACGGAATTTAAACATGAAAACATGAATTTAAACATGAAAAACGTATGTATAGACAGAAGCCTGGTCCTGCGGGTAAACTAAAAAGTTTTACATCAACCACTTAGCACCAAAAGCCATTCAATCCGGAAACAATGAGAGCGGTGAGACACTGCAACAGGTTGCCCAGAGAAGTCACAGATACCCCATCACGAGAAGTATTCAAGGTCAGGTTGGACGGGGCTTTGAGCAACCTGGTCTAATTGAAGATGTCCCTGCTCATTGCAGGGGAGGTGGACTAGATGGTCTTGAAAAGTCCCTTCCAACCCAAACCATCTTATGGGTCTGTGATTCTATAAAACGCTGCCAGTTACTCAAAGAGAAGGGAAACTAGACTAAAAGCTAAAATTAAGAGGTTTCTTGAATGATTTTATGTCAATGTTGAAAAGAATTTTGTTCCACTCAAACCAGAAACCAAACTTACCAAAACACCAGTACAGAAGACCTATTTATTAGAACTATTTTCCATCAGTCATTTTTCAATAGCAGAGGGGGATTTAAGGAATCTGAGAAACTAGGAAATACATGAAATGCTCTCCAGTGCCTAGGTCTAACAGCACTATACCATCAGAAATGTAAAAATCTGCACATGCGAAAGTAATAAATTGTAAAAATGTCAAAAGCACAAAATTAATGAGCAATTATTAGCACAGGCATACTATTAAAAATATATTCTATAGATATTCTATAACATGAAGCACGCACTGTATGTTTTTGGTTCAGACGTAGGACAAAGCAATTTCATTTTAATTAAGCAGTACTGTAGGTGAAGTAGCTTTTGTAAGTTAACACACAGTTACACAGCTAAGTGTAAATCAAAATGAAGCAGGAAACCCAAGAACCACACCATGGTGTAATCTGAACAGCTGGAACCTTCCCCTCCCACATCCAGTGTTTAAAAGAAACTTGCAGTTCGACTGACATTGCTGTGTTCAAATTTGTTCCCTCAAAAAAAGATGTCAGTACCAAATCGGGTCTTCCAGATAGCAGTGACAACCCAACAGGTCTAAAAATGGCCGTGGAGAGTTGCGGAAGACTCATAATAGTCAGTTATAGAATTAGGAAAATAAACTGAGGCCAGATCAGAAACATTATTGCATCACTGTATGAATTCATGCTGTATCCACATCTGGAATAGTGTGCACAGTTCTTATCCTCTCATTTGAGAAAATGAGAAGAGGTACAGGGAAAGACAATAACAACTTTATACTTCGCTTCGTGAGCATGGAAGATGTTGCACAGCCAGAATAGAACTTCTAGTGTGATGTGTCTAAATCTGACGCTTAAAACTCATGCACATGAGTTTTGATATGGTGGAAGGAATTGCTTTACGAGACCAAATGATTTCTCAGTTTAATTTTTTTAATGTTTATTCTCTGTCTCTCCAGAGATATTACTGCCACTTACTCTAAGTTCCCTTTGTGCCTTATTGTTTTCAGAACTGCTACCATATAAACGCATTTGCTTTCCCAAATATACTCTATCTTTAACATTGTGCTAACGTATTTCCAATAGGGATGAAGGGGAACAAAATACCAATTACATTTGCGACCCATCCATTATATAAGCTGTTTGTGCAAAACTAGCCATACAGATGGGGTAAAATAGATGAGGAGGAGTGGAGACAAAAGGAAGGATATTTCTGAAGACATTTCACCTTTTGAACCATCCATAATTCCACAAAGGTAGATAAATAATGACCGAACTCCCATTTGCAGCAGCAGCTCATAACCATGATATAAACTGATACAAAGTGCAAAATCTCCTTCAATTATGCCTTGATGTATTCCCTGCGAAAACAAAACAAACATATTAAATTAGGAAGTCAATAAGCAGCAGAATCATACTGCAATTCTTCTGACAAAAATAAGATTGACATCTGAGAAATAGAGCCAAAACACAAACTAATGCACAGTAGTCTGTCTATCAAAACCTTCAGGAAACAGGTTACACAATTCTTAATGATCAATGAAGGCAATCTCTTTCCAGCTCCAAAATGATCTCCAAAATACCTGTATTATCCTCCGGGATTAGCTCATTACTTTCTGATGCAGCAACACTCAAAATCTGACAGCTGAACTATCCATCAGTGTTTGGCAAAGTAAGAGATTTCTGGCACGTCTACCCAAGCTACAAAATTTAAGTCAGGAAAGTTGGCTTGCCTACTGTGAAATGTATTTCCCATTGGTTTTTTTAAGTCACACAGTCTTTTTTTTTCTTTTCTTTTTTAAGTTTGCAAAATTTGAACATTCCATGACAATTTACAGAAAAATAGGAACACTAATGTAGTTTTGAGGGGAAAGTATAAACTCGGCAGTCAATAATGACAATCTAAGTTCTCAAAACAATTTCAGTTTGGGAACTGAGTTCTTCATCTTTTCCTTAACTTTCCTATATTAGCATCAAGAAATGAGGAACAAGTAGGCTTATTTTATTCCAGGGCTAAAAATAGAATTGTTACAAAGGAAATCTAACATAAAATGTATCAGGAAACTTTGTATGCTATGGTATATTATTATTTATTGACTACTTTATTGAAGTGAAATAAAGACATTTACCACATTTTGTGAAGAAGGGTTTTTTCTGTATTGGTCTCTTGCTAGAATTATCTGGTACTTTGTAAGGCTGGGAATATCCCGCCTTGCTAAAACTCCTATTTTAATCAGGCGTCCAGCAAATGTTTCTAGCACCTGCAAAGACAACACAGAAGTATAAAAAAAAAAGATGTGAAGGTATGTGTATTTAGCCCTTTGAAGTAGTTTTATTTTTGCAGATCTTGCACAACAGAACATAAGCAGCTCATCTATTTTATTTGAAACATAGCGTTTTTCAAAACAAACTGTACTGATTTCTGAATAATTTGTTACTGTACCAGATGACAAGCTGGTGCTCTCCCTCACCGTAAGGTTCTCCATTATCAGAATGCTTCTAGGCTAATTTACAAAATTTTTTCTAAAACCTGCAAAATTTTTACAACTTGGTTCCCTGAAGATTTGTGCCCACCACCCTACCAACAAACATCCTCCTGCCCCAAGATAAACCCATATCCATCAAATAACTGAGAAGTGGAAATGCACACTGTGGTTTTGTAATTGCACAAGTACTGACTGAGCAGAGAGGAAACAAAATGGGATGGGTAAGCAGCTACTGAACTCACGCTGCAGCTCCTTCTCTTACTGGTAACCCTAACTTCAATGGCATTTTAGTCTCAAAAAAAACTTGTATTCAGCTTTGAGAACTCTATATTACCTCAGACAGAAGACTAGCCAACAGGTTAGAAAGTTGTGTGTGGAAGGGATGGGAGTCAGGAGATGTGAGCAGAGAGGAATGAGCATCCAGCAGATGGGCCCAGCACAGCAGCGTGCCCCATTTCTTTCAGCAGCCACGCCAAAAGACAATTTGTTTTTATGCATCACATGTAGCTGCTTTCCACATTGGTGGAACGAGGGAACTGACCTGCACTAATTCATCTTAATCCTGTTTTTCCTCTTTGTTTCTCTGCCTTAGGAGGTCGTGATTTTTTACACAGACTTAGCTTTGCATGAGCGCTAACTCTGTAATAATTGGAGTAATCAGATTTGTTCTATAAAAATTACTTACAATCTGTTGGCCCACTTGGCTAGTAGCACCAAAAACATCTTAGTGCACAATAACAAGCTTCTTCAAAGGCAGTCTTGACTTAGTTTGATAGCAGATAGTTCCCAATACCTGCTTACACGCATGCAGTGTTTCCCAAGTTTTCTAGGCATTTTAACAGCAGTTCAGCTGAACTGCACCGAGAAGGCCATAGCATAACAAAAGCCTAATGCCTTTACTGCTGTTCTTTCAGCCCACTGAAAATCAAATCCAACTGAACCAATAAAAACAGGTCTATCTTTCAGGCCTCAAACAATACCGATCTAAGTAAGTAAATTTTCAGTTTGCAAAGACAAAATGCCCTAACAGGAAAAGAAAGTCAACTGTAAAAGTGCAGTGCATGTTTAAGCACTAAGTAACAACACTCCATTTGTCCTCTTCACACATCTCGTGTATGCTGGGTTTTTAGAGCCTGTTAGGATGCATAAGTATTATTAACAGCACACTCTACTCATACCCTGTCAAGGCACTGGCAGCTTAGTTTAACAACTTTTCTCTGCTTGTTTTGATTGTCTTTACACTTTGGTATTTCTTTAGCTTCTTACTATAGTGTATAGTGCCTATGTGGCATTAAGTGGCAAATCCTGAGAAAAGGGATGGGAATAATTGCCATTGTCAGCTACAGAGGCATCAATCCCCCAAAGAATCAAAAATGCAAAGAGAACTTTGGAAGGGTGAAGGAAAACTTGTGAAAGCACCAGCCAAACTGGGGAAACAATGTGCTGGGGAATTTCCACACTGCCCACTCCTTGCCTGCAGGTCTTTCAAAAACAGCTAGCTGGAGTCAGGATGCTAAGCAGATTATAACAGATAAAGGCTGCTGAGAAATAATAGAAACAAAGCCTAAATTCTGAATGCTCTGGTGCATCTTAGGGTCCTCCTCGTCCCTAGTCTGGGCCTTCAGACTGGGATACCACATCTCAGGCAGCTTGCTGCTTTTGACCACAGGAACCCAGCTTGGCTCATCCACTCCCGGCTGGAAGGGAAACGGGCGATGCCCACAGGAGCAGCTGGGAGGCCTCTGGGAGCAGCTCCGAAGGCAGGACGGTGGTGAGGAGCACTGCCTGCTCACCTCTCTTGTGGGAGTTGATGTCAGACCAGCTCTGTGGACTGAACAGCCATCTGCGGCCACAGGGCCCCCAGGCACTTCAAACCCCTGTCTTCAGGTTTGCCTTGACCTACAGGTAAAGTACCTAAAGGGGCCTACAAGAAAGCCAGAGAGGGACTTTTTACAAGGGCATGGGCATGTAGGGATAGGACCAGGGGCAATGGCTTTAAACTGAAAGAGGGTAGATTTAAATTAGATGTAAGGAAGAAGGTTTTTTTGCTGAGGGTGGTGAGGCACAGAACAGGTTGCCCAGAGAGTTTGTGGCTGCCCCATCCCTGGCAGTGTCCAAGGCCAGGTTGGATGGGGCTTGGAGCAGCCTGGTCTGGTGGGAGGTGTCCCTGCCCACGGCAGGGGGTTGGAACTGCATGATCTTTAAGGTCCCTTCCAACCCAAACCATTCTATGATTCTATGATACAGGCAGACTGGGACACTGCCTCACATGGCTCCCCAGGCAAAGTAAAGCACAGTCGAGAGACTCCATACCAAATCATTCCTTCTAATTAAAACCAATGGATTAATTAGACCAAATAAACCACTAACACCAAGCAAACACCAACTGGAAGCTACAATATTGCTAGCAATTTCTGGAGGAAAGGGAAAGGAAAATACAGTCAAACATTCACCAAGCCACTTGGAAGTCTAAATGCACAAGAAATTAATTTCTCATATTTGGTCTAGTTTTAAGCATTTAAAATTCAAAACTTTGTCTTTTAATAAACAGTTTGGTATTGTTTTATTGGTTTTTGGATCTGGCCTGTATGTGACAAGCCACTTTAAAAGGACAGAGACAGAAATGTCTGTGCCAGCTTATAAAAAAAGGTGTCTTAAAAAAAAAAAAAAAAAATTAAAAATGTCGACCATGCAAGGGATAACTCAGTGCTTTTTATTTTAATGGGATACCACTGAAATAGCATTTTACCTTCCTATTAAACCCTAAACAGTTGGACATGAGGACACTAGAAATGCTGAAGATCAAGCTTAAACTGTATCTCAAGTAGTGGAAATGGAGTCAGTCTCTGAACACAAACATGTTTCTCTAGAAAAAGAAATTAATGTTTTCATTAAAAAGTAATGCCCATGTAACTATAATATTTCAGCACTGGTTTATTATCTCCTATACTTGTTGCATAGCTTTTTTTAAAAAGAAATTTCCATTACATGTACTTTTATGTCTCATCCCTTGACCTACTTTATAACATGTAAGAAAATTATATTGTCACTGTTTGCTCAATGTACACCCCTGTCTGATTTAATCAGCTTCTGCAAAACAAACCAAGGAAGACTATTATGAAAGACAGCAGGATCCAGTCACCTGGAGCTTCAAAACTAATAAGGAACAGTAAACATAACCTACTTAGAAGAGATACAGAAACAAGCACTACTCAGAGTGATTACATTTATCTTGCTTCCATACCTTTATTTTTAATTAAAAAGATAATACTTCTGGGAAGTCCGCTCGATCTTTCCAAAACATTTAAGAGTTATGTTACCCATTAAAAAACCAGAACTGTAGAATTAATTTAAATTAATTGCTTACTAGGACTCATGGCTTTTTCTCGCTAACTAAATTGAGTTCAAAAAGCTGATAGATTTACTACCAACACATAAAAGACAACTGGTAAAGCTATCCCATACTGCACTAAACTTGACATGACCATAAAGGTTTTTGCTGAATGAGGTATCTTCTGCAGCAAATCACACTGGGTTTTTTTGAAGCTTGTACCTGAGGTTCGCTTAAGATCTGCCATTTGGAGCTGCAAAGGACTACTATGTGTATTACAAGCAGAACTGGCAAGGCAAAGAACTGTTACTATTTCAGCTACACCTCACTAAAAACTGCTAATAACCTGTTTTCTCTTGGTGCAATATAAAACAAAGGCTCTAAACAAACGACCTGGCCTAATTATTTTACTGCAGATTTGCAAGCATTCTTTACCAAAGAAAAACAAGAAATCAGCCACACATAAATAACTGTTTGTAGTGCATTTCTTTCAGAGTACAGAAGGCAGGGTTTGAAAGAAACCAGCCACCAAGTAGACTGTATCTTCACAAAACAAAGACTCGAAAGATCCACTTCTATCCACAGGAAAGGTGAAGTGCCAGGAAGCTCTCCACAGCGCTCCCAGCCTCAACTGACAGACCTGACCAGGTTTATACAGTCACACTGCCCTTAAATAGAGCTGCCATCTCCCTTCATCTCCTTCCCCTGCTCTCCCAACTCAGCCGGCTCCAGCATTTTCAATGCCCAACATGCCACAGACCCCTTCCAAACACGCTGGGGCAGATGCAGAATTGGTGTGCAAGAAAATGAGACTACGTTGTCTGTCGGTGCACACCTAAGAGCTGTGCAGAAATGTTAATGTGCCCCACTGACACACTGCTCTGCCTTAACAAGGGACCACTACAGCCAGGAGCAGGGAAGTAGCACAAGCAGCTCCAGAACACAAGTCCAGATTTTTGTTGTGGTCATGCACCACATGGGCATCACGCTGCTTCTGCTCTCTGCTCCAGATTTTCAAGTTTTCAAGAAAGAGAGTCAAGGAAGACAAGAAAGGGAAAGAGGAGACTTATTCCAGGCTCTGTCCCTACCACCCACAGCTGGAAAGACAGCTCAGAAAGTGTATTTATCACAAGTCTTCACAACAGAGTTGTGATCATACTCTCCTGGGGGAGAGCAAACTGATTTTGCAGGAAGATATGAAATCAACCAAGCCCTTCTACAGCTCTAGGGAGCAGCAGTTCCAGTGAAGGTTAGATGAAGATCTAGAGCATCATTCATTGCTTTGTTTTAGGGCTGAAACTAGAAAGGTTTGGGTTTCCACAGAGTGTGCTACCTTGAGAAGTGCCAGTGCAGTAACCTAATATTCCTAAAAGTAACTTCCAGGACGCCCCAGGAACAAACCATGTTTAGTGTCCGCCAACTATAACTCCAGGTTGAGTGACTGTGTCTTTAGGCTCCATCAAAAAAGAAAGTACCCAGGGTCGTGAAGCCCAGTGGTGATCAGAGAACCGGCCAGCCTCGTGGCCGTGGGAGTACATCTCACGGATGTGCTAGGGCAGCTTACACATATCTTTTACCCAACTGTAAAGAAACTTTTCAGGCACAGGGAGTACATAAAGTTTACATACAGAGTGAGAACAGTTTATTGTAACATTTGATGAAGCTTCTCAAATCATAGTATAGTACATCAAAGAAGTGAAGGAGGACAATTATTAGCAGAGAAAAGAACATGGGTTTATGACAGGGAAAGCAACCGAGAAAGGCATTTGGAGCTATGACTAGTGCTCAGTTTTAGTTATTCTCCCTGTAAAACTTCAGAGTCATGACAAACAAACTCTAAACACGAGAGAGAAAAGTGTTATTTTGTGCAAGCCTTCTACTGACATTTTCTTCCCTTTCCAATACTGAAAATAAAGCAACAGGGACACAGCAGGGTACAGTGTTTTTAAGCTGATCTTATAATTCTCCAAAACCAATACCGATCAACCTAGTAATGATCGTGGTGCCTCTGAAAGTTTTGTTGTCAAGTTTATATTAACTCATTGAGACACTTCACAGTCTTCCCACTCTCCAGGGATCTGTTACACATTGAACATATACCCTTCCTCCCTGAAAGCTAGTATTCACCAAAAAGATAGAATAGTTTGTCCTCTTCTAACATCTTGTTTTTCTCCTATCACAGCATTTTTCATTTCTTAAAAGTTACCCAAAAAAAAAAAAAAAAAAAAAAAGTCAGAAAAAAGGTTCAGACCCCAAAATTCAGTTTGGATTTTTATGCCTTATTTTAAGAGTTGCTACCTACACAATTCTAACTGGTTCTTCATTTTGATAAAGGCAAAACACAATGAGATGGCATAGCCCTGGTCTGAGGAACAATGATCTCCAATGAAGTAAAAGAATTCAGAGAAGCAAAGTTCAATTTTGCAAACCTTTACATGACTACCTTTAAGGCTCCAGGTCATCAGTTTCAGCAAAATTACAGGTACAAGACCCATTTCTAGATCTACAGATATTTGCCAGCATACCGCCTCTTCTGCATTCCTTATACCCACACATGATTAGCACATCCACATGTAGTAGGCGAATTTCACAGAATTCAGGGATTGTCTGAGCATCAGCAACTTATACACTCTTCAGTCATAAACAAAAAATAAATGTTCTTTTAATACTTGCACTATATAAATATTATTCTACTGTTAAATAAAATACTTTGCAGACAGCTGTCAAGCATACTCTATGTGAACACTAAAAATGAAGAGAGCAATGCGAAACCCATGCAACCTTAAGAGTATTTATGTATGACATGATATACAGGTTAGTGTTACGATGATATAGTACTTATTGGCAAACACCTTCCGTGATTCATCACACAGGTGGACAGAGCTGAATCAGCCCTTTGCTTTCTTCTTGATCTTTATTATTCATCTGCCTTACTTTCTGCACATGACCTAATCAACACCCTAGATACGAATACCCTCTCTCACCTTCTCCCTGGTCTCATCACTGTGTCACTGAATTGCCCCAAACACCACGGGCAGCAGAGCCCCCTATTAGTCTTGTGCAGGTACAGAACATCCCCAAAGATGTAAAATTGCACCATCAAGAGGCTGAACACCTTGCCAGGCTTCGCAGGAACTTTGTAGCAAAATCAGACAGCTGGATCTCAGTCTACTATTTTTATCAGAAGTATTCTTCTTCCAGTAACCCACTGCTATATTTATGGCATCTATAGACTTTCACAGCAAGTGAAGCAAGGCTGTTATGCAGATCAACCTCATTCATAACACGGCATACAATAAGTACTGCAGAACATTCTAACAAATTATTCAGCTCCCGGTAGGTGACATAAAGGTCTTGAAAAGAGGATATGTAGTTACACAAGCTACACCTTGAACATACAGATGAACACATCTGAATTTGGGGAGGTAACTTCACAAATGTATTAAGTGTTCTTGTGACCCTCCCGCTCACCTGATACACTGTATTTATTTAAATAAAAGGAAGATTTTCTCACTTTCCTGTTTCCCCGCCCAAACCGGCATACATAATACCCCCAAAACCAGTCTGATTTACATTCACATGGTATCCTACATCAAGTGTCAATGAGACATCAAAGCAAGTGTGAGACAAAGGGAAAACAAGCTAAACACACACCTCTTACGATCGATCGCCATCCTTCCCATCCATCCTGTCAGCCCACCACGTATCGGCGCAGACAACAGCGGACACAGCTGGAAGCGTCGTCTTGCTGCTCCGGTGCTGGACCGCACCGACTTGCGGGACTGCAACCATGTGCCAACCTGTTCTTACCGCTATTTTCAGGGCAAACTGTTTGACCTTGAGCATGAAATAAATGCCGAGTTCAGTAACGCGGGTTACCTCACTTTTGGGAAAACGCAGTTATTTTGGATTGAATTTTCTGGTTTGTCTTAAAAATACAGGGTTGAACTTGGCAGCATCCCTCCCTATTACCGCCCAGCGCGAGGTGGCTCGTCGCCACGCTACACGCCGGCAGCGGGGCAGGACCCCGCGTCTGCCTCCGCTCCGCTCCCTGTCCTCACCTGCAGGCTCCTCCAGCGTTCTCTGCCGCAACTAGGGAATTGGCTTGGTAAAGTGAAACTCGCGACAACAGGCACGTTCTCGTGCACCGCACCTGTCCCCTTCAGGGGTTCACAGACATCAGGTTAAAAACTTGCAGCTCCACCAAACTCAGTCTGGTGACCACCGGCTCCTCTTCCACTTAAGGACAATCGTTCCTAAAACCGCAAGCTAACACCACCTTTTCGTGACACGCTGCAACTGGTCAAAGTACAAGAAACATCTTTCTCACAGAAAATGTTGATATTTATGCCTTTCATGCTTCAAAATATATCACATATAGCACACATGGAAATTTGCTCACAGACCTCTAAATAAGCTAGAATAAATGATAAAAATTGGAGAAAGCGATAAGCAACTAAAAATGTTCTGCTACAGGAAAGAGCTGTAACTTTGAAATTCTACCAATTTTAATGGAATGATTTTAAGAATCCTTCAGTTCAAACAGCTAAAAGCAGCTGTAAATTCTCCACAAAACTCTCGAGCCAATTCCTGCAAGGTTATTTTGCTCTCTAAATTATAAAAGTAAAAAGTGGGAAGCAGGAAAAAAATTTCCTCTCTCCTATTCTGCAAAGGTGTAGCTCTTTTTTTTTTTTTTAAAAAAAAAAGGAAAATATGTTTAAATTGACTGCCCTCCTTAAGAAATTAATAAGCAGTTAAAGCCCTATTCAAGGTAAACAAAAATGTTCCAAAGAAAGATGCAACTTCTGGAAGGTACAACATGGATCCAAAACGATTACTAATAGTCTCAAAAGAAAGCAGGCTGGAAGAATTATACAGCATTACAGGTCATCTTTTCACTCAAGGGCTTCCATAGTCACGGGACTTAAACACCTCTCTGACTGTAGCTCTTTAAAGTGATCTTAAAAACTAATGAAAAAAATGAGCAGATTAGAATAAAAAAATTATTCCTCCCACCCCCACATCATATAAGCTGGAATAGGACAGTGTGAATACACTTCAAAATTTATGATTCAGGTTCTGCGAAATAATTTCACAGTTAACTTCTGTCTGCAATTGCAAAAGAAATGGTTCTGGTTATCTACATTTGCAGCAGTACAAATAATCAAAACCCTTGAATCCCAGACAGACTCCTGTGCATGCAGGATAAAGGAAAGTGAACCGCAATATATGAAAATTCAAGTTTATGTTTCAACAAAAGCTCAAGTGCATTTAAGAATGAATACTTATCTAGAGAAGCTGTCACTCATGCTTTGGGTCCTATCATTAAAGAGGAAATAATCATTTAAAGACGCACACTCTCCCAAGTAAAACTGGAATTTGAAAGTTATGATGAGAAAACACTACGTTACAACTTCCAACAAATTATTTTTTAGTTTTCAAACCTGTAAATTAATCTGGCATTAGCTATGTATTTCTATATTTATGAACTGCTTGGAATTTGGCTATATTTTTGTTGTCATACTAATCAGGATGCAAATTATACCAACTCTAATATTTTAATTATTGAGCTTTAGGGAAGGAGGGAGAGAACATTGGAGTATGTATGGAAACTGTATACTCTCCTCTATTTGTTTCCTGATCTTGTCAAATCTTCATTTAATTGTAAACAAGTTGATTCGCTGCTAACCTGAGCTATCTTGCATCAAGATTTTAAGCAAATAAATAAGTGTAAAAAAAATGCAGATATTATAAATTAGGGCAGACAAATCTGTATCTAGACTCATGCCTGCAAAGAGCATTCTATCAATATAGTGAAATGCTAATCTCCTAATTAACAACCTAATTAGGTAATTATGGCTTTGCAGAGGGATGCCTAAATGAAATATGACAACATGGTCACCTCTTTATATGGCACCTGTGGGCCTTTTCAGCTGTCACTGCAAAGAGTGCAATATCAATTTGAACAGATGACAAAGTGTTGTCATTTTTCATTCTGATATTGTACTGAATGGTTTGGATAGAAGCAGTTTAGAAAAGCGGCATCTTGCCTGGTTTTTGCCTAATCTAAATATGTGCAAACACTTTGCTTAATTTTTAATGTCTGTAATTATGCTTATTTTTTCATACTGGCTAGCAAGCATTACCTAACACACATTACATCTGCAATGTCATATTGCGATGACCCAGCACACTGGAATCCCTACTACCTAATTTCACAGCATGTGTTCATGAGAATTTACTACCCAGAAAAAATATGAGTATTTGAGTTCATTTTTAAGGCTTAACTGCCGATTTTAAAATAACAAACCAAAACCAGAGTACGTTTTAAATAACATATTAAAAATTCCATTTTATTTTTATTCCTGATGAACACTCTTTTCCAGAAATGGGGAACAGCAGTCACTGTCCATGAGTGGGTGAAGCTGACAGTACTTTTGCTTGCACAGGAAGCTGTAAAGGAATACTTTCAACAATGGCACAGCACTTTTACACGGAACCATGATTTTTCATTCATACGCTTAAATGCTTTAAAGACAACTCATTAAGCTTTAACATTCCTAAGATGAACAAATAAAATACCTACTTGCAAAGAGGAGGATAAAAGCGTAGGCTCGGACTCATCGAATACTAGACTAGGACTTCTATTTTGGCTCTTCTCATTGTGGTATTCAAGAGCCTAAAAAACCCCCATAAATCTTACAAACACCTATACAAACATCAATCTTTTAAAAAAACCAACCAACCAAAACAAACCCCATACCATCAAGTTTCAACATTTTACCTTTTTTTGCCTGTATAATGTTGAGAGAGATGCCACGTTTTTTGGGTTTTCCTGAGCAATACGCACTAGCTATGCCTACACCACAGTTAGCAAGCGAGCAGGGAGGTATGGCATTATCCATCAATTGCCTGGATTTCACTCAAACAGCTGCTTTGTAAAGCCTGCCTGGATGTGCTGACGCCAAACTTGAATGAAAGGTGTTCTAAGCACGTGAAGGTCCACAGCTTTAAAGAGCTTGCTCTGGGCAGACCCAGGAAAAAGCCTGGAGACTTGCTGCAGCTCCAGCCAGAGTAGGGATCCTCAGAACAGCAGCACTGTAAAAGTACCACGAACGCACTTGCTGGTCCTCGACACTGATGTGCAGTTGGGTTCATCCAGCTGGAACCCCTGTCAGCTACCTGACTGCACCAAAAACCCCACCTGTATTTGTTTGAGCCAATTCATTAGTCTACTCTCGAAACTTTTATACTGCTATGCAACTGTACCATCAAATTTTTAACCAAAAAGAACATAACCCCTCCAAGTATCTGACACAGTTTCAGAATTAATATTTGTGAATTCCTGTCTTACAACAGGACTATCAGAAAAAACAAATGTCAGATGTCACCAAGTGTATATTTATCTTTGCTGGATAACTTGTTTTTGTAGTTTAGTCTAAACTGGAATATTTTAGTGGTTTTCAAACATAAAATAACCCTTTCTCCCTGTAACAGTATTCCACGTATAGCTTTTCAACACGGTATCATGTTTCAGTCCTAGAAAAAAATGTAACCATAGATTATCATGGCATAACCTTAAAAGTATTTTATATGAAGAGTTCATTTTATATACATCAACAGTAAGAGTATACTCATAAACGTAGATTCTAAATCTACATGTAAATCTAAATGCAGACTGTAAATCTAGCCATGAATAAAACTTACTGCAATGAACACAGTGGTAAACGGGAAATGAAAGGGATACAGAAGAAGAGTAGACTACTAGATTTTAATAAAAGTCTTTTGTTCTCAATATTGATTTCTTTTTTTAATTTAAAAATAATAATTCCTGGCAACTTTTCTCTATGATCCTACTTTAGTTTACCAATATTATCTCTAATTCCTATCTATAGTTGTTCTCATCTGAGCTAATGATAGGTCAGCATTTATTTTCTTCTTTTATGTATTCTTTAGCATTTATTTAAGAAACAGAAGCATATACCAAAACAAATAGGTTTGTATTTGACATTTTTTTCAGTTTGTTGCCATTCTACTTCTGATTGCATGAAAATATTTTTATTGTATAAAAAGGATGATCATAATATTATTTTTTCATAATATAACAGGGTGCAAGCTGCTTCTGATTTCACAAATGTTCATGAGAATAACACCTCCTTCAAAAACTCCCAAGGCTTCGAGCCCCTTTGGGACTCTTTTTCAAATGTTACTGGACAGATTCACATTTCTTCAACAATAGATGAATCTCCCTTTCCTCTGGCTTTTAATTTTTGTCTTGACAAATTTTCGGCCCATCTCCTTCAAGAGCACACAAAAGATATTCAAGGAGCTTGTTTTGCTTTCAGAATAACTGACTTAGATACAGCCTCGAGCCATAAAGAAACAAGGTAGGGATACCCTTGTGCTGTCTAGTAAAAGACACTGAGTTTATATAGAACAAATAGCTAGATATCACATTTTAATAAAGCTTCTCAACACGCACACACATAATTAATATTAAAACGCATACTGTGGTCTTTTTGTTAGAGTTACTGTCTAACAGAAGAGTCCTCACTTGGTCATTTCTGATAAATGGAGAACTGCAGTAGCAAAACCTAAGGCTCACTGCCAGGCACATCTCAAACATAAGGCAGTGTCACACCCATGAACCACCACAATACCAATGACACAAATAGTTTGCGGTACCGATGACCCTGCAATAGCATTCTGTGTGCTACCAGGACCAGCACTGCTACATTTCTGCTTCCACACCCCTACACCCCAAAGCTCACAGCCTGTCCCTTCCAGCAGCTAAAAGAGAAGAACCAGAGAAAGCCTGAGCTCTCCCTCCACCTTCCTCAGCAAGCACCACTTGTCGATCTCCAAAGCAAAGTGTCGAACAGAGCTGCCACACAGGAGATCTGCTGGTCCTACACGGGGCTGCCTTGCTGTTGGGGGGGTGCGGCTTGCATCCTGTTTATTCGCTGTCCCATTTGTTAATATAACCAATCTTTCCACACGAGGGTCTATTCTCACAGTCACAGCTTAGGAAGGTTGGGAAAATTTGCTAGGTAAAACACAGATCGTTCTGCCAAGCAGCTTCATCTGCTGAGGTCTTTGCTGATCAGCTGTTACACACATTTGTTATTTGTTGCAGCTGGGTGAAAACAGTTAAACCAAAACAGGTGATGAAAAGATGTAATAAGACAGACCTGAAACTCAACTGTGAAAGTAATGTACTAAATTGGTTCTAATTCTCTCCACTTCAGTTATTTCTGTACAAGTCTATATGGAGACAGTGATCTCAATTTTTTTTAATCTAACCCAAAAAAGTGTCCGTGAACAGATTTGTTCTGAATTTGAAAAAATAACTGAGAGAGTTTAATTCCCAACCTTGCATCTACCTGACACTCCCCAGAAACCTAAAATCATGTAGAACACACTCAGAAAAGCCAAGTTTGGCTCTAGCATTTCTCATTTAGATGACTGCTAAACTCCCACTAACACCGAAAGCAACTCTTACTGTGGCATCTCCTAGAAACCACTTCTCTCTCCCTCACCAATGCTCCTGCAGCGAGAAGGCCAGTTCTGATCACCACTCGCCACACGCGTGAAAAAACGGGAACGCAATCCAGCAGCACATTCAAGCGTGACCACGCTAAAAGGGCTCATCTGGCAAACGCCCAGGCGGTCAGGGCATAAGGCCAGAAGAGACCCCAAGGCAGGCTGCGGGCCTCCAGCTCCCGGTCAAGCGTGGGGCATTTCCAGTGCAGCCCCTGGCGTTCCCTCAGCCCTCTGCCTGCTCCATCACACGCCCAACTCTTAATATTTTAGCCACGCGTTCTACTTACCTATTTTTCCCTCCAAACTCTACTGTCGGACGCTCATTCGACCGGCTCTGTTTACCCCCTCGCTCGCAGGAGGACGTTACTCCTGCCTCGCCGCTCAGGAGGGGCAGAGGCCTGCAGCCCCCCGCGGCAGCGGGCAGGCCCGTCCGCGGACGCACCGGGAACCCTCGGGGGCTTCTACTCCCAGGAACATCTCTCCGGGACTGGAAAGGCTCACGCGTCCTTCCCTGTGACGCGTTACTCCATCCCGCGGATTTACTACAGACTTTTATTTGGAGAGATAAAGGAAGGGTTACAGCACGGAGCGTCGCTGCCTCGGCCAACCAGCGGGACGCCCCAGGAGAGCCGCCGGACCCGCCGCCGGCCGGTACCGGGCAGGCACCCCCCGCAGCCGGGCCCCGGCCCCGGGAAGGCTGGCGAATCCCTCGGGATATCGCAGCACCACGGGCCCAGGTGTGGGGCCATACTTGGCTGCGCCGGGCCGCGACCC
>JAVJGG010000040.1:21700872-21713115 GCA_035590195.1 Aviceda cuculoides
ATACTGAACTCAAAACACAGCACTGTACCAGCTACTAGGAAGACAATTAACTCTATCCCAGCTGAAACTGGGACACTCCTGCAGCCCTACACCTAATCTACACCATCGCTGACAACGGTTTGCACTTAAAAGCAAGTTATGGATTCAGTCATTAAGGCTATTACTTCACTAAGCAGTTCATGGGGTTTGCAAAAACTTTAAAGAAAAAAAAAAGCCATTATTCTTTGGCTTAAGTTTCATACAGAGCATGTTTTCTGTGCAGACATTTACACCTCTGTGTGGAAACCCTAGGGCTCTGCAAACCACGGGGCGGCGCACCAGAGCTCCAGAAAACACGTTCCAGCCCTTCATCACCCTTATATTGGTGACCTGGAGTTTTAATTATTGCAGAACTTAAAATTAACCCCTTAAAAATCTTCTAGTCCTAAAAAAAAAGACTCTCCCCCCCCACCACCCCAGGGGCCTTTCACGTTTCTCGCCCTTGCCTTCCAGCTAAGCAGCCTCGATGTTTGCGGCTCCTCCGAGGCGACCCCCGAGCCCCACGCACCCCGGAGCGGAGCAGACCCGGCCCTGCCGCCGCCCTACCTGTCATCTCGGCCATGTGCCGGGCCGGGATGCCCATAACGCGGGCGCAGGCTTCCATCTGCTGAGCCACCAGCGGCTTGGTAGGGGCGAGGAAAAGCACCTTGCCGGAGGGAAACCAGCGGTAGAAGTTGTACATGACGACGGCGGCCACGAAGGTCTTACCCAGCCCGGTGGGCAAACAGACCAGCGTGTTCCCCAGCAAGGCGGCTTGGGCCATGCGCAGCTGGTAGCCGCGCACCGGGTAGTTAGTGGGGTAGACCCAAATGGATCCCGCCGCCTCACAGAAACCCGCCACCGGGCTCGGGTGGGCTGCCACCGGGCTCGGGTCCGCCGCCGCCGCGGCCGCCACCAACAGCAGGTCATCATCTGCTTCTTCCTCCTCCGCCTCCTCCTTCTCCTTCGCCGCCTTCCCGCTCGCCGCCCTCCAGGCCTGAGGTAAAGTACGTTGCCGCCCGCCGCTCATCCTCCCTCAGGGCGCCGCCGCGCCGCGCGCCTCCCGCCCGCTCTGAGGTAACACGCGCCAAGGCGCGGCGCCCTCCATTTTCTCTCGTCGCCGCCGCCGCCGCCGCTTGAAAACCCCGCGGGAGCCGCTGGGAAGGTTGGGCGGTGCGTGAGGAGGAGGAGGTGGCGGCGGCGGGCGGGAAAATGGCGGCGGCGACGGCGGGTCCGGCGCAGCCCTGGAGCGCTGAGGAGCTGCGGAGCGAGGCGCTGCCCAAGAAGGATATCATCAAGTTCCTCCAGGAGCACGCAGCCCAGGCGGTAAGGGGTGGGCGGTGGGGTGTGTGTGTGTGTGTGGAGGGGGGGGTGTTCTTTCTGCTACTCAGCGGCGTGTCTTGCAGTTCCTGGCGGAGCACAAGCTGCTGGGGCAGGTGAAGAACGTGGCTAAGACGGCGAATAAGGAGCAGCTCATCGCGGCCTACACGCAGCTTTTCCACACGCAGGTGCGGGGCCGGGGGCTGTCGGGGGGGGGGGGTGGCGGGCGGGCGGGCGCTGGTTGACGGCTGCCGCCCCTCTCCCTCACCTCAGCGCTTCAAGGGCACGGACGGCGCGGAGAAGGCGGCGGAGAAGGCGAAGCCCGCTAAGGCGGAGGAGGCCAAGGGGAAAGCGGCGAAGCCCGAGGAGGCCGTGGAGGAGGTCGGTGCGGCACCCCCGCCTCGCGTTGTTTGGGCGATCGCGTGGGGCAGCCAAATTAAGCAGGTCTTCCAAAACCCGGTTGCAGCAAGACGGCTGGTGTTTGTGCCGTGCCTGAACCTTAAGCTGCTTCTGTAACTTGAGTTAGTGATGGGCCCTGTGCATCTCTCCCAAAGCTTCAGTCTTTGCAGAAAACTGCGCCAGCCCTGCTACATTTCCCCAAATATCGCAGCCCTGCAATAACACAGGGACATGCCATGCACTAGCGCTGCACGTGTTCATTCGGTGCCTTGAACTAGGTAGCTGTTCGGTCTTGGGTGTAGTTGGTCTGAGACTAGTTAATGCAGCAGTCATAACTCTGTTTTTATAAACTTAGGGGCCGCCAAAGTATACAAAATCAATTTTAAAGAAGGGCGATAAAACCAACTTTCCGAAGAAAGGAGACACTGTTCATTGCTGGTATACAGGAAAACTACAGGATGGAACAGTCTTCGATACCAATATTCAAACAAGTAAGGTCATATATATACCGCTTGGCTTTTGTTGCAAATGCATGTAGAGGAAATTAGCCGGGCTCATTAAGCAACCTTGGGCAGGCATTTGCTTGTGGAAGGTGTGCGTGGCGGGAGTCCTCACAAACTGCTTTTACCATCGTCTCGTTGAGCTGACTGGGGGTGTCCCTGCAGCCCACTCCTGGAGCCTTATTTTTCCATGAGGTAGGGCAGGGCAGTATTTTAGGACTGCCTGGTGTCAAGTGACACTGCTGCATCTTGCCAGACCTCACGTTAGGCATTCTCCAGGCTGTAGATGATGTGTAATGTGGGGATTTAAGCAGTGCTGAAACTACTTTGGAGGAAAGATGGTTCCTGCTCAGGGAGTTTCCCTTATCTATGGAACTCAAGCACCAACAGTGTAGTTAGCATCTCTAAAAAGGCAGGTCTTGGTGTATTTCTACAATAAACCCTTAAACGTGGAGGTGCTGGCAGGAGAGTGATTTGAAGTAGTCTGGTGTACCGTATCCACCGCGGACAAGTCTGCTGGTATTTTTGTGTTTCTCAATCAGAATATTTAAGTATATGAAATTCTGAAATCCTAGAAATGCTTTTCCAGCAGTGATGTCCAACACTGAGAGGAACAGCAGGGCTGTCACCGTAATACTGTCTCTGAGTTGTCATACTTGTTGTATGATATTGTACGTTACTTGTTGACTTTTTTTGCTTCAATAATGTGTTTATGACTTGCACTATCAATTTTAGTAATTCAGAAATGAGCCTTTGAGGTTCTCTGGATCAGTATCTGAAAGGTGCTCATCAACTTTAGCTCTTGGTGCAGCTTGAACATTTAATAATGTTTTTAGTGCACAGCACTAAATTTTCCCCACAAAGTCTGATAGTGGGCTAAATATAATATTATAAGAACAGGTATTTATATAAAGCATGATCATAGCAGTAATTTTAGACAGAAGTATGGTATATACTGGTGTGATGTTAAAGCAAATCAACATAAAACTGTTTTTCAGGTTCAAAGAAGAAAAAAGCAGCCAAACCTTTAAGTTTCAAAGTTGGCGTAGGAAAAGTAATCAGAGGTGTAAGTAAACCATTAATGACTCCCTCAGAATCCAAAAAGAGTTTCCATTCTGCAGGATTTATGACCGGGGTGCAAATTCTGAGCTGCTGTTCTTGTTTCTTGTGGAGGTAAAAAGGCAAGTTGAAAGCGTTTACATCCACAGGATGTAATACTTATTCTTGACGGATGCATTCATCCATCTGCAGTGTCATTCCTCTCGTTAAGTAGTGTGTGGAAAACAGCGTAACAACTATGTGTTCCTCAGGACAAGCACAGCCTCTTGCTCATGTCTGTCTAGTGCTTTGCACAATAGACAAGATTATCGGTTTCCCAGGGCTCTGTCAATCACTGCGTGCATTCAGTGTTCTTTCGTCTGTCAGAAGGTTGTTTTCTCTCTGCATCTTTTTTGTATTTATCTCGGTGCCTCTTCACACATAGTTCAGTTCATCCATTAACTCTGAACTGGATGCTGAAACTCCAGATTCCTCTGGCTGTCGTGTGCTGAAATGAGTTGCAGTTTGATGCTATAACTCCTCTGCTTTGTCCAGCACCGAGAGCTAAAGTACTGCAGGTGGAAGCTCTGAATATGCAGGTAGACTAAAAGCACTCAGTAGAAGAGTCAAGCATTCTGCACGCCCGTCTGTTAGCTTACATCTTGAAGTCACAGACACTGGTGCAAACTTGTTGCGTGGGGGAGATACCAGCGTATGTGCACAGCAAATGAGGTGCTTAACTCTTACCTCGCTGCTGCTGAGCCACTGATGAAGTTCATGGCTGCCTGCGCAAAGTAAGTATGCAAGGAGGATCTTACGCTTACCTGACTTGAAAAAACCAACCAAACCCAACCCAGCATAATTTTCCATGCTGCTGCTGTGCAGGAAGAAAGCCTTTATGGGTGACGGGATTGGAACTTGGAAGGGGAAAATGTCCCTGGGCTTGTGCCCAGTACTGCAGAAGCAGCAGTCGCCTGGGTTTTTCTTCAGTCTCTTGGCACAGCACTCTGTGTTTGTGTGGGTGCCAGATTTCTTCCTTGAGCAGCTACAGGACAGGAGCAGCAGCTGTTCATTGTGAAATGTTGGTACGGTGCTGAACTGAACACCGGCTTTGGGCAGTGTGAGCAAGTCTTGAACAGGGACAAGGACTGAAATAAAATTAGTCTTTAAGCATCAGCCTTAAATGCACGCTAATCCATTGATGCTGTGGAATGGTAAGGAAACACGAGAGAGACAAACCCCTTGGAACAGTGCGTTCAGTAGTCCGCTGTGAAACGCTGAATACTTGCTTAGAAACAAGCAAGTTACTTCATGGGTTCACTAATGTGTTTACCACAAAAAAGCACAAACCTGCACTGCGAAGTACAGTACAGGCTAGTGTGGGAGCAGAGAACATCGGCCAAGGGGGAGTGTTTCCACAAATAGAAAGAGTGTGAAACAACTGCACAGCGTACTCTGGGGTGGGTGAGCGTGCTGGAGAGAATGATGTGGCACTGCGCAGGTGTTCATAGGAGGAAATCGGAAAAGCGTTACGATGTGCACATTTTGTTAAGCTCTCTAAGACTGCTGTGTTCTTTTGTTGTTTTCGTTTTGTTGTGTGCTTTTAGTGGGATGAAGCTCTCTTAACAATGAGTAAAGGAGAGAAGGCTCAACTGGAAATCGAACCTGAGTGGGCGTATGGCAAGAAAGGGCAGCCTGATGCCAAGTATCCTTCCACAACCAATTACTCATTAAGTAACCTGGAAATGCTTGCTGGAATAAAGTGCTCTGTGGACAGGGACATAATGGCGGGAACATTCACTTGTTACTCATAGCAGGCTTAGAGCATTAACAATATAAAAAAATCCAGTGAACTTAATGAATGGATGGATGCAATTGCCCATTTGTTTTAAAGAAAAGCTCCTGCAGGCAGTACTGCAAAGGAGAACTTGGTATTGTTCTCTGCCTGCTTTTTTACTCTGGCTGCTTCCAAATGCTTATTCCTGCAGCACCAGTGGGGACGCTAAGCAGTGTAGTAGGGAGGTGGGAGGAAGGCTCTGCTGCAACTGGAGAGACCGCAGCGAAATCTTGGCTAGAACTGGTCCTGGGATACCACCGAAATAGGGGATTGAGTGAGTGATCCTGCCTTGGGCAGTCATGGTTTTTTTACCAGCGTGCTTCCAGAGGAAGGGAAGCAATGTTCTCTCTCACTCGAATCCTATGTCATACTAACTTAAAGGACCGTCTAGACATTCTTTTTTCCTCTCTAGTACCATAGGACAGTCTAACTTCCTCCCAGAGGGAGACCAGCAACTGTGTCCCAAAAATAGGCAGGTGCTTTGCAGTTTGGGTGAGACTCAGCTGCTCATCTTCAGCGGAATGGGAGTAATGAGAAGCATGTCGTAGTAGAGGCATATCTGCGGAACTGGTGCTGAAGGTCTCACAACAACTCGAGTTGGATGGTAGCCGCAGTTCCGTACCAAACCCAAGAGGTTCAGACGGGTCAGTGAAATATAAAACTGACACGTGAGAACAGGTGGTAACTCGCTTAACCCTGGCCCATGGGGTAAGGGGGCGGTGGGGGTTCTGCTTCTGAAGCTTCCTTAACGTGCACAAAAAGGATTCCACCAAATGCAAAACTTTTCTTTGAAGTGGAATTGGTGGATATTGAATGAAATGAAGAGTTTCCTTCACTGTTGGGAATCCATTTATGATCAAGAAAGCTTCTGACAATGCAGTTTTGCTCTTGTAACTTCAGGATATAGTTACAACTGTGGCCTTGTATCGAAATCAAGTTTGTTCTCCCTGCCCCCCAACTGCTGTACAGTAACATACCACTAAAGAAAACATAGTTTATACATGCAAGTGACTTCACTTTCTTGTGTGTACACTCACTTTAACACTTTCTCTTACTATGGGGGAAAAATGGCATAGGGCTCCAGCAAACTGTTAAAGGAGAAGTAGACCCATCTGGAAGGGCCAGGACTGTTTTTATTACCCCTTGCCCTACTGCGTGATCATTTACTGAAAAGCAGCTACTTCGATACCCGGCTCGAGCCTTCAGCAGTCCACTTCCCCTTCAGCTTTATCTTCTGTGGAGCTGCTGAGTTTTACAACAGCACTCGCCCAACAGTCTTAGTTAACCTAAAATATTAGAAGAGAGGAAGAGGAAAAAATTTACATTTGTATTCTAGGCATTGCCTAAGTTGGGGGTGGGGGGAAGGCAATTCCACTGCATTTCTCCTCTAAAGGTGTTTTATAGAAGTGTCAGGCATGATGCCCAGCCCCATCTTGAGTAGAACCACCTGCACCCCACGCATTCCTGAGGTGTTCCTGTACCACAGCCACTGCAGTTTGAACAAAACTGGTGATGAACCGAGACTCTGCCGCTCTTACTCCTGAACAAGGCAATCCAAGAAAGCTCAGAGGACTACTGAATTCCTTGCTTTTATTACAAAAATGGGAATGATCACCTTGATCAAAATGAAAAAAGTTTGCTCACACTGTGTACATGAAAAACTCTAAATACAAAAATCATCCCAAACACAGTTTGTGCTTTTTAGAAAAGAATGCAACATCATTTTGCACTGCATTTTAATTTGTGACCCCCACATAGAATAGAAAATGCACGTCGCAGCGTGCAAAGGCTGCCGTCGTATTCTGAAGAGTTTCGATCGTAACCACATAAACAAAGGAGTCGGGGATTTGCTCGCTGGGGCATGGAAGAGATCTCGTGGTAGAGCAGGTGGTGACGTTCCGGCTGGAGAGCAGAGCAGGAGAGGACAGCCTTGCTCCTGAACTGCCAGCCCTCCCGACCTGCGCCGTTCCTGCAGCAGCCGTGGTGGCCAACACTGGTCAGCAGAACAGCTTTGGGGAGAAAAAAAAAAACCAGAACAAAACCCCTACAGCTTTACTGATTAAATCTATGGAATCATTATGAGACCAAAAAAAATTCTTCGGATATCTCCATAAATTAGTGCAGGGAATTAAAAAAAAAAAAATGCATTTATGGTAAACTAGAATTGTACAGAGATACCATTTATCGGTTACCGGCACACAAATCTTGCTTCACACATACCCTGTGAACATCAGCTCATTTCACATGCAAAAGACCAAAAAGCAGGTATTACAACAGTTCTTTCACATCCCTAATTTAGAAAAATATATTTTTTTTTATTCCATCTTTGTTGAAACTGTGGCACAGTGAACTTCACTCACTCTTCCAATCAAGTCGGATGGTAATACTGTCCATAATTCCATGCGTTCTGGTAATTGTACTAGAAAAAACAAAACACAACACATAACAGCGTTAAGTCAGGCCGCCCATGCTCCACGAGGATACCTGATAATGAGCTGTCTGTCCTTCCCAAAAGGCACAGGTAAGTCTGCCCTTCTGTAACTGGGGCGGTTCTGGTGGCGGCCAGTGCCCACGTCCCACCCGGAACGTTCAGGTCTCAGTACCCCTTTACCGAGGCTCCGCAGGCAGCCCGTGCCTCGCTCCGGGTGGAACACATGAGGGTGTTCCTCTGCAGGGCCAGGCCTGGGAACTCCTGACCGCCTGGAAGAGCCCCGGGAAGTCAGCTTTGTTAGGGAGGCAACGCTGGCGTGTGGTTCAGCCCAGGGTCAGAGCTACACCAAGGGTCAGCGCAGAGCCTGGTACCATTGCCTGTCGTGTTTTTAGTCGCTTAATAAACATGCATGGGGTAAGTCTTCCAATAAAGGACAGGTCAGAGGTTCGCTCTTGCTCCTCAGATCCCCTCTTTAGTACCTGCTCTACAGCTCTGCATCACTCCCCCTTCAACAGACTCTCGTAAGAGGGAGGAAAAAGAGAGGGAGCGGAAGGTAACGAAGCGCAAATTGTTTCTGTTCTAGCTGCTCTCAGCACGCCCCACAAGATGGCAGAGCCTGAACAGACAGCTCAAGTGCCCCAACACTACTTCCTTTGAAGCCATCGGTTTGCAGCTAGCAGAAACCGTCACTGAGGCAGTCCCCATGGTCCTGCTGCAACCAGCTGTACCCCAACTATCCCAGCTGAGCCTAGGTAGGCATTCAGCCATGTAACATTCTCGGGGTAACACGAACAAATGTCTCCATTCCCTCAGAAAGCGTTTCTGTCTGGTACTCTCGAGCAGACTGTGAAACGCATGGAAGGCAGACAGTGATGGAGTTACCACGTCAACCACAGGGCTGAGATCTTCCTTGACACTCCAAGTCTGCTGTTCCCACAGTTCTGTGCCTGAAAACTTGGGGCGTTTTTCCTGGCCTAGTGCTGAGCAGTTTCCCCACGCTGGGTGAGACACCTTTCACTGCCTGAGTTTGGAAAGAACACTTGGCCTTGACGTGGGCAATTCTAAACCACAGGTACACAAGGGCTGGTTTGTGTACCATCTGCAAACACTGTTCTCGGGGGCTTTCTAGGCTCCTTGCAGTCTAAACCACAGTGTTCATTAAACTGCTTCAGCGAAAGTTTTGGTTGGACAACTTCGACTCACAACTGAGAATAAGCAGCATTCCATCCCTGCAGCATGTCACTCTCGCCCCAGCCAAGGGGGCACCAGCAGCACCCACCCTTACCAGTATTAATCTCGCACAGAAAGGCAGGTGTTGAAGCTCTGACTTTACAACCTGCCCCGTGGACAAGTCAGAGCACAAAAATGGACTGTCAGTCTAGAAGCAAGCAGAACCGGTGCTGGAGGTTACTGCTGCCACAAGCAGGAGGAGAAAACCAAGGTATAGCATTACTGATTCACTCTTGAAGCCCCTTCAGGGGATGACACGAAATGCCATGCAAGAACAGCCCCCAAGACAAGCTGTTGAACAGGCTGGTTTGCACGCACTATATATCAGTGCAGTAGAACCCATACCAAAACATTACAGGAGCTACTAGTTGGAGAAAGGAACTATCAAAACACGCAATAAATTGGCACCCCAAGGCGATCCTCCTGGGCAAAACATTTCAGCACAGAACAGGTCTATTGCCCTTAACCCGCAATGGCCTTAACTGCTGACACACATCCCTTCACGTAAATGTCTAGCCACCAAACTACTCATCTTGCTCCACACTAGAGAGAAATATTTTATACTTGTGTAACAGGGCAAAGAGGAATCAACAAAAACAGGAGCTAAATTTTTACTCCAAGCTTTCCTCACCAACTGACACGGGCCATAGACAGAGAAACGTCACTGGGAAAACCACAACATGCATACATTCAGAACGCGCATGCTGAAAGAAGTAACCAAGCATATACCTACCTGGTACCAGGCATTGTAGTTATACGCTGCCTGATTGACTTGCATGTCTCCATCCATCATCTGTGCCGATGCCAAAGTCGGGTCATCTGTGAGCATTTTCTTTTCATCTGGCTCCTCTGATCTGTGAAGTTAATATATGCTTATAAATGGTATCTTGCATTAAATTCTGAGCATGTCTTCACACAAGAAATGTTATCATGGATAAGGTTAAGTAGTATTTTGAAACTTTGTGCCCTGTCCAAACAATCTGATTTAGAAAAAGACAGTAGTATATTGTGCTTCAGAACAATAGTCTGGTTTTTACATTGTTCTGGTGCTCAAACCAAGACAGCAAAAGCACATTTCTGCTTAAGAGTACCAGTACTGTTTAGTTTTCCTGTGATACATAATTCAAAATGTTATTTTTCAATAAATCTGTTCCCAAATATTTTAACCAACAGTATAGCCCAATTTAGTTTGTAATTTAAGTGATTAAAAAACAGTGATTTTGTTCTTGCAAGCAGTAGGTTTAAAGCTGAAAAATATATGTATATATATCCATAGATTAAAGAAAAAAACCCCCACAGACTCTGAGATTGTTCTCTGAACTAATTTTAAAGCATTTCCAAAAAGTGCTTTGTGTAGTGTAGTGTACAGTGCAATGTAGTATGTGTTCCAGCCACCCCGTACTGCATCATCTACCAAGTTAGTTTATCCCCTCAGGTGAACAGACTTCCTACCCATTCTCTGCTCTCCTTTTTAAAGAATCCTGCTCCTTTAGAAGTGCTTGATGTTCATCATAGGCATCCAGAAGTCTAAAGGAGACAAAAAGAAAGCAAGCTTTGCTCACCATTTTCATGTAAACATTTTAAACACATGAGCAACCATTTCACAATGTCTACTTGAAACTCTAGGAATACAAAAACATTCTAAAACAAACTCAATCATAATCAAATTTTAATCAGTGATCTACCATGAAGATGGGAAAGCAAAAAAACTTAATTCGATTCCACAAGGCATAGTAAAGAATTTACTGTTAGCTCAGAAATTCACAACTTGCTCAACTTCTATCACACTTCGGGCAGTTCTTTTATAAAGTTCCTTTATAAATAAGTTTTCTAAAACTTATTTGTGATACAGCTGCCTCTTCCAGTGATTGCATTCCCTCAGCTGCCTGTTGATGCCACCCATAGCAGCCCTGATACTTAGGAATCCACATTTCTTTAAATACTGGCAACGAGCATTACACAAAATTACAACTACTCCGAAGTAGCTCCTACAGACTTCTCCCAAACAACACGGCAAGAACAGGTGCATTTAATGCAGCACGAAAGAGTCCTAGCTAAAATTCCCACAAATAGCTTGGCTGCCACACAAGTTAGGATGGCCAGAGTCAGCAGAAATTAAGGACAGCTATTGTTAAAAAACATACAAAGCAGAAAAACTAACTCATGGTTAGTCCTTTGAAGTTAATTAGCTGCAAATGTAAATGAAAACAAGGGCTTGTTTTACAACAGAAAATTAAGAGAAAAAAAGTATATCTAGTATTTAACTAAAAAGTTACACTTCTAGTATCTGATCCTCCCACATAAGTGTACAGCATTGTTAATACTTTAAACACAGAAAAATCAAATCAATGCAGTTTTGGAAACCTCAAGCAGCAGCTCACAGGGTATAGAGTATCAAATTATACCTGTGTCACAAAACACTTCACATTCTCTTTGAGGAACACCCTCCTTTATAAAATTTACCAAGAGAAAACTACAGTAAGAAGTTACGGGCAGCACAGTTTTGCTCTAAGAGGCGTTAGCTATTTCAAAAAAAAAAAAAAAGGATAATTTTTTTTCTGAAATGATATTCCTATTTAAAAATAGGAAGTTGGTTTAGAAAAGCATCTATCCCTCAACGGAGAACTGATGGTACAAAAGAAACAACTCAATGGATGCCACTAACTCTACCCCTTCCCTAGTGCTTCTACCAGCACTCTTGTTGTGACCCTAATTTGCCCATTGCACAGATTACGTCTTACTTGTTTACGTCAGAACCAAAATCTTCAAGAAATTCCACTTTTCGCTGAGAAAATGTAATCCTCATTTTTATAGACAATGCGCCATTGACAGCCTTATCAAAACAGCTCAAGATGTTTTCTTCATTTTGCTTGAGATCACCACTGTATTCCATTTCAAGTAAGTTGAGATACAGTTTTGTATTTTCCTGTGTAAAAGACGTATTAGAAGTTGTACATCTGTCATGTTAGGCATTTAATGATGAATGTATAGCTACCAGATGCATACCAGAACTTCTACATCATAAATATATGCTAGAATAGTCAATAAAAAGATTTTCTTTTTACATTGGTCACCTTTGACCTGGCTTGTTTCAGAAATAGATTAGAAGTGATCTAACACTACAAAACCAGATGTCACGCTTCGCTAATAGTGAGCCAAATATTTCTGTGGTTATACCAAACAGTCTACAAGTACTGCCTACACAATCAATTTTGTTTGCCTTGAGATGTGAACACGCCTATAATATGTAAGATTCTAAAAAGGAAAAATGAAGGTATGAAGCACATTGTGATTCTGATGAAAAAAAAAATGCTAACTTCTAGATTTGCAAGCTGCACATATGGCAACATCAGTTTAGAGGGACTGGTGTCTCCATGTAGTAATGAAACATTACATACAGTTACAATTCCTGTCATCATTGTTGCCATATTTTAAAAAAAGAAAAAAAAAAAAAAAAGGTTCAGAAAGAG
>JAVJGG010000040.1:21713125-21723748 GCA_035590195.1 Aviceda cuculoides
CAAGGATCTTTTTTTTTTTTTTTTTTAATACAGCAAAGAGGGAACACATACTTTGTCAATTTCTATGGCTTCTGACAGCACTTTTCTTGCCTTTGGAAGATTTTTCTGTACTTTGAAGAGGTGTCGAGCTAATTTAATGGCATAAAACGACGATTCACTAATTGATTTGGCATTCCTAACAGCATCTTCAAGCAGATGTTCAGCTTCTTCCATGTTTCCATGTCTGCGTTCTAAGCTTACTCTTCGCAAGCGAATCATTGCTAGCCCTAGAATACACTCTTCAAATGTTTTCAAGATTCTTCTTGCTTCATCGATGTTGCCTAAAACACCGGTGAAGATGCTTTAAGATGAGACATCCAACAGCCTCTTAAAACCAGAATCCCTCCCAGCAAAAACTAACGTTGCTCTTACCCTGCTGCTCCTCAAATGCAGCCCACAGCATGTGAACCATCGGTTTCTTAGGAAGATGTATTGTGCAAGCCCTGCTGTAGACATGCCTCACTCCTTCAATACTATGATTCTCCATGTATTTGGCATACTATAGTTGAAAACAGAGCAGAGATTGCAGAATTTAAAGCTTGTATTTGTCTTTAAAAACATGACAGAACGATAAAATTCTTTTGTTTAAACCCATTCAGCACCTTTATTGAACCACTAGACTAGTTTCTGTAAGGAAGGACGTAGAGAGGCAACGAAGTTGGCATATGCAGCAGTCAAATCTGGTTGCAAGCAGACCATCTCCTAATGCAACAGATATAGTTATATATGAACAACATTCCACAAGAGTACAAAAGGTTAGTCACTAGATCAATGTATGCAATCGGTAGGAGATAGGTGGTAAACCACTTCCCTTACCTTAATCCAGAAGTCCTCATAGAGGGCACATGAAATAACACATCTTTCAAAGAGGACCACAACTCGCTCATGAGTGCCATTTTCTATCTCAAATTCTAAGTACTCTTTCCAGTTTTTCAGCTGAATTTTCTCCAGAGGTTTTACATGAAAGTAAGGCCTCTTAATCTGCAAGAGTCACAGTATGGCAACTTACAACTACTAAGTATACCACCAAGTGGCTTAAAAAAAAAAAGAAACAAACCCACAAACCAAACAGCCACACACCTTTCAAGCAATGCCATTTAAATAAACAGGACTTCAGAATGACACGTTATTAGCTATTCGAATAAGTCTGCTGGGGTTACCCAAGTACTGATCTCAAGAGATTTTGCTGACAATTACATTCTAGGCTAGTAACTTGGTTTTTGAGAAAGCTTTTTGAGTGCAAGGGTTTACAGAAGCTGAGAAAGAACTTAGTGCAGTTAATCCCTTGCAAACCTGTGGTCACAACGTAACAATGACATTGTAAACAACAATGAATACTGTCCACATATATACAACTCTAAAGAAATTACTGTTGTACTAGCGCATATCCTACAAATTAAATTCAAAATTTGGTTAAGAATCATGACAAGACAGAACATTGAATTGAACTTCATATTAAATATTTACATTAAGCTGATTATTCCAAGAGCTAGCAAGATCGCATTTTTATTGATGACTACAAGAGAAGCTGGGTGGGACAGAGAGCTCAGCACAGAAAATTTAAACATTTTTTGAACTAAACACAGCAAGGCATCCTTCCAGAGGTCTTTTGCTTTTTCTCTCCAAATCTTTTATTCTACTTTATTATCTCTCCTGTACTGCCACTCCATCTCAGATACAAATACATACAAACGGATAAAGAACTTCCAATAATTAAGCAGTAACATTTAATTCTTCAAGGCCAGCTGAAATTTAAAGCCAATTACCCCCTTCATGCTCCTCACTGAACTCTACTATGGAACCCAATACTCTTTTTCCATTTTGACAAGTTCACAGGTCCATTGCTCCTGCTAAAATAACAGTAAAGCAGGTCTAAGTGGTCTCCATCACTTGTGACATCTGTTGCCTGTCTACCCCATTTCTGTCTGTTATAAAGACACATTTAACCTTGTATTTCAAACACCTCACAGATCCAACACATTGGTATCTACAGAGCAGATATACTCTCTTTGTAGAAAAAGTACTGATTGTGGGCAGGAACAAGAAAGGACACCCTGTTTCTTACACATTTTCTCCAGTGTGTCCACAGTTTTAGCATTCTCCCAAGTTTCAATAATTTGTAGCTTACGGTTTCCCAAGCCAAGAACACCTATCCCCACATAACCATTTTCCACAATACATCAGCATATTTGAGCCTCGCCTCCTCTAGGGACACGCTCTGCTTCCTTCTACGACAGGTAACCGGTACGAAAGCGACCCTGCGGCATGTAGGGCTGGTACCAGCCCCTCCGGCTGCTGTGTAACAGAAAGGGTGACCCACCCGAGTTCGACTGTGTTCTAGTCTACGGCGCTACGACCGGCTAGCTACCATGTCTTGGAGTTCCTCCGGCTTATAAGGTATCTGGCCTAGTCCAACAAAGTGCAATAAGCAACATAACAGTTCTGACATCACTTAACCCATTCAGGAGTCTCTGTATCAAACAGCTGGGACAGATTTTCAGTGTACTTTTAAAAAAAGAAAGTAAATTTAAAGTAAGAACCATGTTATGCAGTATGCTATTTGCCAGGAAGGAAAAATAAAAAAAGACCAAGAATTAAAAAGTCAGGTTGTTTTTCAAAAGTAACCAAACTTAATTCTACAGAGAAAAATGTCTATATTTGCAGAGATCAAATGATTAGTTTAATTAATTACTTTGCATATATTATACATAGGAGCTGCATGTTATAATGGCTACTTTTGGAAAGCAAAAGTTAACTGGTTGCAGGTTTAAGAGTATAACGTTAAAATTCAAAACCATACAAATTTCATTCTCCTTTTAGGATTGACTTACCTTTTCAATCAGAATTACCTTCATCCCCTTATTTTGCAATACCCCAGATGTGTAAGGCAGTACTAACTTACATAGCCTTTCATGCTTCTGTATTTAGACTGCCTAGTAAACAACACACCATCTTGCCTCTCTCCAAATACTATTAAATAATAAAATAATTAAAGATTTTTTAAGTCGTCAGATGACAGATGTGACCTCACAAGTTGCCTTTTCACAAGAAAAACAGGAGAGAAGTGAAACTTGATCTTTGTTCAAAGCCCTATAACAGTTTAAGCTGTACAGCCTGTTACTCAAAATTCCTAGCTCCCAGTCTTATGTTCAAAACGCTTGCGCATGCTGCCTTACATAGAAAAAACAAACTTACCGCTTCTTCAAACGTCCACCTCTTACTGACTTCATGTTCATTGTGGTTAAACATTTCTTGATGAATCTCAATGATTCTGTGCCTCATGTTTTCTATCTCAGTGATTAGCTAAAACATAAATTTTAAAAATGTAACACAGGCAGACCTTTGTAAATGCAGACCGTATCACCTTTGTAAATGCATTTTATGACAACAACAATATGCATAAGTTAGAAGTATCACAGATGCATTAAATGTTACCCTGAACGGCCAGGGGAAGGGACAGGATACTGCCCTGATGGTGCCTTGGCCCTTAGTGCAACCTAACTGAATTAGTTTTCTAGCTGAAGTTTTGCTCTTATGCTAAAGATGATTAAAGATGAATTTGGATCCAAGTCAAACTTGGTTTCAGTATGTGTACAATTTCACAGTCAGCAATTCCTCTGGACGGGTCCAAGTTTTCATATGCCTTTGAAGGCTATGAACTTGCACTGACTGTTGCTGATGAAGAGCTTTCTTGGACCACAGTTCCTAATCTGTTAATCTGGAATAATTAATATTTATCGCTAAAGGTTTGTACATCACTTCTTCCATTTTTTAACTCCATTTCCTTAATACTTATGAAAACACTGTAAAGGTATGTCCTGTAGACAAAAGCAGTTATCACGAGCCACAGAGCAATGATCTGCAAGAGAACTACGGAAACACCTCAGCTACAGCTGTACTAATTGTCTGCAAATAAATTCATCTGTCAGCCACAGAGTAAAGCAAGAAATGCCAACGAACATCCTCTGCATATATACCTTGGCAGGGTCAGTTATGTCCTCAGTACCAGAGGGCAGGTCGTCTCCAGGTTGCGCATCCTCCCCGCTATGGCCATTCACAGATGCTAGCTCTCTGCGCAGCTGAACAAACTGCTCCGTAGTCAGAAGGTCCCGAGGCAAGTTGTTCTGTATATGTTCTTTAAACCTAATAATAGTTAGAAACAAGTCAACACAAATTTGATGTTTCATGTTGCAAAACTCTGCCTAACCAGAGCACAGTAATAAATCCTAGTGAGGTTCTGCATTACTTTATCGACCTAGAGCAACACTGAAAATGCAACTTCCAACAACATATACACAAAATGTAACTTTTACTATCTATCAGACTTCAAACGCTTCACGTTTCAAAAAGAAAGGGAAGGATGATGAACTTCAGTGGCAAAGACAGACCACTTGCCATGTATAATTGATGCCAAAGGACAAGATCAGTTTTAGAGGAAGATACTTTATTTCCAAACCCAAAAGATCTGTAGAAATTATGAGGAAGACTAGTGCATAATTTAACCAAGGTTTCTGGTTCCCTCTTAACCTCTCCATATTAATGCATAATTCTACTATCTAAAACTTAACCAAGTATTTCTCCTTAGTCAACTACATTAGTCTTTCACCACATGTGAGCATTGCATGAGGAATTAAATTTCAAAACTACTCAATCTGATTTTTCAAAGACGTCCTCTCTTCTTCCTCAAAATTCCAAGGCCTTCCTTTATTCCACAGAATTTGTGCATTTATCTAAAACCAAATTCCTAAAACATGTATTGGTACTTTAAAACAACCTGTCAAACTGTATGAGTACATAAATAAGTAGATAGGTATATAAAACTAAGTAACTATTTCAAGTTATTGTTGAGTGAACATTTTCACATTTACAGAAGTAGGTTAGCACGTGCTTAAGAAATTCATAGCATTAACTACATCTTTGTTTTCTCTTTACCTCTGGAAGTGATGACTGTAGAGCTGTGTTGGAATCCCAAGGATACGGTCATAGATGGATGTAACTTCCCTTAGGTTTCCCTGTTCATTTTCCCAGTTTATATACATTTCCCATAGTCTGTCAGAACGGAAATCTGTCCCAGCAGCTAAGACTGCATGTTCATAGGCTCTGAAAAATGAAATAATTTTACCGTTGTTTCTAGATGCGGTGACAGAACAAGGAATAAAAGTTTGCACTCTTATTTAAAGATTATGAGCATCCTCATTTACTTGCAACCATGCTTATATTCACTATTTAAATTCTGCAAAATATTATCTAGATATCTGTAGCAAGATCTCTAGAAACTCAGAAAGTTCACACTCACTTTTTTTTCCTCCAACACTACCGCAACAGAACAAATAAAGGCTACAGAAAAATCCACTTGCAGGAATGCAAGATATTAGGAAAATACACAGTCTCTACCAAGCTCTCAAGTCACAACTTTTGACCCTTGTACCACACTGTATTGTCTACCCCTTCTTAGGGAATTTGGCTCCATCATCTCTTACAAGTCCTTAAAATAACTGCAGGTTGTTATTAGCTTGCCCCTTAGCTTAAACATATTAGTTTGATTACACTGCTACGTAACTGTATGTATGGGCCTCCTGTATCACTTAAGTCTGCTTTCGACTTACCCTCGAATAGTACTGTTAGTTTCAGGATCAGTAGGGTCCAAGGTCTCCTTTAAGAAGTTTATATAATGTATCCAAAGATCAACACTAAGAGGAATTGCCTGCAGCCCTCTGCGATAAACCTATGAAGAGAACATGAACTGTACTTCAAATACTTAATGGTGTCCTAATAGAGAGGCAACACTGTGTTATCCGGTGAACCTTAGAAATACTAATTACTGGAATTTTGTTTAAATAATCTACCATTACCATTTGGGTGGAGGTTGGATAGAACATGGCAATGTTCTGATCTCCACGTGCAGAGTCTTGATCTTCAAAGCGCAGCGGTCCCTGCATTCTGACCAGGTTGTGTGGGCAGGCTTTGGGGTACAGACCATAGGGCACAGACCCATTAGAGCATCATTGACAGCGTCTGACCAAAAATGCAATAAGATGTAGCAATTGTGACCAGCAAACCAACTATATTGTTTTGAAAACGAGTAATAAATGTAAGTGACAGAAAAGCCCTGCCCTACTTGTTAAGCTGCAGTGTAATACAGAGGCTTGCACTGCAAAGCTTGACAAACTGTAGAGGTTTAACGCACCTGCCAACAAAGAGAAAAAACATTAGCTACAAATGCCACAGACGTGACAAGTGCAAACAAAATCCCTACAAACCTGACCATACATGGCAGGTACTGGCAGCCAAATGACTTGCAGTAGGTTAGTCATTATTTGGCTAACAGGACCAATGGCAATAGCTGTGCCCAGCTACCTACATACCTCATCAGACTGTTTAACGTTGTCATGCCTCTTTTCAAGGTCTGCGTACTTTTTCCAATATCCATAGCAATATGGATAGTGCGTGAAAAACCTGTCAAATGCTTTCCTGGCAGCTGGTAAGTGGTTCTGCAAGAAATACATGACAAAAGCAATGAATCCTTTCCTTAAAAAAACCTTCACGTTACTTTAAAAACAATAAATGTTTTAACATTGTCTTAAAAACGATTTTTCATTTTGTGATCTCTGCTGACAACACTGGCAAGGGCGCTTGTCTTAAAACAGTATCTATGAAAGCCTGATGTACAGTTCTAGATTTGTCACTGGAATACCCATGGCTTGTTTTGGTTTTCTTTGTTTATTTCTGGAAGGCTAGTGAAAAAGGGGGCATGTACTAACCTCCTGCTCTACATACTGTAGTAGATATACCCATCCTGTGAAATCCTGGGTATTGTCCTCTACTACTTTCCAGAACTTGTCAAAATCTGGAGGGAAGCAAGTCTCAATATCTGTTGTCTGCAAACTTTCAATATTTGGAATTTCACTCTCCTGTGTGTTCTCTTCATTCAAGTCAGGGGTACTATCAGGTGATTGTTCCATCTCAGTTACACTCATAATTTCTGTACTGAAGTCCATATGCTGTTCTTCCGTTGCCGTTTCAGCGACATTGTCTGTGCTGTCATTGCTTACAGTCGGCTTCTCCTCCTCTGTATTATCTGCGTTCTCCATGGCTGAGGTTACTGCTGTTTTGTAGTACTAGATCCTGTGGAAATAAAAAAATTCAGTATTCATGCAGTGAATATTCAAGTAGAACTTGGGCGTGAATTATCAGCTAAGAGTCTCCCAAGTGCTTCAGGCATCCATGTATTCCACCATAGACCTTCATCAATTAGATCTGCTTCACTCTTGAGCTTAATTCACAACTGAAAAAAATGTTAATAGCAGTCATACATTTTAACATCTGCACATACAAACCATTGTGGTTCTTCTAAAAAACTATCACAAGTAGCTATCAAGGTTCACTATAATAGTGAACCAATACCGTTCTCCTGTATGAGTCTAGTGGAAGTTTATGCCAAACAAATAATAACAGTCAAATTTATTCAATTCTCCTACTTAGTACAAATCAGTAACTTCTTTGCAAAATCAGGACATGTTAAAACGTACCCTCAATGCCTAGCTGAACTGGCATAAGTCATAACTTTGCAAAGAAAAGAATTACTACCAGCACTAGACTCAGTCCATATTAATGATGTCTATAGAAACTAACCAGCATCAGAAGGCCATAAAAAAATGTTTAGGCTAGCCCCTTACAAGCAGTCAACGGCTCCCACACTCAACTCACACGTCAGGTGCTTCCTCCTGCCCCTCAGGACAGACTCCATCTTCCTCCCACTCTTCATTTTGATCTTCCTGCCAAATGCTGCTGCCCAACCCTACCCTCCTCTGCAAAGGCCAGTCCAGCCCAACTTGGCTGCATGCTGCTCTGCCAAAGAGCCTCAGCCACAACTGATCTCGGCCTTCACTGCCTGAAGTATAGGCGTAACGCACTCAGCTGAACCTTCCCTACCCTCAAGCTACATCCTTATGACTAACGGATTCTAGGAAATACAATACCTAGGCAGAATACAACAGCTCTTAGCTGTGAATCTATCTTGATGAAGAACAGTGTGAGACCATCAGCCTCAAATGAACTGTAGCAACTGACACTCCTATTTCCCTTTGTTTCTCCTCAGAGAAGATGGCAAATAAATTTGTTTGACTGGTTTTTTTTTCAAATGCAAAAGTCCCCACACCTCACTCTATCTCCAGAATTCTCTCCCACTGTGTCGTGGTTTAACCCCAGCCAGCAACTAAGCACCATGCAGCCACTCACTCACTTCCCCCGCCATGGGAGAGAATTGGGTAAAAAAAAAAGTAAAACTCGTGAGTTTAATAGAACAGAAGAAAAGAAACTAATAATGATAATGGTAACACTAATAAAATTACAATAATAATAATACAAGAATTGGAATATACAAATGATGCACAATGCAATTGCTCACCACCCACCAACCGATGCCCAGTTAGTCCCCATGCAGCAGCGATCTGCCCCAGGCCACCCCATCCCCCCAAGTTTACATACTGGGCATGATGTCACACGGTATGGAATACCCCTTTGGCCAGTTTGGGTCAGGTGCCCTGGCTGTGTCCCCTCCCAACTCCTTGTGCCCCTCCAGCCTTCCTGCTGCCTGGGCATGAGAAGCTGAAAAATCCTTGACTTGGTATAAACACCACTTAGCAACAACTGAAACCGTCAGTGTATTACCAACATTCTTCTCACACCTAACTCAAAGTCATAACCCTATACCAGCTACTAGGAAGACAATTAACTCTATCCCATCTGAAACGAGGACACACTGAAAGCCCGAAAAGAGAACAAAGAGACCACTTGCTTTTACTTTAAAAAATAGATCAATAACCCATCAATAATATAGTGGAGGAAAAATTCTTGACAGAAAGGAAAAAAAAAAAAATCTATACCCTATCTTCAGCAGTGCCAACACGTGAGAAAACAGATCATGTTTTCCTAGGAGTTCACCAAGCCAAGTAACTTTGGCATAGTGTTAGAAGGTACACACAGTCTGCTCTGCAAGTTTTCTAATAACTGTTTTTTAAAAGTAACTATTTCTATTCTCCACTGTATATATCATCTAGCAATCAGAAAAATACAATTTCTTTCCTTTAAGGTAAACAGTTCATAATTTTGCAACTTTATATGGTTCATAAAAATGAACAGTTTGTGCCATTTAAAAGTCACACGAACATGATGTGACTACAAAGAGCAATATAGTGCTTTTGTTCTACAGGAAAACAGGATGCTTGTGTAAGACAAGCAGTTTATTTCGTTAAAGACCAGTTCTTCCCCACATGTTGGGCCACTTTAGAAAGCCTGCTTCAAAAGCTAATTTCTTTAGTGAGTGTTGGAGATGCATCTTCAATATTGATGTTGAGAATAAACATAATTTATAAATTAAGAAATTAAATATTAAAGCAGTATCAGTACACCTTTACCAGTGCAACATACAGAAGAGATCTGCATCATTAAAAACAACTGCTACCATTCAGAGCTTACCTGTGCAAAGATTCTAAAATCAAGGCCAAAGAGGAGTGTGTCATGAGAACAGCAGCTCCAACACTTGAAAAAAATTAGCTTAAAGGATATTTACAGCTCTAAAATTTGAAAAAGCTAACGCAATTAGTTTTAAATATGCAATAATTTATGACCTAATCTTATTCTGGCAGATATTTTCCCCCTCTAGCTGATTCAGAAGATGTATTCCAGCTTAAAAAACAACTTCCCCAAATCTGGTTGTCTTCAGATTAGGGGAAGGGAAAAAAAAAAAGAGGGAGAAGCGGTACAGGATCACCCCTGCACACAAGGTTTCAAACAGAACCTGAAAGTCTGTCTGACAGTTCGCTTCCAACTGAAGGAGTTCTAGAACACTCCCAGGGAACCAAGGCATATCCCAAACTCTTACAGTAACTGAAGGTTACAGCCGACACGATCGACCCTGCCTGGTACCAAACGGATGCCCGTCAATCCACAGAGCTGTGAAAGCAGCAGACAGGAAGCTGATGCTTCAAGTACAGGCAACCATGCAACAGAGTAACTTAATTCCAGGAGTTTTTACATCTCTCAGGCTAAGCAACTAGATATCAGGTACTCACACGCACCAGCTTTAAATAATTCACGTCTACATATATTATTTAGCCTGAAACAATTGAAACAATTAAACGTTTCTCGCACACAATACCAGCGTTTATAAATACGAATGAAGTAATGGAAAACCCCTAGGAAAAAAATACAAACGGGCAGCACCAAGGAATTTCAGGCCCCACCTTACATCCCCCCCGCCAGCCCTAGGAAGAGCGTTTCACGACCTGCAGCAGCAACTGCTCGAACCTCTCCGTGCAGGACGCCGCGAGCGCTGCCGGCCTGGCCCCTGCCCGGGGACTAACGCTCTCCTCTATTAAGCGACAGCCGCGGCCAGGCTGGTCTTCCCCAAAGCCCGGTAACTGCTGCCCGGGGGAACGGCGGCAGCGAGGCGACTATCACAGCAAGCGGAGAGCCCCAGGCACGGCGCCTCCTCCCCTCAGGCCGGCCCCGCCCGGCCCGGCCGAGTCCCCCGCCCGCCTCAGCCTCCCGCCGGCCCAGGCCCAGGCCCAGGCCCTTCCCCGG
>JAVJGG010000040.1:21723998-21742110 GCA_035590195.1 Aviceda cuculoides
CGCCTTCCCGCCCTCCCGCCAAATGGCGATCCCTTCGCCTTCCCCCTCCCCCTCCCACCTCAGGCAAGGAGGCGGCGGCCGCAGCGTTACAGAAATAAATCCGTTTTATTCGCGTTAGCTTCTCGTGTCAAACGCGTACAGTACCGGCAGCGGGAGGGACGGGGCCGCTTTACCGGCGCTGCCTGGGGAAACGGGAAGAGGTCATTTCCCCCAGAGCGGGTCGCCGAGCTTTGCTGCGAGCTGCCGGAGTTGTACATTCCCCTGCAGACGAGCATGCTTAGCCACCAAACAAACGTTACAGCACCGTTAACAGCAGCCACAGCAAGCTAATACTGCACAACTGCGAAAGTGGATTAAAAAAATACGTATTTTTCACAGATACCACACAAAACCCTGTTGCACTGTATAATTATCTCCAGGATTTTCTTCCGCTTCGCAACGTAAAGCTTAGTGCTAAAACAAGTCGGAGGGCGTGATGAGTGTATTATTCATTAGCAATCTGACACCCGCTACTGCGAACAGGGTGCTGCGCTGTGTCTTCCGAAGAGAAGGGCAGGCGAGCGGGCCGGAGTTCTCCTCGGAGCCGGCCTCGGCGCAGCCCAGCGCTCCGCAGGCTCTCCTCCGCCAGAGAAAGGCAGCGACGCGGGGACGGTCCCGCCTGTCTCCCATGGAAACTGCTGTCCGTCCGTCCGTCTGGGCGGGTGGGTCGGCCGACTGAGTTTCACGTGCGCGCAGAGGCGGTTATTTTAGGTTGCTATCTCCAAAAATTCTTCCAGGCTCTTCTTGATGTGCGGCGGCTGGGATGCAGCGTGAGTTAACAGACTTTGACCCATCTGTGCAAAAAGTGATTTCGATAATTTCGCTGTGGCTGTCCGGATATTTCCTCCAGCAACGGGCAAAGAGCCGCTGTTCGTCATGTTTCCCAGGAGGTGCCAAAGGACAACTAGAACTTTTTGCTCCACAGCGTAAGGCTTCCGTGGGTATAGCTCCGTAACAAGATCTGCAAGGAGGACAACAGGTCATCAACCAGTGTTTGAAGCCTATTTTTAAAATACGATTCAGAAGTGATCCCCTGCTCTGAGACACAATGTCAAATCATCTTCTCAAAGCAACTAATGAAGGAATGGTTGCTATACAGAAGAGCTTGTCTGCTGTTGCAACAGGATCAGCGCTCTGATAAAAAATACCAGCTTTCCCTGCAAACACCCCTTTCATCCTCTCTCAGGAGCTTACACAGTAGCACTGGTACTGCTGATAATGACAATTTTCCATTAAATTAAAACAAGAAACAAAGGGGGTTTGATTTATTTTTTTTTTAGTTAGGATTGTCCTAAGGATCTTTATTTTTCACAGTGTGCTGTGTAACATCTGATATTTTATGATTTCCCCTCTATCAGAAATAAGCAGCAAGTATTTGAGTTTAAGGAACAAAGTATCCTTATACTATAAATAACATGAAGCATTTTCCCCACTTAGACAATTACATCATGAATGAAGTATATCATTTGCAGATCTTTGCCTTTTTATTAGAATGGACTCTTCTGATACATAATATAAACCACTCCAAAAAATCCCAGCAAGAGATGAACTGTTTAAGTTTGCTAACACATTCAGAAAGCATAAATTTAGGAATATTTCAAGAACAGACTGTCCATTATGTTATTTAGTTCAATTTCATAGCTACTACACAAAGAACTACTCTGAAAGTAAGCCAAATAATTTCTCTTTGGCTCAATCGTATTTCCCATAAAGACATCCTTTGTTCACTTAAAACATCAAAGGAAAATTCAGCACTTCTGCTAGTAATAATTGCCAATATTAAAATATGTACGCAAACTCTGATTAAGATTTGTCTTCAATTTTTAAGCAAATTTGTCTTTAAGCTTTTGACACCAGTTTGGGAAGAAGACCATTACAAAGTCTTCCATCTTTGTGGTGAGTGCAGCTCAGCTTGCCAGCTTGTCTCCTTTACGACTCAACGCCAATATGTATTATCAAGAGCCTTAAACTGAGAACAAGACCAACTGCGAAAAGCAAAAGAGCACAGAAGTGAAATTCAGAAGTTAGTAGGAGCCAGCCTTAGAGAACAGTATCTTTTCTGTGCTGGGAAACCTCAGAAAAAGCAGGCGCTCATTCCTTTTGTTTCTCCCTGGCAAGAGTACGAGGGAATGAGTACTGCGAGAAGCAATATGACTTGCAGCAAGTGAAGCGTCAAGCCCCCGCTCCCCAGTCGGCCCCGCGCCTCTGGCCCCTGCGCCGAAACAAGACGCTTGCCGACCGGGCAGAAGTAGGCCTGTGGGGACCCAAGTCTCAATACAGTACATCCCACTCGGTTACCGATAGAGTGAAACTCATTACAAACCAAAACTCATTCTCTCCGATTCCATATTAAAATTGTTATAAGCTTAAGGTATTTATACACCTTGCAGGTATTTATACATCTTCCATCTGACTATATAATATTAATAATCTTTTGTTTTGTCAGCAGTAGCTTCAATTTGCATTAGAAGGGGGTGAAATTTGACAACTGCTGCATCTTTAATGCCCACAATCTACTGTGACAGAAGGGAAGATACATAGCCACCACCATCCTACAGTTAATTTGCCTAATTAGGATGGCACACAAACAAACAAACATGCAAAGTGAAACATCACTTTACCAGCAAGCTTTTCTGTCATGTCTTGTTTTGCTCTTCCATTCAGAAACTGTGCTTTTGTGCAGAATGGCTGGAGGAGCAAAGAGTTGTCTAAATGCAAAGAACAAAACACATTAAAATTCTTAAACAGAAAATTAAACAGTCTGGAAATAAACACAATATGGAAAAATGTAAATAAGAACCTTACTTATGATATATTAACTTCAAAAACCACAGTGATGTATTTAAGGGCATAAAAGCATAAAAAGATACTTTTAACAAGCCCTAACTCCTAGAATCTGGTAGAACACAGCATATTCATTTACTGAAAATACTAAGATTCTGTTCCAAAGCTAAAGTAGTTGAGGAGGGAAAATAGTTGTGGCATACACAAATCAGCAAGAATCTAGTTCTTTGACCTGTTTAAGAGATTCAGCAGTGTGACAAGCTGCTGGATAATGAAACACAAAACCACACAGAGTGGTTGAGGTGGGAAGGGACCTCTGGAGAGCATCTGGTCCAACCCCCCTGCTCAAGCATGGCCACTGCAGCCGGTTGCCCAGGACCACGTCCAGACAGGTTCTGAGTATCTCCAAGGATGGAGACTCCACAGCCGCCCTGGGCAACCTGTGCCAGCAACTCAGTCACCCTCACAGCAAAAAACACCTGCTATGGAAAAATAACAAAACCACCTACGCACTTACAACAAGTCCAGCTAGCTGTATTTCTTTATTGGACTGGCAAAATATTAAGACGACTTGTATCGTTTAAAAAGTGTGAGAATAAAACCAGTGATTCATTACACAATGTAATGATTGGACGGAAACTACTGGAAAGAGTAACTCTTTAAATTTAGACATACCTAAGTGTTGACATAGAGCCTGAATAACGTTTGTGGCAGCTGCATAAATCCCTGGATTTTTGGAGTTCAGGTTGTTGTCTACCATGGCAGGAATTAACATGTTGATCACAGGTGATAAATTGTCTTTCAGCAATGGAATCATCTTGTGCATTGTCTCCAAAGCAACCTGATTTACTTTACTGTTTGAGTCATGTAAGCGAGACTTGAAAGCGTCAAAGATCTGGAAAAATACCCAAACAGCATTCAACGAAATTAACGATTAATGTTTGAGGTGGATATTATGTTTCCTGCTTTATAGTTACACTTTAATTGTCCATCTTAGCAAAAGATGTCTCTAATTTGCAAATACCTGAGAGAATTTTTTTTAGCAAGTAAAGCAACATTTGATATTTTTATACTGTGTATTATTCAACTGTATCTCACCTCATCTGCATTTGAATCATTCCTATACAATGTAATGGAGGTAAACTAGCCATCTGTTACTTTCAGTATGACTAATATTTTCTGCAAGCAAGTATTTTTAGCAAGTCATAGCTCTGTTCAGCAAAAAGAATGTTTTAAAGATTTCAGAAACATTCACAGTTAAGATATTGCAAAGTTCCACAGAAGTATTTCATAACTCCACAGCAAGACACTGACTGCACTGTTAGAAGACAACCTTGGTTTTCCTTACATCCTGTCTATCCTTAGTTTATAACTGTTGGACCTCATCATAGTATTTTTCTCCTAAAAAACCTCCTTTCCTATTAGAAAGGATTTTTACCTTAAGCTTTATCATAGTAAAGACCTTTCCTCTCCTTCTCCAAGACAAACAAAGCAGGCAGAAGTTGCAGCTGTGTTTCAGAGACCGTTTTTCAGATCTTGATTTATCCTTGCTGCTATTTTTGTAACCTGTTCCAATAGTTTGATATTTACTCAGCAGTGGCATGAAAAACTGCACGCAGTATTCCAGAAATAGTTCAATGAGTGCTATCTCTAAGTGAAAACTTTCAGCTTCTTTCCCCCATTTACTTCCTTTACTACCTTTGTAGCTTACATATCTCCCCCTTGAGCATACCTCACCTGTTCCTCAATGTTTTCCTGTTAATCAGATGTTCTTATTGAAAGTGGGAGCCAAGATCTTTATCAGAAAACTCTGTGACACAACTTTAAAGGCCTTTGAAATAAAATGTTTTTATAGTTACCTTCACAATGTTTGCAACAACAAAGCCTTGATTGTTCTCTGTATCTGATAACAGCTGCTTAATGCCATTTATTCGATCACGGAAGTCTTTTGCATTCAATAAACCTATAATGTCTTTAACATATTCTTCACTTTCTAGTGAATTACGAGGAGTTGTTTTTCTTGTGACTTCACGGGCTTCTGTAGTCTCTCTATTGGAAAGGAAAAAGTTATTCAGTGAACACATAAGCAAGCTGAAACAGGAGTCTTTAGTCGCAGACTTCCTCTTTCCATGTAAGTGCAAATATCAGAAGTAAACCGAAAATCTTCTGATGAAGGACTTTCACTTTAAACATGGTGATTAAAAAAAAAAAAAAATCACCTCACAGTAATTGTTGTTCCTAAAGTCTCAATATACATTCCACTCTAAATGCATATATACCTATCACACAAGAGATAAGCCTCAACTAGGCAGGAGCCCCATGCTGTTTCAAGTTTCTGTATGAGAGCAGCTGGGTTTGTGACCAGTAACAGTTGTGAACTTCCCTCACAACAACAGGTCAAAAAAAAAAAAAAAAAAAGTTACTGTAGTTTAATTCTTTATTCTCAAAGTATTTTAGACACTGATCCCAGTCTAGGTGGCACCTAAGCAACATGCCATGCTGAGGTGGAAATTCAACAACTCTTCATAGAGGATTTTGAGACAAATTTTCTGTAGCAATTAATCTTATTAGACAGTCATGGAAAGAATTAGAATTTTTCAGTTCAATAGAAAACCCATTAGAGGACAAAACAGAAAACTAAAAATGGACAGAGTATCACCTAAAACCTTCAGCATCCCCAGTTATGTTCTAACTAAATACTTAGTGTCCAGGTAAGGGCACGAATAGATAATTCGTACTGCGGCTACCACTAGGCACGTTTTTTCTATAGAGTCTGAACAGCATTATCTTGAACTGATGGTGACATGGATCTACTGTGAATTCCAAGTGTTTTGTGTACTGTGTGTATTTTCATCAGCAGTCAATAAATAAATTAACTTCAAAATGCACAAAGCCATTTTACTGTTACCAATTACCCTATTTAAAAGGGACTCTATTTTAAATGGGACATGTAAAGTTTTTCCTTCAAGTATATTTAATTTCCACAACCCTGTTGTGAATGTTTCCACACTCTCTTCTTGTGGTGTGGCTATTATCCTAGAGATCACGTTACTAACGGGGTAAAACACTGAAGTTCATTACCTGTCAGTGGTGTTGAGAGCATCTCTGGAAGTAGATGATGACCTTGAATGTCCAACACTACTAGTATGGGAACGTCTTCCCTTTGCTGAGGGTGTATCTAATGGCATCTCCCCCAATCCCTGCACAAAGGTGCAATTGTTAATTAACTTGGCTGGTACAGTTCTGCACTGCTGGAGATCCTGCAAAAGCAAGTCTAATGGCCATACAAAGTGTAGTAGCAAAGTACATTTCATCCAGTGTGTCGGCAAGGAGTAAAGGCATTCACGGGGCAGCCGACAAGCAGCACCTCGCCATGCTGTAGTCACTCCATTACTTGTCTCGCTCTGAATGCACTCCCCCCCATTCCCCGTAGGTTTACTGTCTACACCTAACGGCTGCTAGTACACATCTACATTTTTCGGCTGTTAAACAAGAGCTTTTCCAACATACCTTTTCACGTAGATTGCTAACAGATTCCTTAATGTAAGGCAAATCCTTGGTTGGCACATACTTTTCAAGCGTTCTATCAAAATCAGGATGAGTCATCATACTGAAGAGCATCTTTCGCCCATAATACCTGCAGGACAACAGACCACGATGTGCATCCGTAAACACGGATTTGCTTTGTAACTCTGTTGATAGTTATAGGTGTGTAAATTCAAAATATTAAGTGTGGGAAGACTGCTATCTATATGTGTAACCAGACACCCTCTCCGTCCTCCCACAAAGAAACTACACTCAAGAATCACTATTTAATCAACAACTGAGCCAATTAATGAGAACAGCCTTCCATTTCAGCCGCCTCTAAACAGGATGGTCCAGCCTTGTCAGTCAGACAGCGCGGATCCCAGCGCCAGCGTTCCCTCCACGATCTGTATCGTGTCTGTGCCCAGCAGTTACCTCCTTTGAGCCCCTCTTCTTCCTGCAGCCAGGGTGGGCACAGCTGCGGCAGGCATTCAGGTGATTCCTGTCACATATGCTATCTTAACAACCTTGGCAGTGCTAGGTTAACGGTTGGACTCAGGGATCTTAAGGGTCTTTTCCAACCTAAATGATTCTGTGATCCTATCCTCTGCCACTGCAGAGGAACACGCGCCGAGCTATGCAAAGGTTTCAGCCACCTGGAATGTGTTTATCTTAACTATTAACCTTACTAACCTTGTTTGTTGTGAACTGTCCTGTGCAAACCTGGCTATCGCAGGGAAAATCCGATCGGCAACAGCTTTGGTTCCGGACAGTATCCGTTCTGGTCCCATACGTTCTACAATGTCCGACAGGTGCTGGGCTGTGCATCTTCTCACCGCTGAATGCAGGTGGCTAAAGAAAACACAGCTGCTTAGTAAAAACTCATCACAGGAGCTAAAGAGCAGTATTTATGTGCTCTACCAAATACAGTATACAAGTTTTCTTTTTTCATCTTTAGCATAATCTACTACTAGTGTACTGCTGATATGCAGATACTTATTCTGGCTGTATAGAGAAGACCTTGTGGAGCAAAGATAAATAACTTTCTTTAAAAGAATAATCCATCTGATTAAATTTCATTTCATACACTTAAAATCCCAAACTACAAGAATGCAAGTATGAAAAAAGAAAAATTTTATTCTTTTTGTTTAAAGTCAGTTTCAACCTCTAACTGCACATTTTGGATTAATAAAACTAGTAATTTTCTTCTTTTTAGAATTGAATTTCTAGTTTTCCTTAAAATAACCGTAACATATTTTAGAAAGAACACTACATGTTCTTTCCATCGACTTTATGAAAAACAAGTCCCTATGCTCAGAAACACATCCTGTGTATCTTATATCAATTTAAAATTAAATAAAGCAATATTCTCTTGACTTCTAAAAATCTTGCAGAAGTCTATTTTCTACAAAATGGGGGCCATTAAACACCTACAGTGATGAAAATGAGAGAAAAGCTGGAATCAATTTTCAAACCCGTGCAGCAAACTAACCTTATATATAAATTCCACTGTACCTGCTGACCCCACATGTTTTCACAGTACACAACTCTGCAAATTCAAACTTTCCCAATTTTATTTTTATCTTTGGATTAAAAAATCCTACTTTGAGGACAGTTTCACTGCGCAGTAAATGAGACATCTGTATGGCTCATCACTCATAGGGAAAAACAGGTTTAAAGGAGAGAGCTAAAGAAAAGAATTGACTTGGTGAACCACATCAGCGGTTCCCCAGCTTTGCAGTTTGACGTGAACATCCAGCGTTCTTCCTCAATGACTGTGTTCCCCTTTCACCAGGATTTTAGTTTTCTCTGGTTCCAAAGGTTACCGTGGCCTCACTGGAGGTAAAGCTACCACTAGATTCTACTGCACAACCAAAGCAGCTTCAGTTTGCACAAAGGCAACTAACCGGGTCTATTTAAACTGCAAAATGTGGCAGCTCAGAACACAGTCCAGGCTGCAAAATCAATCCGGCAGCGTCCCACGCGGAATTCCCTGCTAACGCAGCCATCCTCTCAGCTGCTTGCTACTGAGCTACCTCGTTTACGACTGGCTTTGGCTGGTGCTCAGGACCTGCAGTTATGTCTGCGCAGCGGCCACACGTCTCGGGAGCTTGGGAGAAGGGAAGAAGTAACAGACTAACTCCTGCTGCGTGTACCGATGGGAAAACAAGAACTGCGAGGCTTGAAGACCTCACTACGTGGATGCAAATACGCCCCCAGCTCCCCACTGCTGCTCATGCAAAAGTGTTGGCAATCTTTTTGTATGCACGTTAAGGCCTTAGAATTAAACACAATTCATACAGATAAGAAACACGATTTCAAAATTTCTGAAATACAATCACTTTTAGATCTAGTACTGGAATCACGCTCTTGGATCAAGCATCGATTCACAGAGGTGAGTTTACAGCAGTAGTCCAGTATCTTTAGAGAAGCATCTCACAAAAGCAAACAAAAATGTTTGTAGTTATTCTTGTTGGTAAAGTTAAAACCAACTTTGTAGCTGATGAAGAATCAGTATATATATCTACTCAGAGTTGAAAGCATCAATACTCATGATCACGGTAGGCTTGAAATGTGTTGAGCAGAAAATAGGTAAATTTTAAAAAGTCTTACAAAAGGTAGGCAAAACCATAACTGTTAACTTGAATATGTAAGTTGTGGTAAATGCAAGCAACAAAATGTTATACACCAAATTTAGAAAATATATCCTTTGTGTAATTACACAGTTGTGTCCAACAGAACCCTTCCACTTTGTACTGAAGACACACATCATTTTTCTCCCAAATATGCACTCTGAAAGATAATTCTTGTATTCATTATTACAGCCAATACTAGAAAAGCTGTAACTCACAGTGCTATTTAGGCCACCCACCGATGCGTTAGGCATTAAAAAAATACTGTACTCCATGATTTAGACACTGCTTTGAAGTCTTCTTATCTGTGAGGAAATTAATCCCTGCTCCAAGTGATGTATTCAGACTCACAGCTCAGATAATTTTAATGTCTTAGATATCTGAAAATGTATCCGAGTTCACAAATTGGAGGGGTCAAATCTTTATAGGTCTAGAAAACTCAGAAGGATAGGTCAGTGTGTTTGAATCTGCCACTGAAAATGGGGAGATCAGATATAGCCAATTATGATCAAGAGTATTGCTTGGCCAAGGATTTCTGAAGAAAAGATGGGAGTACATAAACAGACCACTTTACATCGCTGCTGAACTAAAGCAATGTGCAGTCACTGCCTGCTGCTCTTAAATTCACAAAAACAACCACGTGCGGGAACGATTCATAAATAATTTAAATCCCAAGGCTGATATTTGCCTTTCAGTTTAAAGTTCAGGTAATTGCAGTATGGTTCTCATTGGCTTTCAGGAGACAGAATCAATATACTCCACAACAAACAGCTCCCCAGGAAACAAAATAGGAAACAAAACATTTTGAATCAAGACTAACTCTTACGATTCGTAGCTGTGCAGAAAGTCTAAATATTGATTCATAATGTAGCATCTGAAATATGTAATGGAAGGGATAGGCTATGAGAAATGCAGCCTATTAAATGTCATCTAAGTGATGACAGATAGATAAGAGATTAAGTACAAGTAGGTATATATCTAACATACTGGAATGCCTAATGGCTTGATTAAATATTGCTGTTACAGTGAATGAGGATATAAAAGAAAAAGAACACCATACTTAACAGGGAAAGTGAAAGAAAGGAATGTAACTTCTCCTACAGACTGAGGTGAGCTAGAGGTCAGAATGAAAACATGCGACCAGAACTGGAGGCTTGTCATGTTTGAGGTACTCAAGAAAATAAAGGCCACCACCACTGTAAAGGAAATTAAAATGCAGACAAAAAGATTATTAACCAGCTGAGTCTAGAGAAGAATAGGAAATCAACCAAGATAGTTGCAGCTAGAGACTTGTAAGTTATAAATCATCTTTCTAAATAAAAAGTAGTGCTGAAAACTGAAAGAGACAGGCATTTGATTGCAGAGCAAAGGAAAAATAAGTATGCTATGTGAGCTTTACTAGGCAAAGCAAGATAGCAGTTTCCTAAGAATACCATACTAACAGCGAATAAAATTACTGAAATGTTGCAAAATGACCAGAAAATATACCAAGCTCCAAAATCAACAGCCAATTTTTTTACATAATGCACAGAAAGAAACAGGGCGGCTACATTTTACTTTTATGCCAACAAACGTTGCCCTGGGTAGAAGTTTTGCAGAGCTGACTTACTATATTTTCAAATTTCTGCCTATTGTATCTTGGTATTTTTTTAAAGACTACATTTGATAAATTTAATCTATTCGCAAGTTATTTCTTTATAAAGTCTTTATAAGAATTACCTTTGCCCTCCATTTATAAGAGAACAAAGTGCACGTGCTGGAGTCACATTATTAACCATAGCCTTCAGTGCTTTGTCTACCTCTTCCCTTATAAATGTGTTGGATTCACCAGCTTTGTGCAAAAGGACTTTTACTGTATTATCTAGTTCTTGATCCATGCTCTTTTTCAGGTAGGTGAACAAATCCCCTAAACAGACCACAGCAGCTCGAGAAACACCTGAGCGTAAATTCTTGACCTGCACACAGGAAAAACCCAAACAAACAATGAATAATGTTTATAAAATACACTTTAAAATAAGCAAAGCTTAATGTTTCCCTTTGTAATTTTTAAGCAACATTAAAAGCAACTGAGAAATACATTTCTAGCTTGATTCACAATGTGTGAGAATTAAAATACATACACATGAAAAATGTTATAAAGTTACAATCTAAATTTTTTCAGGCTTTTAGCAAATCAGATCAAGTGTTGGTATCTGAAGCATGAGCTGCTTTGCTGAACAACAAACTCAGCCTTTTGAGACTGCCCAACAGAGGAAAACTAACCACAGATGAACATACCATTTCACTTCAGTGTATCTGAGAGCTATAAAATACATATACACATATATAGACAGTGAAATATTCTGATAGTAAAATTTAACCTCTTGAGCCACAGCCAAACTTGTTTCATGTAGCTTCGCAATCAGAATAGTCGCATGATAGGCAGACAAACATCTAACAAAGTTCAGACCTTCAATTTTCTTCTCCCTATGTAAAAAAAAAAATTAAATTCAAAGCATTTGCAAATTTTAATTAAAACATTAAAACACAGAATTCTAAGAAACCAAATAGCAAACAAATTGGATTGTAAAATAAAGCAATGACATATAATGTAGGAAATTCTTTCAAAGTGAGTCTTTCTTTTAATGTGGTAGTAGGACTATTTTAGCATACCAGTCTCTCAATTCTTTCCTATAGTGCTGTCCACAGCTTGCACTAGTGGTGATTAAAGGATTACTTTCCTTCCCCAAGCTGAAAAGGCAGCAGCATTGTAACCCCATTTCACCAGTCAGAGCACAGTGAAGCTTTATATTCCACAGAAAGTGGCAAGAAGGTATTGGTGGGGGCCCTCTCCAGAACAGTGCTTAAACTTGGACATCTCTACAAGTCTCTGGAAGCTTAGCTATTAAGCCTCAATTTACAACAGTGACAGTTTAATATAGATTTGGACTGAAAAAAACTTTTTTCTTTTTTTCTCATATATCGCTTGCAATCCTTCTCACTCTGTGATATTATGTCCATTTTGCTGTTATTTTTTAAAGTAAGGTATCGAAATAAACACTTTCTACGTTAGATTCAGGTTGTAGACAGATGTTTACACCCACCAGTCATCATCGGCTAAAAGTGTCAAGGCTTCTGTCAGCGCCGTTTCTGGTTTTGAAAAGGGCTGCAGTTCTGATGGGTCCATTATTTCTGGGCTATGAGTGACTGATGGGGTCTGGTCTTTATGGCGTCCTCGCGCCCCAAAAGAAATTTCATCTGCAAAGTCATGAAGCGTAAGAAATAATTAGCATAATGTGAAGAAACTAATTCACTCAAAGGAAGGAAATATAAAAAGGTTGAGGTATAGACTGCTGCTACTAAGGGACCAGGTTTTCAGAAAGACAGCTTTCCCAGTTACATCCTCAATCATTCAGCATTTCATTCGTGTGAATGAATTTTTCTGCAAACAACCACCACTTTAAAAAGTCGCAAACACAAATGTAGCGGGTTGTTTAGTGTAAAAACAGATGCACGATGTGCTAAAACAGAGTGACACAACATAGTAAAACCTAAAGAGCCACTAGAGAAATTCTGAAGACCTTTGACCATCATCAATATGAGCTTCTATTCTGAAAAGATTTCTACTGCATATTTTGAAGGCAGCTCAGTGACAAAATGTACCCTGAAATGTTTTTCTTGGAGACAGAAGGGAGTCAATTTGCCATAAATACATTACAACATTTAAGTTGCTGAGCAAATAACAAACCCTCTCATGTTTCAAACGTCCTCCTAACAAATTTTAGACGAAAAATGTTTCAAGGGAGCAATGATGAATTCAAATCCCTTTCATCGCCACCACCCCCAAAGTACTCATCTTCCAGAGCACCTCAGGACTCTCCATTATACAAATAAATAATATTAAACCTGATTGTATTTTGGAACTGTCCCGCTCTGCATACCCAATATTTTAACAGTCTTTAGGTTACTGTAACAGCTTACCAGAATCTAGCAAAGCTGAACATTTTGTCTTCTTCAAACTGGATGTTCTTTTTAATGAAGAATGCAAGGCCACGTTTTCTAATGACAAAGATACATTTCTTGATGATGTTAATACATCCCCACAGAGATTTAACTCTAGAAAATAGAAGGAAATGTCCAAACTACAACAACAACAAATCAGAAAAAAGGAAAAAAACTAGTATTTTGAGTCCTAATTTGTAATTTGAAATTTTTCTTAACTACAGTCTTTCAAATATTTCGCATAAGCACTTTACTCTCCACCATCTGCATTATAAGACTGACAACTGACTACAGAGTAAACTGCAGTGTAAAATTAATTCTAGTAACACCTCACTTCACACTAAACAGTCATTTTTGGTAATTATCACAGAACTTTAATTTTCATTTCAGCAGCATTTAACAGTATATTATTCATTTAAGACAAACACTAATCCTCACTTTCTGTTGTCATTTTCTCTGGTTCATTCCGTTTAAGTCTTTCCCAAGGGTTTTCTTCCTTTCCTTCGAGGTCTTTGACTTCCTGATGTTCTTTATGATTGTGTTCTTTTTCTTCTTTTTTCTTCTGCCTCATCTTATCCTGGGCAGATTTTGACATGGCTACTTCTATCTGCAAAAAATTAATTCACCCATTATGGTATTCAGTATAATATAATGTACAAGTTACTCAATAACTTATTACCCTGTTCTTGTTATTGTCTAAGGTAAGCATGGAAAATTACTATTTTCACCATCATTCTACTCTAGAGCAAAAGGAAATTATTCACATAAATATCAAATCCAATCCTGAAAAGAGCTGAATGTGTTCTTTCTGCATGATAAGCAGTCCTACTGGCAAAAAGAAGCAACATTCCAGGCTTAAACATTTAAGGGAAACAATCACTTACTCTAAAATATCTGAGTAGTTAAAGAACTAAGGTCTGCAAGAAAAGGTCTTCTATTCCTTCGCGGCGTTGTGTAGTTTCCTAGAATTTTAACTAACAAATACACTCACTTCTCAGTGGGCTAACTCACTCAAGCACACAGGTTTTTTTAAACAGTCGTCTTTAACAGTGCGGTCTAACCCTACTCTCTTACATGTTTAAGACGCTTACAGTTCCTCTTGAAAACTTAGTAACACTTAATACATTCCTCCATTTGCTCCTTTGAATTTGATCCCTCCAAATATTCATCTCTTCAATGGAAAACAGGAAATTAAGACACTTTTTATCATTAATTTAAAGTTTTAGTCATCTTAAAATGTTAAATGCTTTCAGAAAGACTTGTGATTTTCATTTAAAATCTTTAAAACTTTGTATCACACTTCATTCAGATAAATATTGCTCCATGTTATAACAAATGTAAATAGTATTTAAAAAAGCAGCACCACTCCTCATGAAACTGTATTATGGGACAGATACTCAGACAGTGTTTTTTAAAAAACTTATGAAGGGAGCTAGATTAATACATCCATCGAAAAAACAAGATGTGATCAAAGCCAGGCACTTCCTCCTTCCGTATTTCTATGTGCTGTGGGAGTCAGAGAGGAGGAAGATATTTTCCAGCTCCACTCCCTCCTGCAGCCCTTCTCCCAGAGACTTCCGAGTTAGGTGGGAAGCTTCTGACACAGCGATTTGCCATTATAAAATATCCAGGTGGAACCAAAAAGAAAAAGCTGGGAGAAGCAGCTTGATGGCTATAGGCTATTTTAATCGAACTCTTGTTTACCGTAACATAGACTAAAACTGTCTCGAGCTATGTCCATACATACAAAACCAGGAAGTGCGACAATAAAAAAGTTCTGAAATTCTTACCTCTTCTACATTTTCAACAGGGAAATGAGAAGCACTGTTCTGCTGGATGCTTCTCCCACAGATCCCTGAGGATGGCTCAGACTCCTCTTTGACAGCTTGGTCATCTCCATTTGCTACACAAGTCAGGGACTGGCTGTATGTTTGTGCAGAAGGAGGACTTCCAAAAACACCTGAAAGGCATATCATGTCATGCCCTCACCAAAATAACCATTCTATTCAGCAGAACTCGGTAAAAACTAAAGAAAACCAAAAGTAATTCGAGAAGATGAACACATCGCTGTTACACTATCAGTGCCACTTTCCACCCAAAAGTACTCTCACTTTATTCTGCCGAGTAGGATGGATGCACGCACATGTGTGCACACTGGGCTGGAACCAAGACCTAACCGTCATAATTTGCTGCCCCCCTTTGTGGCTGGAATGGAATAGCACAGCCAGTAACTGCAAAACTCTCAAGCGTAATTCTATTTATTCCCATCTAAACTGAAGATTGTTCACAACCTAAAATGTTGTACTGAATCTATTTTTTCTTTTCCTACTCTATGAAGGTACGTTTTCCCTCATTTTAATAACGTGATGAGACATAGGAGATAATTTTGCTTTTGTAATACCTTTACCAACAATTACAACTGCATCTTCAGACAGGACACTTGGTGAAATGAAATCTAGATTGTTCATCTGTGAAAAACTGGACGTTGACTCTGCAAGACCTTAAAAAAAAAAAATCATACAATGTAGATCATGTAGTTTACGCATTGATATATGTTTTATTCTTCCAAAATGTCATCATACACTGACATCTGAATTTATCACTTTTATGAATCAGTATGTTTTCAACTTACTAACATTAACAGAATTTATTAAATATCGATATCCTCATAATCACGGAAAACATAGAGCAAACAAGATTTCCGTGAAAAGATCATAAAGAAAACCAATGTTTGTAAGAGGATTTTTAAATCAACTGATTCCACTGAAAAAAACCTAGAAGTTTCTAACTCACTTAGCAGTATAGCTCTGCTTCTTATATAATTCAGCATAATTGAATCAAAACAGTTTTTGCTAAAATATTTTTTCCCCCAAGCAGCACTTAATGCTGTTTCCCATATAAATTAGCAGTCCCTCAAATTCTTCACCGAAGTGGATAACATATATTATGTACTTCCATATTGGCTAAACTAGTTGCAGATAAAAATGATAGTTTGTGACAAAAGAAGGGCACCATTTGCTTTTGGTACTTAACCTGAATAATCTGATATTTCTAAAGAGAAAAGATGATCTAGCAAAGCCTGATTACCTCCTAGAAAGTGCACAAACGAAGCCAGTGGGCTGCCGAGCCCCCTCAGCGGAGAAGGGCTCTGGTGAACGGACAGCCCTCTGTCTACACCTACGGCTGCTGTAAAATGCCATCTACCAAGCAAGCTGCAGCACCTCAACAATTTGGGGCTTTTGACAGCTCTGTTAACGCTTTCCGCCCTCATCTCAATCTTTAGTTTGCCAAAAATAATCACAGGTAAGAGTATGACAGATGTGTCTCTACTTTACAAATTACCTAATTACAGTTTTAATTTTGGAGCTCTCTGTTTTTATCCTTTATGAGAAGAAAGATCAAGTGAAAAGGTTTCTCTTGAAAGGGTTATTTTGTCCTCCCACAACCGTTGGCTTCTGAATGTTCCAAGTTTTAACATTCGAGAACTGTCAAAACTGGTCTTTTGGGATTTTCTTGAATATAAACTTGAGCAATTCTCTCTTAGAACATTAACTGAATGGGCATCAAATATTGGATCCTTTTTGGAACCGACCCCCAGATCAAGACCTTCTGTCCTAATCTCAGCTTCTAGCCCAAAAAACTTACAAACCTCCATTTTACAGGTATCACATGATAAGCAAGTGTTAACAACCAAAAAAACCACCCAAAACCCCAAGGATTTACAAATCTGATTATAAACTTGACTTCCATTGCTCAGCTTTAAATGTTTCACACAAAACAGCACTCCACCAGTTCTATAAAACCTTGAGAAGAGACCAAACTGTCCATGTTTAAGGTTGAAGCAAGAGATGGAGAAAAAGTATCTTATTGGGACAAAGATCTTCTTCATTATTCAATGTCTATTTAATTTTCTATTTGTCACTAAAACATGATTACTTGGTGTCTATTTCAGCCACTCTGAGGGAGATCTGAACAAGAGACAGTGAAACCATATGCTCCTTAAACTGACTTCCACATTTTACTTCTGATGTTCGGGAAAAAAAAAAAGTTGCTGCTCTATTCTAACAAGCTTATAGTTGGAAAATACATCTGTATCATACACACAACAGTTCTGATAGAGGGAACAGTAGCTCGTAGGATGCATTAAAACGACACAGTTAAAACTGAAATGTAAAGTATAATGGTTTAAGTTCCTTAATTTCACCAATGAACAACAGAGTAATTTCAAACCAAACTTTTAAAGCTGTTCATTTATTCAGACTGAGATATATAATAATTTGGTCCTTTTTACATGCTATGTACTATCACTTGACTTTTAATTTTAATTTAATTGGCAGTCTAATTTTAGCCAATGTCAGAAAAAATCCAAACTTCTTAGCATAAGTATAAAGACTAGAAAAGAGGAACCCACACTAAACACCTTGAAACATATTTTCTATAAAATCTGTTTTACAAAAGGCTATACACACAGCTTCAGTTTTTGCCACAAAAGAGAGCTCAGATGAACAGCAGTCTCACAAACCTTTTGAATGTTTAAAATTTCTTTGGTGTTCCATATTTTGACTTTGAAAAATAGTACGTGACACTCCTTGCTTCTTGACCTCATAATCTCCACATCCGTTGCCACAGTTCAAACGTTGGCCAACTATGCTAACGTTAGAAGTCCCCTTATCATCAAATGCTGGCCATGCAAAAGTAAAAAAATCAAATATTAAAAATAAAATTAGAAATAGTTTTTCCTGTGTAGTACAGGATTCTCAAATAGTTACATTTTCAGAGTCCCTCAGACTGGTTTTATGCATACAGTATGAGCATTTTTGCCTACAGAAATCTGAGTGTTTCAACAAAGATGCTTAGGCTCTATTCATCTTTCACATGCAAAGGCTTTCATCTACAGATAAACCCAGGTTGATAAACTCAACTTGAAAAATTATTTTTTAGTTTAAAGTCTTTCAAATATGAACAACTGAATACTAAGGAATTCAGCATTAAAAGCCAAATTAAGTCATAGGTCAACTAAGTGAAAATAGTAAAATACTAGTTAAACACAAGAAATCTTTCCATTTGCATACCCGAGAAGTCATAAAAAACATTTTAATGTTACAGTTGGACACAATAGAAACAGAGCGTTTTTCTGCCTGCAAAACATT